>UESW01001369.1:0-321536 GCA_900491605.1 Calamus simplicifolius
AAAGGAGGTCGATTCGTAGAATGACCCTCAGCAAAACTTGAACCAATTTGTGTTGCCATATGGATCTTTAGCCCTTGATCGTGAGATCAAATTCTAAATGAGCACTTGCTCTGATACCAATTGTTGGCCCAGATGGCAACCCAAGAGGGGGGGGGTGAATTGGGTTCTTAAAAATTTAAGACTTTTTAACTTTAGTTAATTAGTTAGCAAGATGTGCAAGTGAGAGGCTAACTAAAATCAATACACAAGCAAATAAAAAGAGATAGAGAAAGAGAAAATATGGCACGGCAAACACAAGATAATTTTATAGTGGTTCGGTGCAAACAACACCTACGTCCACTCCCAAGATTCACTTGGGTCCACACTATAATCTCTCTAGATTACAGCCGAGTTGTTTTCCAAGCTCACAACTCAAACTTGTTGTTTTCCCGGGTGAACAACGAACCCAGCTGGTTTAACTCGGGCTTACCAGCACAAAACCCTACACGTTGTTTTTCACGGGCTCACAACTAACCCAGCACAAGCACTCCGGCTTGTAACGAGGTATACCAACCTCCACTGATTCAATCCACTGATTGAATCAGCAAACAATGAGAATAAAAGTGTTTGAACAATAAAGTGCTCCCCTTGAGCAAATATACAAATGAAGTATAAAAATAAAGAGTTAGAAAAGCCTGATTATATTGCAGATGGTAGTGGCTTTGGCTTTCTTCCTTCTTCTCTTTAACTCCTCTTGAAACGTTGAATCACGCCTCAGCAAGATTCTTGACCGTTGAAGTCTTTTGGAGTTGAGATGAAGCTTTTTCCTCTTTTGAAAATCCTCCGATTTGACCTTTGAAATGCTTGTGGATTTTCTTTTGACTCTTGTGGATTGATGAGAAGGAGCAGACGAAACTTCACTTGGATTTCACTCCTTTTGAATCACTCTCCTTTGAGCTAGATGATTTTTTCAATATGCTCTATTTTTCCCTCTTTTCAAAGATATTCTTTTCTCTCTTTTTGATTTTTTTTGATTGTTTTGATTTGAAAAGAGCTCCACTATTTATAGAATCTGCAAAAATATATCCGTTAGAAACAAGAAAAAATAGCCGTTATTTGAAAATCTTACCGTTGGGGCTGATGTGTCATCGTTAAAAATCATGCCCAGATTTCGCGGAGTCGACTCGAGCTTTGGGAGTCAGCTCGAAGTCGATTACTAAAATAGAAACATTTTAAGCATTGAAGGGTCGACTCGCGAAAACTAAAGTGTCGGCTCGCGAAAGTTGGGAGTCGACTCGAGGAAATGGGGAGTCGACTCGAGAAGTGCTCAAAAACATGGTTTCTGTTGTTTGAGCGGAGTCGGCTCGCACAGACAGGAGTCGACTCGCACAGAGTCAGGGGTCAACTCTTGAAAACCAAGGGTCGACTCGAGAAAATCGGAAAACTCTGTGGCTTACAGGAGTCGACTCGAAAACCCTTGAGTCGGCTCGGGAGCGATACAAAAATCAGAAAAATGTTCTGATAGACTTTAAAACTTGTCCCTAACAAATTTAAAATATAAATTTGACTTGAATACATTAAATATGACATTAAGCATGGATTCAAGACATGTTTCAAGAATTCACAGATTGAATTATAATGTGTAAAAATTCCTTTTTGAAATCTTTTAAGCATAGAGCTTGAAACTCATTTTTCTAAAGGATTCAAAACTCATTAAATATAACCATTGATATTCCATTCCTTTCAATTTGAATAAGCTCAAGGTTTTTGATAAATAAACACATTTTATTCTTTAAGGTACTCATGGCTTTTGGAAATCATCAAAATCAATAAAGTTGGGGCAATTATGTTTCAATAATTTCTCAACATTACTGGAAGGCCAGTCAACTTAGCTGGCATGATGATTGGATATATGGCAGAGGCGGCTACAAAGAAAAGATCTACACTACCATATGGTATGATTTTGACATTAATCTTTAGAAGCCAAGGTGTGCTTATTATGGAGAATGAACTCCTAAGAAAATTGAGGCACACTGACTATTATAGTATCTCTACTATTCATCAGATGGGCTTCAAGAAGTTGAATGGTGTATGGATGAAAGGAGGTAGAGAGGAAAGAGCTGAAAGAGATAGAGCAGAAGAGACCAGAGTAGAAGACATCCCTGGACCATCCACTGTGGGACCATCAGTCCCTGATCCATCTATTGCGGGACCATCTTCAGCTGGACCTTCAGAGGCCGGACCTAGTACTGTTCCCTCACCTCCACATCAGTCTATTGCTGCTTCTGGGAGATTCTCTGATGACCAGATTGGTCAGTTCAGAGCTTTGCTTGCTGAATATGATAGTCAGAGATCTCATGAGATTAATCAACTAAAAGAATACTTTAATCAGTTGAAAGAAGAACTTAATTCGAGACTGGACATGATCTCCTTTTCCATAAGCAATTCTGTTGAATCCTTTGGTGCTAAACTTCACAAAATCTTTGAAAGGATGGAAGGCATTGCTGATGGGTCGAGATCTTATGTTCATGCAACTGGTCAACTGAAGAAGGACATTGACCTTGCAGTCTCACAAATTGAAGCTTGCCTTGAAAACTTTAAGAAATCTCAAAAAGATGATGTAATGGAAATCATAGGTCACTGAAGAAAATTGTATTCAAACATATCTGACCTTGATTTTGATTTTGATAGTTTGTATTTAGGGATTTTTGAGTATCTAATGTATTTCATTTTGGAATGTACATGAATCAACTAATGTAATGTTTCTTACTTATGAAATGCAATTTTACATTTTCAAATATTGACTGCTTGAATCCCTATGTCTAATAACTTTCTTTATCTAATACTCTCCTTATTGCTGATAACAAAAAAGGGGAGAGATGGTTGAATATGCAAAGAAAGAAAGACTTGAAATTTTAATGAAAGATGGTTGAATATGCATAAAGAAAGAAAGAAGGGGGAGAAATGATTGTTTATGCAAAAAGAAAGAAACTTGAACTTTCAATTAAAATTCGATGCTTATATATAGGGGGAGCTATTCAATGCAGGGGGAGCTTAACAACAAGCTTAATTACAATTTTCTGTACATTTAGTTTAAATGATCATAATTGATGGATTATATGAACTCATGCATAATTTTAAAAGTTTACCTTGAATATTGGCATCAAATTCTTTATTAAAAATGTTTTAAGTTTTAAAATGACTATAATCTTTAGTTCGAATGAATTTTTTGAATGCATATACTCAAAGTTTTTGTTATCATCCAAAAGGGGGAGATTGTTGACCCAATTGATGATTTTGATGATTAACAAAACTATTTGAGTATAACTAATGGAGGCTCTAATGATTTTGATTAAGTGTTTCAGATTATAAGTCTATTGAATGATCAAAATTAGGAGTTATATCATGTTCTGGATCGAATCTAATGTCTAAGTAAGATTGCAGACATTAGAGTCGACTCCGAGAATCATAGAGCCAACTCTGGATCTGGCACGGAAGTTAGAGTCAACTCCGAGACTGTTAGAGCCGACTCTCACAGAAGAAACAGAACGTTGATTTTTCTGGCCCCGACCTAGAGTCGACTCCGGGTAAGTTAGAGTCGACTCCAGAAAAGTTTCTTGTCGACCCCAGAAAAGTCAGAGACGACTCCGGAAATAACGTTTTAAAGTGCTTCGAGTTAGAGCCGACTCCAGAAAAGTTAGAGTTGACTCCAATCCACCTGGAACGAAAAATCAAATTGCCAGATCAGCTCTAACGGTAATATTTCTATTTTATTTTATTTCTAACGGATATATTTGCTACAAGGTACACTCCAACGGATAGTTTTCTTCCAAAAATGGCTTGAAAGAAATATATAAAAAGGGAAGACTATCATTCAAAAGAGTAAGAACGGAAGAAGAGAGAAAACGGAAAAACAAAGAGGAAATTTGGAAATAGAGAAATCCCATTTCAAAAATCCGAAAAAGAGAGAGCCTGAATCTCAAGAGGAAAACCTTCTAGCTCAAATCCACTCCACTCCAAAAAGCTCAAGAGGAATCCAAGGCATTCAAATCAAACTTTTGGTGGATTTCCCAACTTGGAGAAAGAGGATTCGTTTCTTTCTTTTCAACCCTTCTCAACTGCTTCAACTGTGAAGAATCGGAGCTGAGGCTTGATTCAACCCAGCAAGGAGAAGAAGAAAAGAAGAAAAGAAGAAAAGCTCAAAAGCCAACCATCTACAAATCATGCTTTTCTAAACCTTGTTATTCTTATATTTGATTATCTGCTCATTAAGGAGCTTGTAATTGAAAAACATTATTTCATTTGTTTGTATCTAGTTCAATCTGGGGGATTGAACTAGTGGAGGTAGTCTTACCTCGGTTCAAGCTTGGTTAAGCTTGTGTTAGGGTTTTTGTGCTGGTGAGCCCTTGAAAACCAGCTGGGTTCGTTGTGCGCCCGGGAAAACAACAAGTTTGAGTTGTGAGCTTGTAAAACAACTCGGCTGTAATCAAGGAAGATTATAGTGTGGACCCAAGTGAATCTTGGGAGTGGACGTAGGTGTTAGATACACCAAACCACTATAAACTCTTTGTGTTTGCCGTTCTTACATTGACTCTATCTCTATCACTATCTTATTCACTGCACTTGTATTTACATTGCTATTGCCTTCATTCATCTTAAGCAAACTATTTTAAAAGGCTAATTTTTTAAAATAACCCAATTCACCCCCTCCCCCCTCTTGGGTTGTCATCTGGGCCAACACCATGATCGATCCTGATCAGCGACGATATGATGGTTGCGATCGATCCAAGCCATGATCAATCCCGGTCGGCGTCGACCTATCTCAGACTGTCGCGATCGATCGGATCAGCGACAATCCGATGGTACTTGCGATTGATCAAAGCCATGATCGATCCCGGTCAGCGATGATCCGATGGTTGCGATCGATCCAAGCCATGATCGATCCTGGTCGGCGACGATCCGATGGTTGCGATCGATCCAAGCCATGATCGATCCCGGTCGGCGTCGACCTATCTTGGAGAATCGCGATCGATCGGATCGGCGACAATCCAACGGTTGCGATCGATCCAAGCCATGATCGATCCTGATCGGCGAGTATCTGACGGTTGCGATCGATCCAAGCGATGATCGATCCCGGTCAGCGACGATCCGACGGTTGCGATCGATCCAAGCCATGATTGATCCCGGTCGGCAACGATCCGATGGTTGCGATCGATCCAAGCCATGATCGATCCTGGTCGGCGACGATCCGATGGTTGCGATCGATCCAAGCCATGATCGATCCCGGTCGGCGTCGACCTATCTCAGACCATCGCGATCGATCAGATCGGCGACGATCCGATGGTTGCGATCGATCGAAGCCATGATCGATCCCGGTCGGCGACGATCCGATGGTTGCGATCGATCCAAGCCATGATCGATCCTGGTCGGCGATGATCCGATGGTTGCGATCGATCCAAGCCATGATCGATCCCGGTCGGCGTCGACCTATCTCGGACCGTCGCGATCGATCGGATCGGCGACGATCCGACGGTACTTGCGATCGATCGAAGCCATGATCGATCCCGGTCGGCGATGATCCGACAGTTGCGATCGATCCAAGCCATGATCGATCCTGGTCAGCGACGATCCGATGGTTGCGATTGATCCAAGCCATGATCGAACCCGGACGGCATCGACCTATCTCGGACCATCGCGATCGATTGGATCGGCGACGATCTGACGGTTGCGATCGATCCAAGCCATGATCGATCCCGGTCGGCGTCGACCTATCTCGGACCGTCGCGATCGATCGGATTGGCGACGATCCGACGGTTGCGATCGATAGAAACCATGATCTATCCCGGTCGGTGACGATCCGACGGTTGCGATCGATCCAAGCCATGATCGATCCTAGTCAGCGATGATCCGATGGTTGCAATCGATCCAAGCCATGATTGATCTCGGTCGGCGTCGAACTATCTCGGACCATCGCGATCGATCGGATCGGCGACGATCCAACGGTACTTGCGATCGATCGAAGCCATGATCGATCCCGGTCGGCAATGATCCGACGGTTGTGATCGATACAGCCATGATCGATCCCGGTCGGCGACGATCTGATGGTTGCGATCGATCCCGGTCAGCGTCGACCTATCTCGGACCGTCGCGATCGATCGGATCGACGATGATCCGACGGTTGCGATCGATCGAAGCAATGATCGATCCCGGTCGGCGACGATCCGACGGTTGCGATCGATCCAAGCCATGATAGATCCTGGTCGGCGACGATCTGATGGTTGCAATCGATCCAAGCCATGATCGATCCCGGTCGGCGTCGACCTATCTCAGACCGTCGCGATCGATCGGATCAGCGACAATCCGATGGTACTTGCGATCGATCGAAGCCATGATCGATCCCGATCGGCGATGATCCGATGGTTGCGATCGATCCAAGCCATGATCGATCATGGACGGCGACAATCCGATGGTTGCGATCGATCCAAGCCATGATCGATCTCGGTCGGTGTCGACCTATCTCGGACAATCGCGATCGATCGGATCGGCGATGATCCGACGGTTGCGATCGATCCAAGCCATGATCGATCCTGATCGGCGAGTATCCGACGGTTGCGATCGATCCAAGCGATGATCGATCCCGGTCGGCGAGGATCCGACGGTTGCGATCAATCCCGGTCGGCGACGATTCGATGGTTGCGATCGATCCAAGCCATGATCGATCCTGATCGGCGATGATCCGATGGTTGCGATCGATCCAAGCCATGATTGATCTCGGTCGGCGTCGACCTATCTCAGACCGTCGCGATCGATCGGATCGGCGACGATCCGACGGTTGCGATCGATCGAAGCCATGATCGATCCCGGTCGGCAACGATCCGACGATTGCGATCGATCCAAGCCATGATCGATCTTGGTCGGCGACGATCCGATGGTTGTGATCGATCCAAGCCATGATCGATCCCGATCGGCGTCGACCTATCTCGGACCGTCGCGATCAATCGGATCGACGACGATCCGATGGTACTAACGATCGATCGAAGCCATGATTGATCCCGGTCGGCGATGATCCGATGGTTGCGATCGATCCAAGCCATGATCGATCCTGGTCAACGACGATCCGATGGTTGCGATCGATCCAAGCCATGATCGAACCCGGTCGGCGTCGACCTATCTCGGACCATCGCGATCGATCAGATCGGTGATGATCCGACGGTTGCGATCGATCCAAGCTATGATCGATCCCGGTCGGCGTCGACCTATCTCGGACCGTCGCGATTGATCAGATCGGCGACGATCCGACGGTTGTGATCGATCGAAGCCATGATCGATCCCGGTCGGCGACGATCCAACGGTTGCGATCGATCCAAGCCATGATCGATCCTGGTCAGCGACGATCCGATGGTTGCAATCGATCCAAGCCATGATTGATCCTGGTCGGCATCGACCTATCTCGGACCGTTGCGATCGATCGGATCGGCGATGATCCGATGGTACTTGCGATCGATCGAAGCCATGATCGATCCCGATCGGCAATGATCCAACGGTTGCGATCGATTCAAGCCATGATCGATCCCGGTCGGCGATGATCCGACGGTTGTGATCGATCCAAGCCATGATCGATCCCGGTCGGCATCGACCTATCTCGGACCGTCACGATCGATCGGATCGGTGATGATCCGATGGTACTTGTGATCGATCGAAGCCATGATCGATCCCGGTCGGCGATGATCCGATGGTTGCGATCGATCCAAGCCATGATCGATCCTGGTCGGCGACGATCCGATGGTTGCGATCGATCCAAGCCATGATCGATCCCGGTCGGCATTGACCTATCTCGGACCGTCGCGATCGATCGGATCGGCGATAATCCAACGGCTGCAATCGATCCAAGCCATGATCGATCCCGATCGGCGATGATCCGACGGTTGCGATCGATCCAAGCCATGATCGATCCCGATCGGCGACGATCCGACGGTTGCGATCGATCCAAGCCATGATCGATCCCGGTCGGCGATGACCTCTCTCGGACCGTGGCGATCGATCGGATCGGCGACGATCCGACGGTTGCGATCGATCCAAGCCATGATCGTTCCTGGTCGGCGACGATCCGACGGTTGCGATCGATCCAAGCCATGATCGATCCTGGTCAGTGACGATCCGATGGTTGCGATCGATCCAAGCCCTGATCGATCCCGATAGGTGACGACCTATCTCGGACCGTCGCGATCGTTCGGATCGGCGACGATCCGACGGTTGCGATCGATCCAAGCCATGATCGATCCCGGTCGGCGACGATCTGACGGTTGCGATCGATCCAAACCATGATCGATCTCGGTCGGCGTCGACCTATCTCGGACCGTCGCGATCGATCGGATCGGCGACGATCCGACGGTACTTGTGATCGATCGAAGCCATGATTGATCCCGGTCGGCGATGATCCGATGATTGCGATCGATCCAAGCCATGATCGATCCTGGTTGGCGACAATCCGATGGTTGCGATCGATCCAAGCCATGATCGATCCCGGTCGGCGTCGACCTATCTCGTACCATCGCGATCGATCGGATCGGCGATGATCCGACGGTTGCGATCGATCCAAGCCATGATCGATCCCAGTCGGTGACGATCCGACGGTTGCGATCGATCCAAGCCATGATCGATCCCGGTCGGCGACGACCTCTCTCGGACCGTGGCGATCGATCGGATCGGCGACAATCCGACGGTTGCGATCGATCGAAGCCATGATCGTTCCCGGTCGGCGATGATCCGACGGTTGCGATCGATCCAAGCCATGATCGATCCTGGTCGGCGACGATCCAATGGTTGCGATCGATCCAAGCCATGATCGATCCCGGTCGGCGTCGACCTATCTCGGACCATCGCGATCGATCAGATTGGCGACGATCCAACGGTTTGCGATCGATCCAAGCCATGATCGATCCCGGTCGGCGAGTATCCGACGGTTGCGATTGATCCAAGCCATGATCGATCCCGGTCGGCGACGATCCGACGGTTGCGATCGATCGAAGCCATGATCGTTCCCGGTCGGCGACGATCCGACGGTTGCGATCGATCCAAGCCATGATCGATCCTGGTCGGCAACGATCCGATGGTTGCGATCGATCCAAGCCATGATCGATCCCGGTTGATATCGACCTATGTCGAACCGTCACGATCGATCGGATCGGCGACGATCCGATGGTACTTGCGATCGATCGAAGCCATGATCGATCCCGATCGGCGATGATCCGACGGTTGCGATCGATCCAAGCCATGATCGATCCCGGTCGGCGTCGACCTATCTCGGACCATCGCGATCGATCGGATCGGCGACGATCCGACGGTTGCGATCGATCCAAGCCATGATCGATCTCGGTCGGTGAGTATCCGACGGTTGCGATCGATCCAAGCCATGATCGATCCCGATCGGCGACGATCCGACGATTGCGATTGATCCAAGCCATGATCGATCCCGGTCGACGACGATCCGACGGTTACGATCGATCCAAGCCATGATCGATCCTGGTCGGCGACGATCCGATGGTTGCGATCGATCCAAGCCATGATCGATCCCGGTCGGCGTCGCCCTATCTCGGACCATCGCGATCGATCAGATCGGCAATGATCCGATGGTTGCGATCGATCCAAGCCATGATCGATCCCGGTCAGCGAGTATCCGACGGTTTCGATCGATCCAAGCCATGATCGATCCCGGTCGGCGACGATCCGACGGTTGCGATCGATCCAAGCCATGATCGATCCCGATCGGCGACGATCCGACGGTTATGATCGATCCAAGCCATGATCGATCCTGGTCAGCGACGATCCGATAGTTGCGATCGATCCAAGCCATGATCGATCCCGGTCAGCGTCGACCTATCTCGGACCGTCGCGATCGATCGGATCGGCGACGATCCGACGGTTGCGATCGATCGAAGCCATGATCGATCCCGGTCGGCGATGATCTGACGGTTGTGATCGATCCAAGCCATGATCGATCCTGATCGGCAATGACCTATCTCGGACCGTCGCGATCGATCGGATCGGTGACGATCAAGGGTTGCGATCGATCGAAGCCATGATCGATCCCGGTCGATGACTACCGATCTCGGACTATCGCGATCGATCGGATCGGTGACGATCCGAAGGTTGCGATCGATCGAAGCCATGATCGATCTCGATCGGCAATGATCCGACGGTTGCCATCGATCCAAGTCATGATCGATCCCGAACGGCGACGAGCGATCTCGGACCGTCGCGATCGATCCGATCGGCGACGACTCGACGGTTGCGATCGATCGAAGCCATGATGGATCACGGTCGATGATGACCGATCTCGGACATTATTAATTTTTAATTATATTTTATAATTTATTGCGTCGCTAATGCCTCTTTAATTTGGCATTATGAATTTTTTTTAAATATTGCGATGCATTAATTTGCGTCGTTAAATAAAAAATTTTTTTATTACTTTACTGTTTTATTACATCGCTATTACGTCGCTAATTAACATATTATTTTTAACAAAACATTGCGATGCACTGGATTGCGTCGCAATATTTTTATTTCATAATACTATTTCTTAAAATAAATTTTATTTAAATTAATTGCGACGTAATTATTGCGTCGCTAAATTTAAAAATATTTTTTATATTTTCTAGTTTATTGCGTCGCTATTTAAAATAATTAAGTTTTTTTAAAAAATTGCGACGCACTGTTTTGCGTCGCAATATTTTTTTTTCATATTAATATTTATAAAAATTAATTTCATTTAAAATAATTGCGATGCAATTACTGCGTCACTAAATTAAAATTAATTTTTATAATTTTCTGGTCTATTGCGTTGCTAATGCGTCGCTATTTAAAATTATTATGTTTTTCAAATATATTGCGACGCACTGAGTTGCGTCGCAATATTTTTATTTCATAATTATATTTTATAAAAATTAATTTTTTTTATTAATATTTGCGACGCAATTTTTGCGTCGCTATATTAAATATATTTTTTCTTATTTTATGTTTATTGTGTCGCTAATGCGTCGCTATTTAATATAATTAATTTTTTTAAAAACATTGCGACGCATTTAGCTGCGTCGCAATATTTTATTCCTTTAATAATATTTTAAAAAAACACATTTTAAATATTACGATGTATTTTTGCGTCGCTAAATTTAAAAATTATTTTTTTTTAATTTTATGGTTTATTGAGTCGCTAATGCGTCGCTATTTGCGTCGCAATGTTTTTTTGACGCGGAGGCAACGCATCTTTAGCGACGCATCTTTGCGTCGCTAAAATTGCGTCGCTATTTCATTATTTTCTTGTAGTGTGAGACGGAAGGAGGAATTTTGGGACGGGGGAATTTTGGCTGGGCGCTTGGGGAATTTTGGATGCAGGGAAAACAGTCTATTAATGATGAATCTGATGATAATCCGGTGGTAATAAACAGTATATCAGGCATCAACGAAAGAAAGGAAAAGGAGAAAAAAAGATGATAGATCGGAAGTTCAACTCTGATAAATCCGGCAACTGCAACGGTTGCTCCACGAAAAGCTCAATGCGTTGGATCGCTCCTCCTCGACCACCGTCTCCTTCGCTGGTGTGCCAGAAAGTCTGGAACTGAAACTGTGGAAGACGAAGAAGAGCCGAAGAAAGATTATGGAAGACGAAAAAGAACTAATTGGTAGAGAGTGCAAGAATCAAATAGGTACAAACAAAATCAAATAAAACACAAATAAATAAAAACATGGGTCACCACAAAACACTTCTAAGAGGGGAAAAACAAGGAAAATTTTTTGAGAAATGAAAGAGAGCTACACCGAACAGCTACTCTTTCCCACTGTGAACAGTGAAGATGGGAGAACCAGCAACCATTAAATGTCCGCTTTCTTTTTTTCCCCCTTCCAAGCCGGGACTAGGAAGGAGGGAGGGGTGATAGGAAAGCAGACATGGATGAGTTACAGAAGAACAAAGCCAGCATGCTCGCAATTCAATTCAATTTTTATTTTGCACATCATTATGTACTTTGTAATTCTAGGCCAGAATCCACTGAGCTTTGTTTCTCTTGCATATTTGATGTGGCTGACGTAGCCACGAGAGCAATTATAGCAAAATCAAAATCTTAAGGCGGTCCCGTCCCGGCATCTCCGAGTCGGCCAAGTCAGCCCCGACCTTCCCTGGTCGGCCCCACTCGGCCCCGGCATCTTCAAGTCGGCCAAGTCGGCCCCGACCTTCTCTGGTCGGCCCCGCTCGGCCCCGGCATCTCCGAGTCGCCAAGTCGGCCCCGCTCGGCCCCGGCATCTCCGAGTCGGCCAAGTCGGCCCCGACCTTCCCTGGGCGGCCCTGCCCCGGCATCTCCAAGTCGACCAAGTCGGCCCCGACCTTTCCTGATCGGCCCAGCTTGGCCCTGGCATCTCCGAGTCGGCCAATTCTGCCCTGACCTTCCCTGATCGGCCCCGCTCGGCCCCAGCATCTCTGAGTCGGCCAAGTTGGCTCCGACCTTCCCTGGTCGGCCCCGCTCGGCCCCGGCATCTCCGAGTCGGCCAAGTCGGCCACGACCTTCCCTAGTCGGCCCCACTCGGCCACGGCGTCTCCGAGTCGGCCAAGTCGGCCCCAACCTTCCCTGGTCGGCCCCGGCATCTTCGAGTCGGCCAAGTCAGCCCCGACCTTCCCTGGTCGGCCCTGCCCTAGCATCTTCAGGTCGGCCGAGTCAGCCCTGCTCGGCCTCGGCGCCCTCCGGAGGGTCAAGACTGTCTCAGGTCGGCCCCAGAACGGTCTTGACTGTTTGCGCCACCGTCCTTTTGACCCACGCAGCCTGGCATCCCCAAGCCCAACTACCCATAGGTCACGCCGCTGATGGGACTGGACCTAACTTCCTGTCATCCCCACTGACTGATGGGACGTAGCTTACCAACCATCATTTTTTCCTCTCCAATGGGACAGGACCCACCAACCAGCCCAAATTCACGCAACCCCATAAACCCTACGGACATTCCTTTCTTACAGAACTCCACGTGGTTGTGCATGTGTCAACCCCCTATAAAAGGGTAGGTCCACTCAGGAACAAGGTACGTAAACTCATATGCTCGCTACCCTGATACTCAGAAAGGGACTCCCTCTTTCCCCAGAGCTCGTCTGAGCTCTTCCTCAGCTATGACCCGGTTACTGACTTGAGCGTCGGAGGGTCCCCATTGGAGCACCCCTCCGGTCTTGGGACTTTTTGCAGGCCATCCGATCAGGCGTGAGACTGTGGATTATGCAACTCTCTTCTCCCGATGTTCAAAACCAGTGATCAAGCGTCATCAGATTGGCGCGCCAGGTAGGGGGCAAGAAAGCAAAGAAGGCCCAAACCCTACCGTATACTTCTCTTTTCTCTCCCTCTCCCAACAATGGTGATGACACGAGCTCAGGATGCTTCAGTCAGTCACCCTGGGGGGCATCTTCCTCCAGATAGGCAGCAGGAGGCCAACCTCCCTGCCGCTGATCCTCCTGTCATTTCCCCTCAACCGGAAGCGGCTGCTCCGGCTGCAGAGCAGTTGGCGACTCTCACCCGGCAAGTTCATACCCTCACCGCCATGGTCCACGAACTTCAGCAGTAGCAGTCCATGGCCACCCAGCATCAGACCGCTTCCCCTGCCAGTCAACAGTCTGCAAGGGGAGGTTCTCCTCAGCGAGAGGCCGGTCGTCGCCGGGCTTCTCCAAGGAAGCCTCACCGTGAGTCCCTCAAGCAGCCACGATCTCCAGATTGTGGCCCGAGCAAGTTTCCTCCAGATCCACACCGCCAAAGGAACCAAAGCGAAAATCCCATCTTCCGCGTCCTTCTCCTTCTTCTTCATCTTCCTCTTTTTCATCCTTCGAGCCTCTCGGAGGGCCCCAACAATCAACCGCCAGGCGGAGGAGCGCCTGAACGAGTACAACCGCGACTAGACGAGCTCGCCAGGAAGATCAACAACCAACCGAAGGAGGAATATGACACCCATCCTCCTTACACTCACCGGATACTGGAGGAGCCTGTCCCCTCTAGATTTCGATTCCCCTAGATAGATTCGTACGATGGTACAACGGATCCTCTCGACCACCTCGAGAGCTACAAGGCCATGATGCAAGTTCAGGGTGCGTCAGACACCCTTCTCTGCAAAGCTTTTCCTACTACTTGCAGAAGGTTGCTCACGCTTGGCACTCGCGCCTGTCCCCCCACAGCATCGACTCCTTTCGAGAGCTAAAAAGGACTTTCTGGCACATTTTGATGCCTGTCGGCGGATCCCGAGGGTCGCGGACACCTCTTCTTCGTGCGTCAGAAGGAGGGGGAATCGCTGCGGGACTTCGTGTTCTGGTTCAAAACCGCCGCCCTTGAAGTCTACCATCTGGACGATGCGGTGGCAACACTGGCGCTGAAGCGAGGACTCCTCCCGTCCCGCTTCACCTTCTTTCTGGACAAGAAGCCCCTGGGTTCCTACTCCGACCTTCTCCTCTGAGCTCAGAAGTACATCCATATGGATAAGGCCGACCTCACCCACCGGGAATCATCAAGGAGCTCCAGCCGTAAACCTGCTCACCTCGAGCTAAGCAGGCCCTCTTGCCACTGGTGGCCTGATCCGCCTCGCTGATCCGACAACAGGCGTCGAAGCTCCGTCCCCAACGAGAGCAAGCTCATGCCTCTCCTTGCCCCTCGATCCCACATCCTGATGGAAATCGAGGGCGAGCCTTATCTCCAGCACCCTTGTCCTATAAAGAAAGGTCCTCCCTGCGACAAGAGCCGTTATTGCCGATTCCATCGAGACTACAGGCACGACACCGACAGCTGCTTCAGCTTGAAGCGTGCCATTGAGGAGCTCATCCAGAGGGGCTACCTTGGCAAATATGTCCAGAAGGGGCCACAATCGCTACCGGTACTCATGGGACCCCCACCTGCTCAGACCACTGTCGACAACACCCCCATGGAGCGGACAGTTGGAATGATGTCTTGGGGAGCGGCTTCCTCATCCAATCGGCCAAGAGGGGAGGATGCATTGGGTAATGTAGTTCTCGAGGGGAGACCGGTGAATTTTGAGAATGTAAACAATGAAGGCATCGTCGTCTCTATGATGATCGCCAAGCATCCTGTAAAAAGGATATTGGTTGATAGTGGCAGCTCAGCTGACATCCTCACTTATGATGCTTTTGTTCGGATGGAATTATCTCTAGACTCTCTTCAGCCTGTAGCAACCCCTTTGGTCGGATTCACCGGGGATTCGGTAAGGGTTGAGGGAGAGATATCTTTGCTTGTGATAGCCGAAACACCACCATGCCAAAGCACAGTGATCATGAAGTTCTTGGTTGTGCGGGTCCCTTTGGCATACAACACCATTCTTGGGCGCCCAGGCTTAAATCTATTGGATGTGATTATCTCCATGCGATGCCTGCTGGTGCAGTTCCCTACTAGCAAAGGTGTTGGGGAGATGAAAGGCGAGATTGGTTCAATTCTGCCTTGCTATCACATGGCGTCAAGCCCCTTGGAGGCCGAGCCGGTCCCAGAAGCACCCGACCCCAGAGAGTCCGATAGGAGAGGGGGGCTGGCCGAGCACCTCCTGACCTTTCCCCTTGGGAATGATCTGGTGAGGACCGTGCATATCGGCGGACTCCTTCCCCCGGAGGATTGTGATCGCCTCCTAACCTTCTTGTAGGCCAACTCAGACATTTTTGCTTGGTCAGCATCTGACATGCCCGGCATCCCTCCAGAAGTAACACCGACAAGCTCAACATTGATCCGAAGCACTTTCCAATCTGCCAGAGGAAGAGGAGCTTCGCTCCTGAGCGATAAAAGGCCATCGATGAGGAGGTTAACAATCTGCTCAGTGCCGGCCATATCCGAGAGGCGCATTACCCTAGCTGGCTGGCCAATGTGGTCATGGTGCGAAAGGCAAACGGGAGATGAAGAATTTGCATCGACTTCACCGACCTCAACAAGGCATGTCCGAAAGACAATTTCCCCCTGCCAAGGATAGACTAGCTGGTAGATTCCACCTCAGGCCACGAGCTCCTTAGCTTCATGGATGCCTTCTTCGGATACAATCAGATAAGGATGGACCCCAGTGATGAAGAGCACACATCCTTTGTAACAGAAAAGGGGATTTATTGCTACAAAGTAATTCCCTTCGGTCTCAAGAACGCGGGGGCGACCTATCAAAGATTGATGAACAGGGTATTTCAGGATCAGCTAGGTCGGAACATGGTAGTCTATGTGGATGACATGCTGACCAAGAGCATCCGCGCTTTTGATCATGTTTCCGATCTAGAGGAAACTTTTAGCAACCTCTGCCGCTTCCAAGTCAAGCTGAATCCTAAGAAATGCGCCTTCGGAGTCACGGCGGCAAGTTCCTAGGTTTTATGGTGACTCAGCGGAGGATCGAAGCGAACCCAGAGAAAATCAGCGCCATCCTCGACATGAGACCACCATCTAGCAAGAAGGAAGTACAGTGGTTAACGGGGAGGGTGGCAGCTTTAAGTCATTTCCTCTCCAAATCGGCCGAGAGGTGCTTGCCCTTCTTTAAGGCCCTACGGAAAGTAAACAGCTTCGAGTGGACGGACGACTGCCAGAAAGCCTTCGATGGCCTGAAGGTATTTATGTCTTCTCCTCCACTCCTATCCAAACCAAGGGATGGGGAAAGTCTCTTCCTCTACCTAGCTGCTTCTTCGGAGGTCGTTAGCTCAGTTTTGGTGCGTCTCGACGCTGATGGAACCTAGAGGCCC
This sequence comes from Calamus simplicifolius, assembly GCA_900491605.1. Classification (NCBI taxonomy): domain Eukaryota; kingdom Viridiplantae; phylum Streptophyta; class Magnoliopsida; order Arecales; family Arecaceae; genus Calamus; species Calamus simplicifolius. The sequence goes on from UESW01001369.1 coordinate 16,706, forward strand.
ATTTATTACGTGAGCAAGGTACTTCACGACGCAGAAGTCATGTACTCCAAGATAGAAAAAATCATCTTCGCTCCGATCTTCTCCGCTCGGCATCTCCGCCCTTATTTTCAAGCCCATCCCATTGTGGTGCTCATAGATCAGCCCCTCCGAGCCATCCTGGCTTGTCCAGACACCTCAGGCTGACTCGCCAAGTGGGCCATCAAGCTAGGAGAGTTTGACCTCTCCTTCCAAGCATGGCCGGCCTTGAAGTCCCAAGTCTTGGCCGATTTCCTAGTTGAATGCACTTGGGCAGATGAGGAGACCAGGGAGGTTTCCATGGAGCGGCACGAGCCTGAGCCGAGCGATGATGGAGAAACCTGGATCCTCCATGTAGACGGCGTATCAAACTCTCAGGGAAGCGGTGTCGGTCTCATTCTCACTGGACCGGGTGGAGAGAAAGCAGAATGCGCCCTATGGTTTCTATTCAAAGCCACCAATAACCAAGCTGAGTACGAGACCCTGCTGGCAGGATTAAGGCTGGCCCAAGAATTTGGGATAAGGCGTCTCAGAGCTTTCACCGACTCGTAACTCATCTCTGACAAATCAACGAAGGGTATGAGGCATGTGACCCTGCTATGACTCAATACCTGGGCAACGTTTGACTCTTGTCTCTCCGTTAGCTTATTTCAGCATCAGTTACATTCCCCGGAGTGAGAATGCCAAGGCCGACATTCTTTCCCGCCTGGCTACCACCGCCGATGGCATCGCAAGAGACGCCTACATTGAGTACTTAGAAAGGCCCAGCATAGAAGATGGCGAGGAAGTCCTCCTGCTCACCCAAGAGCCTACATGGATAGATGCCTACATCCGCTATCTTACTGACGGCACCCTCCCCGATGACCGCAATGAAGCCAAGCTGCTCAAGTTGAGGGCTTCCAAATTCGTCCTCCTAGACGGATGTCTATACAGGAGATCATTTTCCTACCCCCTGCTCAGATGTATAGGACCTGTCGACGCCGACTACATCCTTAGAGAAATCCATGAACGCATCTACGGAAATCACCTGGGGGGCAGGTCCCTGGCCCAAAAGGCCCTTCGGTAGGGATACTTCTGGCTTACCATGAGGGAGGACACCACCAAACTAGTTCGAAAGTGCGATGGTTGCCAGCACCACGCACACATCCAACATCAACCGTCTACCCTGCTCAACTCGCTCTCAGCCCCCTGGCCCTTTGCCCAATATGGAATGGACATCCTTGGGCCATTCCCCCCAGCCTTGGGACAGTAGAGATTCTTGCTAGTAGCCATCGACTATTTCACCAAGTGGGTCGAGGTCGAGGCGCTGGCTAAGATCACCGAGAGTAAATTCAAAGCCTTCTTCTGAAAGTCGATTATATGCCGCTTTGGCCTACCACACACCCTCATCACGGACAATGGTCGCCAGTTCAACAATGAAGCATTCAAGACTTTCTGTGGTGAGCTAGGCATTCACCATCGATTCACCTCTGTCGGCCACCCCCAGACCAACGGGGAGGCCGAGGTCATGAACCGCACCATTCTCAGAGGGCTCAGGACTCTGCTAGATAGATCAAAGGATCGATAGGTGGAGGAGCTCCCCAGCGTGATATGGGCTTACCACATGACCTCCAGAGCCCCGACGGGCAAGACTCCCTTCAGTCTCGCCTTCGGATCCAAAGCCATCATCCATGTCGAGATCGGATTGCCCAGTCCGCGCGTGGAGTCCTTCAACGAGGAAGAAAATTTCACATTGATACGAGCCAACCTAGACTTTATCGATGAAGCACATGACCGGGCAAGGCTGCATATGGCGACTTTCCATCAGCGGGCAGCCAAGTACTACAACGCTCGAGTTCGTCCTAAGGTCTTTCGCCACTGAGATCTGGTTTTAAGAAAGGCTGAGGTATCTAAGCCTACGGAGGGGGGAAAACTATCCCCCAACTGGAAGGGTCCTTATTGTATCACCGAGACACTCCACCGGGGGGCATACAGACTAGAAGAGTTCAACGGACAACCCATTCCGCATACCTAGAACGCGGATAATCTCTGCCGATATTATCAATAATGTATCCCCCAGAATACGAGCAATAAAAGGGTCCCTTCCAATGCCACAACCTGCTCTCCCTTGCATTCAAGGACCAGATCTCGCTAAAGGAGCTCACCGGCATCGCGGCTAATGGGACACCACTTGGTCTGGCTTGGAGATGCCCCCAAGTCGGTTCAAGTCCCTAACAGCTCCGTACCCGGTTGAGTCGCCCCTCGAGCGGCACACAAACCCCCGAGGCAGTTCAATAGGAGCTCACCAGCATCACGGCTAATGGGACACCACTCGGTCTGACTTGGAGACGCCCCAAGTCGGTTCAAGTCCCTAACAGCTTCGTACCCGGTCGAGTTGCCCCTCGGGTGGCACACAAACCCCCGAGGCAGTTCAAAAGGAGCTCACCAGCATTGCGGCTAATGGGACACCACTCGGTCCAGCTTGGAGACGCCCCCGAGTCGATTCAAGTCCCTAACAGCTCCGTACCCGATCGAGTCACCCCTCGGGCGGCACACAAACCGCCGAGACAGTTCAAAAGGAGCTCACCGGCATTGCGACTAACGGGACACCACTCGGTTCGGCTTGGAGACACCCTCGAGTTGGTTCAAGTCCCTAACAGCTCCGTACCCAGTCGAGTCATCCCTGGGGCGGCACACAAACCTCCGAGGCGGTTCAAAAGGAGCTCACCGGCATCACGGCTAATGAGACACCACTCGGTCCGGCTTGGAGACTCCCCCGAGTCGGTTCAAGTTCCTAACAGCTTCGTACCCGATCGAGTCATCCCTTGGGCGGCACACAAACCCCCGAGGCGGTTCAAAAGGAGCTCACCGGCATCGTGGCTAACGGGACACCACTCGGTCTGGCTTGGTGATGCCTCCGAGTCGGTTCAAGTCCCTAACAACTTCATACCCGATCGAGTCGCCCCTCGGGCAGTACACAAACCCCCAAGGTGGTTCTAAAGGAGCTCGCCGGCATCGCAGCCTACGAGACACCACTCAGCCCTAGCACGAAGGTGCCCCCGAGGTGGTTAAGACCCTAAAGGCTCCATACCTATCGAGTTGCCCCTCGGGCGGTACACAAACCCCCGAGGTGGTTCTAAAAGGGCTCGCCGGTCCTCACGATCTCCAAGTCTTCTGAATCGGCCTCAACCACCCCTGGTCGGCCCCACTCGGCCTCGACATCTCCAAGGTCAGGCCGAGTCGGCCCAGACCTTCCCTGGTCAAGCCACACTCGGCCCCCGGCGTTTTCAAGCCGATCTCGGCGCTAAATTGCTGTTGGGTCGTTCTAAGTCTTTAAGAATATTCGAATGCAGACGAATCTCCCTTCAAACGGCCTGCGACAGCTCAGGGTATCTTAAGTAACCTCCTACACGGCCGGCTTACACCTTGAAGACGCATCTCAACATTGGCCAACCTAACACAACGGTTCGGCCACAGCATTATCAACATGCGCAACACTCAGAGTTAACATCCCAAAAGAAAGATCCCCTCTCACCAATAGGTACGGGGTCCGTCTTATCGTTAGTCGCACAATAAAGCATTCTTCCCAAAGGAAAGAGGGAACAGACGAGGCAAAACACAAAGGCACTTTTGCAAAAAAGCTCTTCTTCATTAACAATGAAGATGAAGTACAAAATTTGGCCTAAGCCAATTACAAGAATGAAGGAAAAAGAAAAACAGACGACATGCCCTCAGGGTTCCCCGGACCAGGCTTCTCCTCATCCTCCTCCTCCACTGGCCCCTCGTCGGACTCCCCGAGCTGGATTTCCTCAACCTCGGAGTTGTCGATCTTGAGGGTTGCGGATACTTTGACCTTGCACATCTCGAAGCCCTTGACGTAAGCATCGAGGCTGGCCTCAAGGACTTCCTTTGCGAACTCCAACGAGGCCTTATAGTTGCAGACGGCCTGCCCCGCCACGGCCTTAGCTCGCTGTGCCCTGGCCTTGGCCTCCTGGGCTTGCGCCCCGGCCTCTCTGGCTCGTCCCTCGGCTTCTTCGGCTCGTGCGTTGGCCTTGTCTGCATAGGCCACAACCCCAGCCTTCTCGTGGCCCGCCTCAACCGCCACCTTCTCCGCGGTGGCTGCTCTCTCTGTAGTAGCCTAAGCCTCATTTTGCACCGCCCTGGCCTCCTCCTCGGCGCATTGAAGCTGGTGGACCAGCTCTTCATTCTGTGTCACGGCAGCCTTCAGCTGATCCGAGACCAGCTCCAATTTGGCCTCAGCTATGGATGCCTGGCCACTCTCGGCTTCGGCCCAGCATTCCGCCTCCCTTATTCGACCACCCAGGTTCTCCTCCCAGGCCTTGGCCTCCTGATGAAGTCGAGCAAGGCTCTGGGACTGTGCCATGCTCTCCTTCTTGTACCTGTCGGCCCACGCCATAGCCTTTGTGAGCGCGTCCGAAGAGTGGACCACCGCCTCACGAAGGCCGATTGCGTCGTTGGCCATCTGCAGCAAGGGGAACATGTTAACCATAAAAGATTGGAGCATCAAAAGGCACATCCAAAAACAGAGAGAACTTAGAAGATTACCTGGACAACGGCAACTATCACCATATCCAGAAGCGCGGAGTGGCTCAATCTCCGCATCTCCTCCTCGGACTCGGCAATCCAAACTCTCGACTGAAGACGGGCGGCTTCCCCGGCGTCCATCATTGAGTTGAGCCTAGGCGCCGACCGCGCCGGCCCCTCCTGCGGGCCCTAAACCCGAGGACGAGTCGGGTGGCACACCAACCGATAGGATGAGCTCTCTGGCCCATCCCTCTGCTTCCTGGTTGCCTCCGCTCCAGCATTGTATTTTTGGCAACTGGCTCCCTCTCTTCAGAAGTTGGGGGAGCCCTCTCCGTCTCCGGCTCAGCGGCAGTCGGAGGGCTGACAATGACTATCACCTGCCCTGCCTCGGGCACATCAACGGCGGCAAGGGCTTCCTCTTCAAGATCCACGATCACCACGGCTGCTTCAGTAGTGACCGGGATCTCTCCTTCTTCTACTCCAGTCCTGGCCGGCCCCGGGACCACTTCTCCAACCAGCACTTCCTCGGCCGGCTTCTTCGCGGGTATTGGAGCCTTGGGGACTCCAGCGGCTTGGGTCGGCCCGGCCCGCTCCCCTCTTTGATCCTTCTTCGCCGGCCTTGATGCTTCCCCAGTCGCCGGCCTCTTTTGTTTCAAGGCAGCTTCGAATGCACCGGCGGAGAACTTCATCGCTGCATCCAAAAGAGAAGCGTTAGCAACAGCGTATAGCAGTTTTCCGGTCGAGACAGAAGGAATCGGACGTCATGCTTACCAACCGCCGAGGCCAACTCGGCTTCTACCAGGTTCTCCTTGGACAGGAGTTCCTTGTAACCAGGGATTTGGCAGTTGGACAATTGGGTGAATAGTTCCCTATCTCTCTCCCCCACGGTGGCATTATCATTGGAGCTGGTGTCCGGCTCCATCCAATCAGTCCTCACCTCCTCGACATGGGCAAAAAGGAAGCGGGGTTTCCATCCCCTAATTTTGGATGGGAGACCTAAAGGGAAGGCCCTACCTAGCCTGGTGGTGAAAGCCCACCAGGCCCCCTCACCTTGGCGACGGAGCTTGTAGAAAGTTCGGAATAGCGACAACCCTGGTCGGGCCTCCTGAAAGTAGCAAAGAATGACAAAGGCGTAGATGATCCGAATCGAATTCGGAGTCAACTGCGCCAGCGCTAATCTATACCTATCTAAATGGTTCAGGAAAAGGATGGAAAGGAAGGCTCAGTCCACACCGAAAGAACTCCTCATATAGAGCGACCCGACCAGGGTAATCTGAGGTCACTCTATCTTCGAGCCCCGGCGTGGACAGGCGGATGAAGTTGGGGACCATGTACTTAGCCCTAATGGCCTCTACATCTTCAGGGGTCACGATTGAGGCCACTCTGAACGGACTTGCTGGATCAGAACTCACCGCCGGAGGTTGTCCCAGACGGCAGGAGGACACAGGAATTGCCCTAACAGGGGAGGATGGGGTGGACGGAGGCCTGGTCACCATTGGTCGATCACGGATGACGATTCCGCCCATCGGACAAGGAACCTGACGGGCTAAGGAGGTTTGATCTTCACTATCGGAATGGGAATATTAAGCTACAGGCCTCTTACCCTCCCTAATGGCACGATGGTCCATGGATGAAAATGAAAGATGAAACTAACCTGGAAATCAAAGGGAATTTGAAGACAAAAGGGCTCAAGTCGCAGAAGAACTCAGAAGAAGGAAAGCTGGAAGAAAACAATGGCAATGTAAAAGCTTTCCTCAGGCCCTTGGGGCGCTTTTATACCCCCATCTCCGAACGACAATAATCGAGGCCCTGCCACGTGGTGCTCTCCTATTGCGCCATGAGCTGTCCGCTGGAAATCTCGCCTGTGCCCGAGACGTGCCATCTCGATTCGCCCTAAGGAGCGTGATCCCCGACCAATCGCAGGGCACAGAAAATGAAGAAGCAATGATAACCTTTATCTTTTTCCATTCCCCCAATAGGCTTCCTCTTCGAGGCATCCGGCGCTAGCGTCAGCTCCCACCTACCACATGATTGTGGAAGATTTTCGAAGTGACACTGCCTCGGAACGACGCGCCAGCTCACCAAGCTATTAAAAGCGCACTAAAAAGCAATCATTTTTTGAATTTTTGCGCCCCTCTCGCCCAAAGGGCAGCGGGCGCGTGGTCCTTCACACTCAAGGGCAGGGGGGCATCTGATGTGGCTGACGTAGCCACAAGAGAAATTATGGCAAAATCAAAATCTTAAGGCGGCCCCGCCCGGCATCTCCGAGTCAGCCAAGTCGGCCCCGACCTTCCCTGGTTGGCCCCGCTCGGCCCCAGCATCTCCAAGATGGCCAAGTCGGCCCCGACCTTCTCTGGTCGGCCTCGCTCAGCCCCGGCATCTCCGAGTCGGCCAAGTCAGCCCTGACCTTCCCTGGTCGGCCCCGCTCAGCCCCGGCATCTCTGAGTCAGCCAAGTCGGCCCCGACCTTCCCTGGGTGGCCCCGCCCCGGCATCTCCAAATCGGCCAAGTCAGCCTCGACCTTTCCTGGTTGGCCCCGCTTGGCCCCGGCATCTCCGAGTCGGCCAAGTCGGCCCCGACCTTCCCTGGTTGGCCCCGCTCAGCCCCAGCATCTCCGAGTCGGCCAAGTCGGCCCCGACCTTCCCTGGTTGGCCCTGCTCGGCCCCGCTCGGCCCGGCATCTTCGAATCAGCCAAGTCAGCCCCGACCTTTCCTGGTCGGCCCCGCTCAGCCCCAGCGTCTCCGAGTCGGCCAAGTCGGCCCCGACCTTCCCTGGTCGGCCCCGCTCGGCCCCGGCATCTTTGAGTCAGCCAAGTCGGCCCCGCCCTAGCATCTTCAGGTCGGCTGAGTCGGCCCTACTCAGCCTCGACACCCTCTGGAGGGTCAAGGCTGTCTCAGGTCGGCCCTAGAATGGTCCTGGCTATTCGCACCGTCGTTCTTCTGACCCGCACCGCCTAGCATCCCAGGCCCAACTACCCATAGGTCATGCCGCTGATGGGACTGGACCTAACTATTTATCAGCCCCACTGACTGATGAGACGTAGCTCACCAACCACCATTTTTCCCTCTCCGATGGGACAAGACTCACCAACCAGCCCAAATTCACGCAACCCCACAAACCCCGCGGACATTCCTTTCTTATGGAACTCCATGTGGTTGTGCAGGTGTCAACCCCCTATAAAAGGGTAAGTCCACTCAGTAACAAGGTACGCAAACTCATATGCTCGCTACCCTGATACTCAGAAAGGGACTCCCCTCTTTCTGAGGACTCATTTTTCTCCCCAGAGCTCGTCTGAGATCTTCCTCAGCTGTGACCCTGGTTACTGACTTGAGCGTCGGAGGGTCCCCCTCAGAGCATCCCTCCGGTCTTGGGACTTTTTGCAAGCCATCCGATCAGGCGTGAGACCGTGGATTAAGCAACTCTCTTCTCTTGATGTTCAAGACTAGTGGTCAGGCGTTATCAAGATTCATAAATAATTTATTTAGGGACAACTTGGTGCCTTTGGAGAGTGAAGAGGTCCAGCCCTATGGAGTGGGGTGTCATTATAAGAAACCTCGGTTGGATGCATTAAAAAGAAGAGAACTCTCTCCCACCTTCACTGGAATTTAAAGAAGAGTCATGGCTACAAGAGGAAGGAACAGCAGCCAAATTCAAAGAAGGTTTTCAAGCATACGACAACAGAAAGAAGAGTCCTTGCATCAAGAAAACAAATCCAAAACTAGAATTTTAAAAGTAGAAACAATTTATGATTGAAATAACCAAACTCTTCTATCGATTTTAGAAAAGAAAAATCAGATATACAGGGAATCAGATCCGACCTGGAAGCCGAACGTCGCTGGTGGTGACGATCAACGGACGAAGATGCCGGAGCTCGAATATTGTGGAAACCCTTAAGGTAGTGTTTGATAGAAAAAATATTATGATAAGTGTACGGGATAGAGTTTGTCCCCTAGCTATCCCATTGATCATATCAAATGCAAAAAGGTAAATCCATAGGATAACCTTTTTTACTCTTATTTGGAGGGATAACCAGCTATTCCTACATTTTCTAAGGAATAAATTGATGGGATATCCCATGGTTAACCATGGACTATCCCTTTGGTTAATTTATTCCCAGCTATCCCTTATAGTTATGGCTTTTGAGAATAAGATGGGATATCCAGGGGATATCCCCTATTATCTCCTATTTCAAACACTACCTAAAAGTCTCAAGGCTCCTCTCCCCTGTAGTGGCCGGAGACTACACACTACCAGGGATCGAATGGAAGGGGGAGCGCCGAAGAAGTGAAGAAAGATTGAAAGAAGAAACGGGAGCGGCCAGCGGGGAGACTCTTCCCCTTACGCGTGCCTCTTCGCCTTCTTTTACTTAAAAAATAGCGGCCGCCCATTGATATTTAATAATATAAATTTAAAAAAATAAAAAATTATATATATAACAGATATATGTATCTATATTAAAAAATATAGATAAATTCGTATATGTATCCGTATCCGATTAATTTTTTAATTAAATATATGGATTTGTATCTGAATCTGATTAAATTATAAAATAAATATTCAAATATAATATAATTCGAATACGGATATGGATACGGTCAGAGTTTATCCAACCCGTTTTCAGCCCTAGCGACAGCTCATTGCAAAAATCCTCGCATTTCCTCACACTGATCTGAGATCAAAAGTCTATAAATCTATATAAACATGCAGAGAGAAGATGAATGTTACGAGAGACGCGGAGCAAAGACATAAGATCCAAGCTGCTACTGGATCCTCTCGGAAGCTCGAATACTAAGTTCGAATGCCACGTGATGCCTGATAGAATAACGAAGATTTAAATTTGCTTTACATATTAAACTATATATATAAACAAGTGAAAGTAAAATTGAATTAAAATTTATCTTTCTCTATTGTCGTCCATACTTACTCCCTGGTTTGATTGTGTTTGATTTCGGAAACCACTTTTAAACCTTTCTCTTTTCTCAATAATGATATATTATGAAAGAATGAATTGAAAACTAAGACTATGGACCAATCGAAGCAAGCTGCATATTTATCTTTGCTCTATCCATCAAAGAGCAAAATCATAGGCTAAAATCATGCTTAAATTGAGAAATTAATTTTCTAAATCATGCTCTGATTTTATGGAATATCATGGACGACATTTCGTATTTGGTTGCAACCCATATTAATAAAAATATTGAAAATATCCAACATTCTTCCATTTGTTCCATGTATTCTATTACTTAACATAATGAGAAATAAAAGATATGGATCATGGCAATAGGTCCTCCAAAAATGAGTATTATCTTCCATGTATCACAATGCGTTGCATTTCTTAAGCTCATACAACTTAATTACCAAACCTAATGTTTATTCGAGACCCAAACTTTAATGCTATCTTTTTAAATAAATAAATGGATAAATATGTGCACAAACAGAATAAGAAAACATCAACTGAATAAGAGTTTCATCAAAACAATAAATGTGCATACAATAAAAATTAAATCATGGAATCAAGTCCCATTCTTACTACATGATCCTTAAAATTCTTTGGTAGTATGCTTTTAGTCAAAGGATCAGCAATCATCAATTCAGTACTAACATCATCGATAACCACTTTCTTTTCTTTAATACGTTCTCTTATAGCTAAATATTTAATGTCGATGTGTTTACTTCGACTACCACTCTTGTTATTCTTAGCCATAAATACCGCAGTTGAATTGTCACAGTACAACCTTAATGGTCTATAAACGGTATCCATAATTTTAAGCATAAATGTGAAACTTCAATCATACACCATGTGAGGCAGTCTCAAAACAAAATAACTCGGCCTCTATAGTGGAAGTAACAATCAAAGTCTTCTTCGCACTCCTCCCAGACACGGCTCCATTAGCAAGCATGAATATATAACCAGATGTTGATTTATGTGAATCAACATAGCTAGCAAAGTCCGCATTAAAGTACCCAATCATCTTCAAATTATCGATTCGTCTATACATGAGCATGTAATCCCTTGTCTCTTGAAGGTATCTTATCACCTTTTTTGTAGCCCTCAAGTGGTCAACTCCTAGGTTACTCTGATATCTTCCTAGCATCCTAATAGCAAATGCAATGTTAGGTTTGGTGCAGATTTAAGCATATATCGGGCTTCCAATAGCTGAAGCATATGAGATATTCTTCATCTATTCCTACTCAAGCTCCTTTTTGGGGCATTGACTTAGGTTGAATCTATCACCCTTCATAATAGTTGCTACACTTAGTGAATAATCCTTCATTCGAAATCTCTCTAAAACTTATTTAATATAGGTCTCTTGAGACAATCCTAAAATGCCTCGAGATCTTTTCCTAAGAATCTTAATGCCAATGATATAAGACACCCCACCCATATCCTTCATATCAAAGTTCCTTGAGAGGAATTGCCTCACCTAATATAGCAAACCTTTATCATTGGTTGCAAGTAAAATATCATTTACATATAGCACAAGAAAATAAATTTTACTCCCACTAACCTTCTGGTATACACATTAATCCATGATGTTCTCTTCAAAACCAAATGAAGTGATGATTTCATAAAACTTCAAATACCATTGGCGGGAGGCTTATTTTAATCTATATATGGATTTGTTAAGCTTGCAGACCAAGTGCTCACCATTGCTAGAGAAGAATCTTTCTGTTTGATTCATGTAAACCACCACCTCTAGATCATCATTAAGGAATGTCGTTTTTACATCCATTTAGTGTAAATCCATATCAAAATGAGCAACCAATGTCATAATTACTTGAAAAGAATTTTTCTTCGATAGAAGAAAAAATATTTTCGTGTAGTCGATTCCTTTCCTTTTAGTGAATCCTTTGACAATGAGTCTTGCCTTATATCTCTCAATGTTACCTTCTGAGTCTTTCTTTATTTTAATGACCAATTTATATCCAATGGCTTTTACACCATCAGGTACCTCGACTAAATCCCAAACTCTATTAGATGCCATATAATCCATCTCTTCTTTCATGGCATTATACCATAAGTTTGATTCCTTAAAACTCATGGCTTGTGAAAAAGTTTCAGGATTACTTTTGGCTCCAACATTGTAGTCAGACTCTTATAGATAGATAACATAATCACCAAAAATTGATGGTCTCCTTACTCTAGTAGATCTTCTTAATGTGGCATCAACATTATCTTGAAAAGTAGGATCATGTTGCTAAACTGGTTGTTCAACAGTTTTAGGCATTTGTTGAACTTCAACATCACTAGATCAGGATCAACAGCTTGTGGTACCTCCTGGACTGGTACTTCAACATGCGTTTGAACTCGAGGCACATTGTCAACAACAATGATCAGTACTCCATTACTTGAAGTGGTACATTGAGCATCTGAATGATCTTTCTCAGGACTAATGTTCTGGGATTGATCGCTCCAACTAATCAAGTCATTTTATAGAAAATTTGCATTTCTTGATTCCAAAAATCTAGTACTATGATATAAAAAATCTATATCCCTTAAGCCTTTCAGCATATCCAATGAAATATCAACTTATGGTCCTTGGGTCCAACTTCTTTTCTTGTGAATTGTAAACTCGAACTTCCGATGGACGTCCCCAAATGCGTACATATCGTAAACTCGATTTTTAACCCTTAAATAACTTAAATGACATCTTTGGGATAGCCTTAGTGAAAAATTGATTCAATATGTACACAGCCGTCTTAAGAGCTTCAGTTCACAAGAAGTTAGGAAGTTTAGAGCTAGTAAGCATACTACGCACCATGTCCAATAATATTTGATTTCTCCTCTCAGCTACACCATTTTGGTTTTGTTGAAAAAATTATTGCAAAATTATTTACCCAATTATTGATTTTAATGATTAACAAAAGCCATGAGTATATTCATTATGTTTCTGATAAATTTGATAAGTGTTTCAGGTATTAAGATTGATTGTTTATTCAAATGACACTTAGCAATTAGTTTTGAACCAAGTTTAAATGGAATTTATTTAAGTTCAGAACCTAGAGCCGACACCTAGAACCTTTAGAGCCGACTCCAGAGTATATCAGAGCAGTTATATATTTTTGGCACGGTTCGGAGTCGACACCTAAAGTTTTGGAGCTGACACATGAGGTTTCGGAGACGACACATGAATAGGTGGAGCCGACTCCAACTTGAGATACAGAGAAGCTATTTTCTATTTCAGAAGTCGGAGTCGACACATGGATTTCGGGAGCCGACTCCAACCAGAGAATAGAGACTTAATTTTTTGAGCATTTCTAGGAGTCGACACATCAGTTTTCGGGAGCCAACTCCAGTCTGAGTGGAGTCGACACTTTGTAAAGTCAGAGCTGACTCCTCATCGAATCAACTTTTTGCTATTTATGGAAATACGATCTGGAGCCGATACATGAAAAGTTGGAGCCAACTCCAACATATCAGAAATAATTTTTAAAAGTACCAGATCAGCTCTAACGGTAACTTTTCTTCACCTAACCCCCAATGGATCTATTTCTTTGCTTGAGGAAGCAATTCACCTACTCTGTAACGGTTATTTTTTTACCTAATCTCTATATAAAGAAGGGATTTGTCCGTTTGAAAAAGAGAGAGCAAAAATTAAGAAAATAGCAAAAAATCGAGAGAAATTTGAAAAGAAAGAGGGAAAGAAAAATCTTTGAGTCCACGCTCATTTCAAGAAAGATCCAAGAACAATCCAAAAGCTTCAAATAGTTCAAGTTCAAAGGATTTTCAAAGAAGAAAAAGGAGAAAAGCTAAGAAGCCCTAATTCCTCAAGTTCTCTTTCAAGCTTAGTCTTCAAGAATCAGAGCTACATCTTGATTCAACCAGTCAAAAGAGAGGAGGAAAAGAAGAAAAGCTCACATCAATCTTGCACAAATATGAATTGTTTAGCATGGAACAAAATGAAACTATCACATGCATGTACACTAGATTTACAGATATTGTAAATGGTTTAAAGAGTCTTGGTAAGACTTATACTAACTTTGAATTGGTACGCAAAATACTTAGGTCTCTTCCAAGATCATCGGAAGAAAAAGTAACTGCCATCTAAGAAGCCAAAGACCTCAATGTTCTACCTTTGGAGGAGCTACTTGGATCCTTGATGACCCATGAACTACCATGAAACAACATCAAGAAGAAGAGGTCAAAAAGAAAAGAACCATTGCTCTTAAGGCTGCAGAAAAGGAAACAAGCAGCAGTGAAGAAGAAGAGGAAGATGATGAGACAGCTCTCCTAGCTAAAAATTTAAGAAATTTATGCAAAGAAGGAGACCCTTCCATAAGAGAAAGTTTGGAACAAAAATGAAAGGAGAAATGAGAAAGAAAAGGAAAAAGAAAAGGAAAAAAGAACCTTTGACATGTTATGAGTGTAAAAAGCCGAGGCATTTTCGATATGAATGTCCTCAACTAAAGAAGGGTTACAAGAAGAAGAAAGCATATGTTGCAACATGGAGTGATAGTGAATAATCCTCTTCTGAGGAGGAACAAAAAGAGGTTGCAAACATTTGCTTCATGGCAAACGACGATAACGAGGTAAGTTCTGAAACTCCTTTTGATGCTTTCACTTTTGATGAGTTATATGATGCTTTCAATGAACTAGTCAATGATTTCAAAAGCTTGAGAATTAAAAACAAATCTTTGAAAAATGAAAATCTAAACCTTGTCAAAGAAAAGGATAAACTAACTCATGATGTTGAAAAACTAAAATCTAAAAATAAAATTTTGATAAAAGAAAAAGAATCAATTTCCAATAAAAATGTTAGTTTAAAGAAAGAAATTGATAAATATAAAAATATTGTTGATAAATATACATATAGTTCTGAAAATTTAAATTTGCTATTAAGTAATCAAAGAGCTGTATTTGATAAAGCTGGATTAGGTTATAGGCCTAACATGAAACAAAAGTTTGTTAAAAATTTCTTTATAAAATAATAAGTTAAAAATAATGTTTCATGTTATTGCTGTAACAAGAAAGGATATAAAGCTTATGAATGCAATTTTAGAAAAATAAATAAGAATTTAAATATTAAAGGCAAGAAAATATGGGTTCCAAAAGAAATAATTTTTATTGCGACTAACCATGAAGGACTCAAGAAAGCTTGGGTACCTAAATATAAGATTTGATTATCTTGCAGGAGTGTCTTGCGGCCAAAGGATCAAAACATAAGTGGTATCTTGATAGTGGCTTCTCAAGGCACATGACGGGTAAAAAAGATCAATTCATCACCCTTGAAGATAAAAGAGGAGTTGTTACTTTTGGAGATAATGGCAAAGGCCAAATTATGGGATTTGGTAAAATTCAAATAACTCCATCCACTTTTATAGAAAATATTTTATATGTTGTAGGTTTAAAGCATAATCTAATTAGCATTAGCCAATTATGTGATAAAGGTTTCAAAGTTTCCTTTGAAGCTTCTATTTGCACTATTTCTAATCCTATAGACAATGGCATTATATTTGTTGGTAATAGAAATGACAATGTATACTTAATTAATTTAGATAATTTGTCTACTAGTAACCATTGCTTAATTGCTGATAATGCTAAAGTAAATGAGATTGGATGGCTATAGCATCGTAGATTAGGTCATGCAAGCACACACCTAATTTCAAAATTAATAAGAATGGATTTAGTTAAAGGACTTCCAAAATTAGATTTTAAAATAATAGAATTTGTAATGCATGTCAATTTAGAAAACAAACTAGAAATTCTTGCAAATCTAAAAATATTGTTTCCACTTCTAGGCCACTAGAGCTACTTCACATGGACCTTTTTGGACCTACTAGAACCACTAGTCTAGGAGGAAAGAAATATGGTCTTATGATAGTAGATGATTATTCTAGATTCACTTGGGTATTATTTTTGGCTCATAAGGATGAAACTTTCTTGATATTTCTGAAATTCTTCAAGAAAGTCACAAATGAGAAAAACAACATCATAATGTCTCTTAGAAGTGATCATGGCATAGAATTTAAAAATCATCAATTTAAAATTTCTGTATTGAAAATGGCATTCATCATAATTTTCTGCACCTAGAACACCACAAAAAGAGTTGTAGAAAGAAAAAATAGAACATTAGAAGATATGGCCCGTACCATGCTATGTGAAAGCCAACTCCCAAAGTACTTCTGGGCGGAAGCTATAAACACGGAATGTTGCATCCTTAATAGAGCTTTAATTAGGCCAATTCTTAAGAAAACTCCCTATGAACTATGGCATAATAGAAAACCTAACATTAGTTATTTTCATGCATTTGGTTGTAGATGTTTTATTCATAATAATAGTAAAGATAGTCTTGGAAAGTTTGATGCAAAATCTGATGAAGGCATATTTTTAGGTTATTCAACATCTAGTAAAGCATATAGAGTATTTAACAAGAAATATTTAATTGTAGAAGAATCAATTCATGTAGTTTTGATGAATCTTTAGCATCAAGTTCTGAAAAGATTGATGATGAGGAAGATACAATTTTGCTTGAAAGAGATATTGAAAAGTTGAATATAGATGTATCTTCAGTCCATGAACAAGAAGCTAAAGATGATGACTCACTAGAAATGATGTTATTGATACTACTCGCAATGATGTAGATCTGCCTAGAGATTGGAGATATGCTTATGGTCATCCTAAGAATTAATTATAGGTGATCCATCTCAAGGAGTAAGAACTAGATCATCAATGAGGAACATCAATAATCATCTTGCATTTGTATCTCAAATAGAACCTAAAACCATTGAAGAAGCTGAAAAAGATAATAATTGGATGTTAGCTATGCAAGAGGAATTAAATCAATTTACTAGGAATAATATATGGTCCTTAGTTGATAGACCCAAAGGTCATTCTGTTATAGGATCTAAATGGGTATTTAGAAATAAATTAGATGAAAACGGTATAGTAATTAGAAATAAAGCTAGACTAGTTGCAAAAGGATATAATCAAGAAGAAGAATTGATTTTGATGAAACCTTTGCACCTGTAGCTAGATTAAAAGCAATTAGACTATTACTTGCATTTGCATGTCATATGAGTATTAACTTATTTCAAATGGATGTTAAAAGTGCATTTTTAAATGGCTTTATAAATGAGGAAGTTTATGTAGAACAACCCCCAGGTTTTGAAGATCATGAATTTCAAACCATGTTTTTAAATTACACAAAGCACTATATGGTTTAAAACAAGCACCTAGAGCTTGGTATGATAGATTAAGCAAATTTCTAATTGAAAATAATTTTTCTAGAGGAAATGTTGATAAAACCCTATTTTTGAAAAGAAAAGATAAAAGCTTATTGGTAGTACAAATTTATGTAGATGATATTGTATTCGGTGCTACTAACAATCTTTTGTGTCAAGAATTTGCTAAGTTAATGCAGGGTGAATTCGAGATGAGCATGATGGGAGAACTCAACTTCTTCCTTGGACTCCAAATCAAACAAGAAAAAGAGGGAACCTTCATCAACCAAACAAAGTACACAAACAAAATTCTCAAGAAGTTTGGTATGGAACAAGTCAAACCTCTCGGAACACCAATGAGTCCTTCATGCAAGTTAGATAAAGATGAAGATGGTAAGCCTGTTGATCAAAAATATTAGAGGTATGATCGGTTCACTTCTTTATTTAACAGCTAGTAGACAGATATCATGTTTGTAGTATGCTTATGTGCACGATATCAATTTGAACCTAAAGAATCTCACTTAATTGCAGTAAAAAGAATACTTAGATATCTAAATAGAACTAAAAATGTGGATTATGGTATTCTAGAGACTCAACATTAAATTTAATTGCTTATACTGATTCTGATTATGCTGGTTGTAAATTGGATAGAAAAAGTACAAGTGGTGCATGCCAATTTTTTTGGAAGTAACTTAATCTCTTGGTTTAGCAAAAAGCAAAATTCGATGGCATTATCTACTGCTGAAGCAGAATATATTGCAGCTGGAAGTTGCTGTGCTCAAATCCTTTGGATTAAGCGATAACTTGAAGATTATGGTATAACACTTGATAAAACACCAATTAGATGTGATAATACTAGTGCAATAATTTAACTAAGAATCCAATCCAATATTCAAGAACTAAACACATTGAAATTAGATATCATTTTATTAGAGAACATGTAGCTAATAATGACATTTGTCTTGATTATGTTTGTACTGATGAACAATTAGCTGATATTTTTACAAAACCCCTGAGTGAAGAAAGATTTTGTTATCTTAGAGGAGAATTAGGAGTTTGTGATCCATTGGAATGAATTTTAAATCTCCTAGAAATGATTATTTAGAATTCAATCATTTTTTCTAATTTTCTTTTAATTTTAAGGATGATTTGCCTAGATATTTGAACCCATTGATTCATCACATTCAAAGTTGATTTAACCAAAATTTGATGTCAATCCGGACAAGTTTCAGATCCTTTGAAATTCTTTTATTTTTTCTAAAACTGTCTTGGAGCCGACTCCTCTGGTATCGGAGTCGACTCCAGTTTTATCTGAGACTTTGGAGCCAACACTTGCTTTTCCAGAGTCGACTCCACTTCAGGCGCAGACTGTATTAGCGACCTGGAGCTGACACCTCACTTTGCGGGAGTCGACTCCAAATGATCCCAAATTGACTATTTAGGGCAGAGTCGACACGTATCTTTTTCTAAATCACTCCTAACGCTCCCAAACTCTTCCAAACCCATCCCAAAACCCTAAATCTCTCAAATTGGCATCTCTATAGCACTTAATGGCACCCAAGCACAGAGGATCATTGTTTAGAGGAAGAGTGACGATGGGGAAGCGTACGGCAAGGCGTCCGACGCGTGAACCCACTCCAAGTCGTCCTCCAGCTCAACCGCATCCACTTCTAGTACTATTCCTAGCCCCTCCTCACCACAAATTGATAGCCTAGCCAACCGAATCATTACCATGGGAAGGAAAGTGGATTTCAAATTTTTTGAGGCTGAGGATTTTGCTATTGAAAGACAAATCAAGGAACTCGGTTGGGAAAAGGTATATTCATTAGATGTTCCCATTTATCCGGCTCTAGTTGAGGAATTTTACTTCAATTTGTCAAGAGGAGATGGAGGATTGGTCAGTATGGTCAGAGGAAGAAGAATACATCTCACATCTGAAATTTTAGGTAATCTTTTGAAAATCCCTGTTGTAGGATTGATTGCTAATAGTCATAGTGACCGGCTGGGGCTTTGTCAAGGATGTTAGGAAGAGATTTTACTGAATTTGAGGAAGTAAGGGCAAATTAGTTGCCCCTTGAACTTAGACTTTTGTATAATATATGTGGTAGGACCTTATTTCCTAAACTGGCAGGTTTGAGTATGTCTCAGAGCGAGACATAGTGATTATGCACAGTATTTTGATGGGTCAGCCAATCAACCTAGCAGGAATGATGATATGGTACATGGCTGAGGCTGAGAACAAAAGGAGATCGATCTTACCTTAGGGAATGGTCCTGACTATGGCATTCAAAAGTCAAGGAGTTGTTATTTCTGATAGTGAGCCAATGAAAAACCTTATGAACACTAATTATTACAGCTTGGCTACAGTGCATAGAATGGGATTCGTGAAGGTGGATGGAAGATGAGCAAGAAAAGGTCATCTGGATGAGAGAGCAGCCGATGCTGGAGCTACTACACCATCAGGGGCAGGTCCATTAGTGAGGCATCCATCATCAGAGCCTAGCAGATCATCATCATCACCGGCACCTACTCCAGTTCCTGCACCTGTACCACTGCATGTTCCTTCTGCCGATTTTTCTAGTGTTCAGATAGAATAGCTTAATGAGTTATTTAGTACTCATAAAGAAGAGATGAAGACTGAGTTAGATAACAGTCTTATAAGCTTGAGAGAAATGTTCTATTCATTGGATGACAGAGTGAGCAAGATTGAATCTACTCTTGGATCTTCTTCAGAAGCTTTGAAAATGATCTCATGCATATATTTGAGGAGCTCAAAGAAATTGAAGAAGATTCTAAGACATATTCTAGATGCAATGCAGAATTACAGGAGAAAATCACAGTGGCATCTACATTCTTTGATAGAAGATTAAATGAATTTATCAGGGTTCAAAGTGATGGAATGGGAAAAATCTTAGAAGAACTCAAGAAACGTCTTAGATTTTGATGCTTTTAGCTTTTGTTGTTGTACTGAAGTTTAGTGTGAATCTTTGATGTAATGAAGTTTTTCTTTTGATGTAATTAGAATTTGATATTTAGGTTAATATTTTGATGTAAATGGAAGCAACATTTTGTTATAGTTGAATGATGTATGAAAGTAATTATGATGTAATGTTTTGATACCTTAATGAATATCATATTTACTATCTTTGAACTTTGATGTTGAGTGACTTGGATTGAATTTTGATTCACTTAATGTTTAATGCATTGATCTATACTATTTGCAACTTCTTAACCTTTTTGTTGATTACAAAAAAGGGGGAGAAGTAAATGATATTTGTATATGCATAAAAGTTATAATTGAATGTATAATGGGGAGAAGATAATAAAGAGAATGACACTTAAGAATATCACTTCAATGATACATTTTGGTCAAATGAATTCAAGATATGTATGAAGATTCAATGAACTTAGCATATGCACAAATTAAGAGGGAGCTTAACTTTTATTTTAAATTGAGTAGTAATTATGCATTAATTGCTTATGCATATACTCAGTGTTTTGTCATCATCAAAAAGGGGAAGATTGTTGAGAAAATTATTGCGAAATTATTTACCCAATTATTGATTTTGATGATTAACAAAAGCCATAAGTATATTCATTGTGTTTCTGATAAATTTGATAAGTGTTTCAGGTATTAAGATTGATTGTTTATTCAAATGACACTTAGGAATCAGTTTTGAACCAAGTTTAAATGGAATTTATTTATGTTCAGAATCTGGAGCCGACACCTAGAACCTTTAGAGCCGACTCCAGAGTGTATCAAAGCAGTTATATATTTTTGGCATGATTCGGAGTCAACACCTAGAGTTTCGAGCCGACACCTGAGGTTTCGGAGCCGACACATGAATAGGTGGAGCCGACTCCAACCTGAGATACGGAGAAGCTATTTTCTGCTTTAGAAGTCGGAGTCGATACATGGATTTCGGGAGCTGACTCCAACCTGAGAACAGAGACTTGATTTTTTGAGCATTTCCAGGAGTCGACACATCAGTTTTTGGAAGCTGACTCCAGTCTGAGTGGAGTCGACACTTTGTAAAGTCGGAGCCAACTCCTCATCGAATCAACTTTTTGCTATTTATGGAAATACGATCCAGAGCCAACACATGAAAAGTTGGAGCCGACTCTAACCTGTTAGAAATGATTTTTAAAAGTGTCAGATCAGCTCTAACAGTAACTTTTCTTTACCTAACCCCCAATGGATCTATTTCTTTGCGTGAGGAAGCAATCCACCTACTCTGTAATGGCTATTTTTTCACCTAATCTCTATATAAAGAAGGGATTTGTCCGTTTGAAAAAGAGAGAGCAAAAATCAAGAAAATAGCAAAAAAATCGAGAGTAATTTGAAAAGAAAGAGGGAAAGAAAAATCCTTGAGTCCATGCTCATTTCAAGAGAGATCCAAGAACAATCCAAAAGCTTCAAATAGTTCAAGTTCAAAGGATTCTCAAAGAAGAAAAAGGAGAAAAGCCAAGAAGCCCTAATTTCTCAAGTTCTCTTCCAAGCTTAGTCTTCAAGAATCAGAGCTACATCTTGATTCAACCAGTCAAAAGAGAGGAGGAAAAGAAGAAAAGCTCACATCAATCTTGCTTCAATCAAGCTTTTCCAACCTTTATTTATTTATATTACATATTTGCTCATTTAAGGAGCTTTAAATTTGCTGTAAAATATTTATTGATTTGTTGTGTGCTAATTCAATTAGGGGATTGAATTAGTTGAGGTTGTTAACCTCGGGTAAGCTAAGTGTAGCTTACATTGGGTTTTGTGCTGGTGAACCCGAGAAAACCAGCTAGGTTCGTTGTGACCCCGTGTAAAACAACAAGTTAGAGTTGTGAGCTTGTAAAATAACTCGACTGTAATCTGGGTGATTATAGTGTAGACCCAAGAGTGCTTGGGAGTGGACGTAGGTGTTGGTTACACCGAACCACTATAAATTCTTGTGTTTGTCATGCTTGACTCTATCTCTCTCTCTTATTGTGCTTTACATTGTTGCATTTATTTGCTAGTTAACTTAATTGGTCTTAAGTTTTAATTATTAAATTTTTAAAAGAACCAAATTCACCCTCCCTCTTGGGTTGGCATCTGGGCCAACAGGTTTGAAGAACCAGGTGAACTATATTGGGTAACAATTCCATACTCTTGAAGAAACCTCGCAAATAGACCAGTCACTTATCCACTCTCAGTGTATCTACCATAGTACTCTTCATATCTATCCGATCTCATAATTTTAATTTGCTTTTCGCATTGTTTCTCTATTTCAGCTTTAAAGACCTTAAAAGCATCTAATACTTCATTCTTACTGTTAATTAGGTAAAGATACATGTATCATGAGTAATCATCTATGAAAGTAACGAAGTACCTATCATAGTATACATTCATGTATGGACTACAAATATCTGTCTGTATAATTTTTAATAATTTAGAACTCCTCTTAGCATCCTTCTTTGACTTATTAGTTTATTTGCTCTTAATGCAGTCTATACAAGTCTCAAAGCCGGTGTACTAATTACCCCATTATTCACCAACCTTTTAATTCTATCAATGGAGATATATCCCAATCTCCAATGCCATAACATAACGGATTCCTCATTCACAACATATCGTTTTATACCAACATATTCATGGGCATGCATAGTAGTATAATTGTCATTATTTGTAAATTAAGAAGGAAAAGATCATTAGACAAAGTACCATATCCAATAACATCAGATATAAAATAAATTAAAATTAGAGTTTAAAAAGTTTAAGGAATAACCACCCGAAACAAGTTTGAAAACAAAAATTAAATTTCTAGAAAACTTTAGGATATATAATATCTTTTTTGAATTTAAAATGAAATCACTACTCAAAACTAATTTGCATATCCCAATAGCCTCCACACGTGAGGATATTTTATTTCCTGAATACTTTCCATTGGCTTTCGCAGATCTCACAAATTCTGTAATGAATTCATAACATGAATTATAGAAGCAGAATCAATCCACTATGTGTTATGATTAACATTAATCATATTGGATTCGTAACAAACAAATAAGAGTTGAGTACCTTTCTTGTCAAACTAATTCATGAACTTAGAGAATTATTTCTTAGCATGCCCTTTTTTCTTACAAAAGAAGTACACAATCTCATTCTTAATGTTCTTTTGGGGGAAATTTTTTTTTTCTTTCCCTTTTTCGTGGCTTGATCCTTCTTCTTTCTTCCTGAAGTAGTTAAATTCATTCTCTCACCCTCTTCCGTAAAAAACCTACCTTCCTCCTAAATACACATGATCAATAGTTCACTAATCGACCATTTATCCTTATATGCATTGTAAGATATCTTAAATGAACCGTATTGTTAAGGCATAATATGATATCTTAATTGTAGATATCTTAAATGGGCCATATTATCGTAGGATATTTTAAGGAGCAACCAAAGTAAGCTGCTTATTTATCTTTGCTCTGTCATCAAAGAGCAAAATCATGGGCTAAATTCATGCTTAAATTGAAGATTTAATTTCTCAAATCATGCTCTGATTTTGTGAAATATCATGAATCATATTTCGTATTTGGTTATAATTGATATTAATGAAAATATTGGAAATATCCAACATTGCCAGCCCAGTCAACAGCCCCATGGGCTCCCTACGCGGCCACCATCATCGTTGCTGGGCCATTGCGGCCTGGACTCGTCTCCAAGCCTGTACTCGGGCTGTTTATTGTCAGGCCCAAGAAAGGGTGACAAGATGATGAAGGAAGACAAAGCCTTTGGGAAGGACAGCCTCCTCATGGAAGGGGAGTACATCGTTATGAAAGATCGCGTTGTCGACAGTTTTATATTTGCGTATTAATCTTGGCTTTTGTTGCCATCTTCTTCCTGGTCGATCTGAGTCCTTGGATTGCGAGCCGTTTCCAAGAGCCTGAGATCATCATGCGTGTGAGTTCTCCATACTCAGCTCGTTTGTCATATCTCATGCGATCTAATTACGTTTTTTTTTTTTTTGGAGGGGGGGAGTTGTTTGGTTGTCAAGTTGTAATGAAGCAAATTTTAATGCCTTCTCTTCTCATTTGAGAAATATATCTAATGGTTGTCTTGTGATGGAAATTCATGTGTGGTTTATTCTCTGTTTTCTTCATAGAGTATTGTATTTGAGAGCTATTCCATCCGAATGGGAATAGAGGAGTCCTTGGTGCCAACCATGATGGCAACGGTGAATTCCACTGTGAAGCTCACGTATCACAGCGCTCGCTTTGGCTTCCATGTGGCATCAACTACGCTGGACCTAAGATACCTCCAACTAAAGTTGGTAGTGGGAAACTTAGCACTTCCATCCATCTCAATCTCTTTACATATAAATATTGAGCAAATTGATTCCGAACAACTACATTCGTTGTATCAATTCTTATTAATTTTCCATCCTTCTAGCTGTGTGCAAGAAGATAACTTTGTACAGTGCAATCATCTTCATATTCTTCGCATTGGACGCACACAATAAACATAAAGGATGAGAAATTAAAAAGAATCAATATAATAGATTGAATAATGCTACATGGTTTGATAGGGACTAAGACTACTAATAATTTGGCCCATTGAAGAATCGGAAATCAATTTGCTAATAAATATTTGGTCTTAGATCAAGCTCATGTAGCCATTCCTTTTATGTTTGATTCTTCTGCAGATGGAGGACTTTTACCGATTTAGGAACAGGAAGAGGGACCTCAGCGTGGCGACGACGGAGAACGAGGTGCCAGTCTGTGGCGCTGGGCAGAGCCTGAACAAAATTAATGCGTCGGTGCCATTGACCCTTGGCTTCAGTTTGACGTCAAGCACCCACTTGGTCGGGGCATTGGTGAAGTCCAACTTCCACACCAATGTTCAGTGCACTGTTGTGCTGGACCACAGAGAAAGCTCAACACAACCATCTCTTTGGAGAACTCTTGTATAATTGAGAGGAGAAAGTGATCAGAAGACTCATGGAAAAAAAAAAAGTGCTCTCTCTTTTTTTTTTTTTTTTTTGCCATTACCTTACAGATTTTTGAGTTCTTTCTTATATAAGTAAAGGTATGGTTTAGTAGAAAATTGTAGCTATTTTTTGAATAAAATGAATTTTTTGATGGAGAGTTTCCATGGCACAGCACTACAAAATACCTGCTGCACCCAAGAGTGCAATTAGTGCAGGGTGAAACGCAGGGGACTTCCACATGGAGAAAGAAAAAGCAGCGCACTGAGTGTCAGCTCAGGTTAATAACTCACTGAATGCAGTACTGGAAATTTTAGGCCATAGGCCATGGCTCTCGGCAGCAATCAGTAAGATATTTAATAAAAATTAATGACTCGCAAATAGAAATTTTGCATTATATGATTGCCTAACACCATTGTACGAAAAGGTGCTTCTCTCTTAGCGAGTTAATTGCAAGTGCTTTCCGAAAAGAGAGAGAGACATCTGAAAAACTGCCAATTAAAAGACCCCTCACTTTCAGTTCATTGAGACTGAGCCAAGTGGCTCTCAATCAGGTTGCAGAAACTTGTATGAAGTCCTTTCAATGGTGTCGGTTGGAAATAGTTCAGTCATGCTTCCTTAGGAGTCTTTAAAACATTGTAGACAAAGCTGGATGATTAATGGAGAGAGATAGCTAGCATTCCCGATTCTCTTTGGGGTCTATCCACCAGTGGTGGTGATGGTACAGAGAAAGAGCATACAATAGCCCAAGTCATCATCATCACGTAAACAAGACAAGACGGTTTCTTAACCTCAAAGGTTCTCCCCATCTATTGAAGCACACCAAGAGGAGAGAGAGAGAGAGAGAGAAGAGGAAGGAGAGTTCAAACCTATGGACAAAAATTTGACAGTGCTCCATCAAACTTTGATCACTTTTCTTCTCTTAGGAAAGTAAGCTCATCTTTATAATTCAACCATCTGCAACCAAAAAAGCCAGCTTTAAAACATAAGGAGAACAAATACTAGAGCAATGAATCACAAATGCATTGGATGTTCAGACTGGGTAGAGAACATCAAACCATTGTGACAGTGAGAACTGGAAATCGAGAGCTGGGTATTCGAGTACAACTCTTGTTTCGACCTGTCCTCCTCCAAACTAGTCCACGATCCCTTGCTTCTCTGTGGCAACTCATCAAAGAAGCAGTGGAAAGGTTTCGGCTTCTGGGAATCCTCCAACTCCGCAACCTTGTCCTCCTCAGGAGCCAAAGCAATTGCGAAGTTAGAGTTTGTAATCAGATTATGGTCAGAGTTACGTCGAGGCTCACCCCTGGAGCTCGACCCCGGTGGCTTAAATCTCCCCTCCCCTTCAGACCCCGAGGCTTCTGAGAAGAAATTGTATTCATTTACGCCCTCCTTGGGTCCATAAAGCTCCCTGCTTTTCATTTTTTTTTTTTTTTTTTTTTGGGGGGTCAGTTGTACAGTCAAAGAAACAACAGACACACACAAACAGAGAGAGAGAGAGAGAGAGAGAGAGAGAGATCCTGCATACATACCTGTTGCTGTGATTAGCTGAGGAGAGACACAAGGTATCTAGATGGGAATATGGAATGTTCTTCTGGGTTGAGGAACCTACACTAAGTGAACCTGAAGAGGATGAACAGGGGAAAAGAACATGGTGGGCCTCAGGAGGTGACAAGGACAGAAGAGGGGAATATGGAGAGGAACGCTGGGAAGATGTTGGATTGGAGGCTAGAGACAACTCCACATGCTTTCTTGAACTTCTCTTGCCTCTGTGCATGTGCCTCTCACAGTACTTGGAGTCTGGGTAGGCCTCTTTGGAGCACCTCCACTTCTTGCCATCAGTTCTCCTGCACCTCCCTGGCTCTGGGTCCTCTACCTTCCTCCCATAACCCATCTGAAGCACCCCCAACCAACTGCGATCAAAAATTCAGATTAGAACCTCTTTTTTTTTCACCAAATAAACCAATAGGAAAAAGGGAGAACTAAAAACAGAAGGAACCAACTTGAAGCTAAGAGCAAAGCTGCTTACTTGAAGGAGGATGAGGAAAACCCAGTGTTGGGGCATCCAACAAGAGGCTTCTCCTGATGGGAAGGATGAGATCAGTAGGTACGGGGATGCCTGCGGCCAAGTATTTGAAGATAAGGGCCTGGTGCTCCAACTCCTGCCATTGGGATTCTGTGAAGGGATATCTGCTTCTACTTCCACTCCCACCCATCATCATCATCATCATCATCTCACTAGTTAACTAGTTTGGTTTAGCCTCACAAGTCCAAACACTTTAAAACCACCCGGAGCTACAAGGAGGTGGAAGGGAGGAAAGAACAAAAAGTTCTAATGAAGACAGAGGCAGAAGCAATAGTATCACGTAACTGCCTCTCAGATCTTTGTCTTTTATGATACCCATAATAAAATAGTGCTGTTTTATTTTCATAGGAAGCGTCATTCAGTCAAGGGGCAGAGAGAAGGTGACTGCAGAATCTTCTGTAACTAGTTGCATGGATGGATCAAGAGACCATTTGAGTCCAGAGAAGGGGGGGGGGGGAGAGAGAGAGAGAATTAATGAGTGGATTGCTCTGCGGTCGATGGCATTTGGTAGAAGACAGAGCTCTTTGTTTTATTTTTAAAACTATTGATGTCAGAGAGGTGCAGCTGATGCTGCTGCCACCTGGGGCCAGTGGTCTGTCCTTATTATGATGACTGAGGGCAGAGGCAGGAGCAGGTGGGACTGGTTGCAGAGGCTGAGCTCCTTCACTTCTGATGTGGACCAGCTGCTGTTCCCTGCTGCCTTTTGCGTCCAGCTCCCTGCCACCTTTGCAGAAACCCATAAGCAAAGGACCTGCTTTGAGGCTCAAAGGAACGGCAACTTGGGTAAAATAATGTGAAAGGAGATCTGGGGAAGGGAGAGCAAGCGAAAGACTGAAGGGAAGAAGCCTTTGAATGCACTGTACTCCCACTGTTGCTTCACACTTTCTGCTGCTTTTTTTGAATTTTACCCTTCTTTTCTTCACCTGAAGCCAGTTCTCCACTTTGTTTTCTTCTTGGATTTTGGACTCATGGGAGATGTCCTTTATAGAGATAAAGAGGGAGGAAAAAGGGAAAAAAACTATCCTCTGAGGTGCGCTGACGGTATACCGTGGCTCAAAGGTGGAGTAACTCGCTACAAGACAGAGGGGTGCAGGGGATTCTATGTTTTCCTTTTACCTTGCATTAATGGAAGCTATTGTGTTGCTCGTGATCACAAGGTTGGAAAGCATGCAGTAACATCAAGTTTTCACCTCAATAGATGATAATTTAAAAAATAAATAAATAAATCTCACCGTTCTTGTTTCACTCAGTATATTTTAAAACATTAATCAAGACGATATTTTTATCTCGGATTGCAAGTAGATTGGATTCATCCAAGGCCAATCCAAATGCATGAACTAGAGATATTTAGGCTACGTTTGAATGCTCATTTTGTGCATGAATTTAATGTTTGAGCACTAAATATCTTAAACTAAACATGAACCAATTCAAACTAATCAAAAACTAGCAAAATATCATTTTTTAACATTCTTTGAATTTAATAGTTTTATTCACGGCTAATAATAACTATTATATAATTAATCATCATTTTTAAGTTGACTAATATACATGTTTGCTGTCAAATCTTAAGTGGGTTGCTGCTGATGTTGTTGTTCTCTTAGAACAACAAATATATAGTATGATTAACAAATTTATGATATGATTAAGTAATTTATTGATGCATGTTATTGTTTATGTGTAAATTATTTTCGATCCTATTTGATTTGAGATATCATATGAAGCAATCAAATAATTCTAAATCTAATTGAATCCAACCTAAATAAAAAATCCATTGAGTTTGGGTGCAATTTTTTAACCTAAGCCAATATGGACTAAGTCTATTTTAGCCGATCCTTAATTCAATCAACTCCATGGACTTGCAGTTCTATTTTTATCTTCATTTTATTACATTGAAGATATTTTGATAATAAAATACTAAATTAATAAATTTTGGTTGGCATCGTATCGATAATTTATTTTCTATATGTTGTTAGAGATCTTGAAATATCTTCATTTCTTTTATTAACTTTGATTCAACCAATCCTCTTGCTTTTGGCCTTATTTTCATCTCTAATTTATTACATTAAATAAGTTGTTTAATAATAAAATAATAATTTGATAAATTTTGATAAGCGTGATATTGAAAACTTAATTTTACATCTTTACTGTTAATAAAATAAATGGTCTCAATTCATATCAGTCATCCACCAAAATAACCAATTATCTAAATCTCTAAGTAACAAAATCATCACTTTTGTTTTGGCACCGGCCACAAGTATAGCATTTCTGGAACCTTGGTGCCTAAATCAATAAATTCCAAGATATTGGCTCTAATGGGTTACACATAAATCTTGTTCTTTATCGCATTAGGCAACAAATAAATGAGGGGTTAGCAAATAGTAATAGCTCAGTTTTTGTATACATTTAATAACCGAAAATATTTTTAAAAAAAAACAATTTTTAAGTTTCCAATTGAGATAAATTGAGATCTTACTTGATTTTAGAGACAACCAATTTTCTCTCTTTAAAGCAGGGCAGCCAATCTCTCTCTCTCTCTCTCTAAAGTATGGTCACCATCATAAAGTCTTTGTTGCTTCGATGTGAAGGTAGACATCCTCAACCATTTCATCAATAAATCGAAGACAAATATCAGAAGCTCTGCATCACCTTCTGATGAGGCCAATTTAATGCGGAATTGAGTGAGGATTGGTCTTTAAATACCAATCATGCGCCACTGATCAAAGTAGTGATTGATTGATTTTTCACACACTGTAAGCCATCTGATCCAACCAATCCACTCTTTCAGAGTGACAACTGGAAAGGAGGCCTGAGCTTGGCTTTGCAGGAAGAAACTGCTGTTCAGTTGAGCGGTTTTGGCGGATGCGAATTTGTTGGCGTGCGTGAGGTACAAATGAAACGTAGGGTGGGTAGTACTCCGGAGCCGAACGAACCTGATAAGGTGGAGACAAAAAAAATCATACGTAAGAGCTCTTCGGGAAAGGGGCCAAAAAAAAAAAAAAGGAAAAATGTTTGTGATTTGAGTGCCAGGATCGCTGACGACGACATTAGGCTTAGCCACCCACCGAGGCTTTCACTTTGATCTGAAAACCATGACATCTTTCTTTAGGTGCACTGATTTTCATATAAGTAAAATGGCAGAGTTTACATGATGATGATCTAAGTAATCCTATTTTTATTTTGAAGGGGGAGAAACTGCAAAATATTTTATCTAATAATAATATATTATGTCCCAGCCTGCTAATTAAGTTGAGCAGAACGCATTGCACAACTATATAATCCAATGCAACCCTGAAAACTACGTAAGCTCTTTTCTTTATATTTATCGATTATCAATATATTAAGATTCCATTAAACATTATTAGTATCAGATACTCTAATTTATCTTGATCACTAATACACCTTACTCCAATCCAGCCATATAAACTGAGTCTCAAGTTCAGGGCATGGCATGGTCTCTCTCTCTCTCTCTCTCATCCATTCATCTATTTATTTATTTGTGCGTAGTGCATGCTGGCTTGTGTGCACGCAAGCACGCTATTCATGTATGCGTGCGGGAATGGTGATGTACCACCCTTCACCCTCCATTGATGCCACTGCCTACATCAAATGTATACAAATTTTACTCGAGCATGATAATGTTCATATTTTAGTTGTCAGCATGGAAAGCTGTAAATTTCTCTGATATCCAGGTTTTTTTACAAGCGGCTGATTCAAACCTTTTTGGTTTTCCCTGCAAATCGTCTAATCGCGCTGTATCAACGATTTAATTAGTTCATGTCCACTATGTATTAAATTTTTCTTGTGGTTTCATGGGGAGAAATAACTTTTCCGGTCGATCTATCTCTCTGCATATCTATAATGCCAAGGCAAATCAGTACAATCAAAATAGAGCATCTTTAAAGAAGAGAGAAGCGAGAAAGCGTGGCATGCCCTTTCCTGAGGTGTTTATTTTTATTGGCATTATAAACTTATGATCAGGATACAAACATGACTTCTTTAGTCAATCTGTAACTTTACAAAAGAGGCTAGGAAGAAAGGAATGGGATGTTGCTTTAAGTTCATTGATGATTCAATTTTATAGACAAATATATAGATGACAAAAGAGAGAGATTGCTTTCATGAATCTATTTCTTGTGTACTTTGACCACCAGCCTAGGATTCAGTGATCTTTTTTATTCGATACAGGAGCTTAAGAGTCCACAACGAGCTTCTTTTACCTTAAAAAAGAAAGAAAAGAATTAGAAAGAAAATCTATTGAGTAGATGAATATTTTCTTCATTACCGCTTCTGGAAAGAAAAAGGTTGCAAATTATACTCCCATCTCCCCTCTTCCTTTCCCTGAAGAAAGAGTAAGAGAATGCTTTTCATGTAAGAGCATATCCACTGTAGCAAATAACAAGCAGCTTAATGATTCCTAGACTCATAAAATGTAATATTGAAGAAATGACAAAAACATAAGGATAAGATACAAAACTTTTGCACCCAAAAACACATGGCAAACAGTATAAATAATTTTTCATACACTGAAATTTAAGACCTGTATTCTGATGACTCCAATGCATTTGCTTAATGTTATCGTCTGCAGGCATATATGACTTACCAAAAGCCAGGCTATAATAATCTGGCACATTAAGTGTAAAAATGTCTCAAAGACCGTTTGTTTCTTTTGAAAATCAACAAAAATCTCTTCTCAAAGATCGTATGTTTCAATTAATCATTTAACTGCAAACATTCAGCAAATGAAACTTTATCATATTCTGTCAAAAAATTAAAGACTACATCATAAACTGTTGTTCTTTTCATAGGAAAATAAATTATTGTAAGACTGTAAACTTCTGATTGACTTGAATGTCCAAGGAGCTGCAAGGTCATTACCTTGTTTGTAAGAGAGAATAGTTATATTTAATGTCATCATTTGGAAGAAGAGACATAAATTTCCTTCTTGGATTTGGGTTGCAATTAAACTAATTTTTATACTCAACAGGCACCAGCAAATTAAATTAAGGAGAACTTGCTTCCATTAACTTAATTATTAATACCTTGATCCACCAGAGCCTCCGATGGCAGCACTAGTCTTTTTGATAGAGAGAGAGAACAAGGTCGGTATGTACAGAAAAGAGCTGAGTGTCCACAAAGAGCTGCTTGAAAACAAACAAGAAAAAACGTCAAAAATAGAAGCTAATTGAGATATTATCTTTTACACCACTAGAAATCAGTAGATATAGCAACAAACTAATTAGTCCTTCATCCTTCATAGGCTAAGCAAGAAACGATGGATAAAGGTAATACAATCAGCATGTTGGTGATCTTTCCGCTGGTCTCATCATCTATAGGCACTTGAGTAGCAACATAGCATAAATAGAACATAATAGTGCTCATACTCATCCATGAACATGAGGACATGAGATTTGTGAATTGTCTCATGCACGAACCCAAGATACTGCGTGCCAACATATGGCAAGACCTGCAACTTCAAGAATGTGGCAAAAAAACTATGAGCCACAAAATTTCTTAAGGTTTTTCCTTTTTATACACCTAGAATTAACTCGTGGAATTATATCTCACATTGTCAGGTCAGTCTAAATTATCCTGCACAATAGAAAACTAGCCAACTTCCGTCTATGAGTCCATTGATGAGGTAGCACTGGCACTAGATTGGACATCAAAGCAATAGTTAAAGGGAATTATACGTTTGAGTTCTTTTTGTGAAACATAAGTCATGCAAGTCATTGCAACTGACCAAGTTAATGGTCCCCACATAAGCATGCATTTGGAAATCGAACACAAGCATTGCATTCTTTTAAGTGTTTGCACAGTCTAACAACCTACAAGTCACGCAAGTCATTGAATGCCCAAGTTAATGGTCCCCACATAAGCATGCATTTGGAAATCGAACACAAGCAATATTGCATTCTTTTTAAGTGTTTGCAAACACGGTCTAACAACCTACAAGTCATGAAGAGACCAGGATCATTAGGCCTCCACTTCCACATTTTAGTGTTCTAATTTTTTTTAAACAACATAGCCTATGAAAGCGTAAACATGAGACACCTTGTACAGCTCCTAAGACATTTTCTTTAACAAGTAAAACTAAGAAAACCCACTCTTCCTCCTTATCACCTCAATAGTTTGCAGCAAGCTCATTAGCAAAACCAAAAATGGAAGGAAAGACATGATATCATGATCATGATCTCCCAAGCAGAA
Source organism: Calamus simplicifolius (assembly GCA_900491605.1). NCBI lineage: Eukaryota > Viridiplantae > Streptophyta > Magnoliopsida > Arecales > Arecaceae > Calamus > Calamus simplicifolius. The sequence goes on from UESW01001369.1 coordinate 49,630, forward strand.
AACTTTCCACTTTCTAGTTCTATTACTTGCCCATCCAATCTCCCATGAATGCCCCAAAAACTTACAAGGATCACAAAAACTGGGACCACCATTGATAATTTGGGTCCCATTGATAATTTGGTTCCATGTGTCCGGAGGATCACTATCATCACAGTATGACCCTCTAATCACCTATCAAACACTCCTCTCTCTCTCTCTCTCTCTCTCTCTCTCTCTCTCTCTCTAATTTTTCCATGAATTCTACCTGCAATATGTATTTTCATTGTCATGTATGGACCATTATTCACAATTTCACATCATCACTAGTTCAGTTTATATATTTACTTTACAGTTATAGATTGAATTCAATTAGAATCTAGGGCATTAACCATGACAATTGGAAAATGGACAACAGAAATATCAGATACATATATAAGAATATGATAAGCCAGGATGCCAATGTTTCCAAATCCAAATTCTTCCTTACTACTAAGTTCAGGATTCAAATCTGACAGATTTATAATGACCAATAGAATAAGATTATTACATACTATTTATGGACCTAGGATTTATCAATCTGGTGAAGTAACCAATTAACAAAAATTTCATTGAACAATTTAAAATGAAAAAATGTTAAAAAATGAAGGCCTGCCAAAATAATATCCACCTACAAAAATCTTTTCGACCTACGTCGTGAGGTCTGGTAATATGAGAGATGAATGAAAAGATATATCTTCTAATTGGTTTACAAATGAGAAAAAAGTCACTTCCATTTGCTCCAAAGAAAATTGGATGTCCAATGTAAATACCTTCATAAAAGGCCTGTCACAGCTTGGAAATGAAGCGATAAAACTCTCTTTCAAAGTAGAGATACCTATATAGCAGCAAGAGAAGGGGCAAAAAGGTTCAGAGCCCATGGAAGCAGAATGAAATATTAATTCCATAGACTAAGATAAATAAACTCAGCATCTATCAACTTTTTTTAGGACTGAAATTCTGCTGCTTTGACAAAAGTTGTTAAAAATATGCAAGAATAGAAATTTACTAAATACTGTGCTAGAAAGCAAAGTTGAAAATGAAAAATTTTATCTTGCAAACCCATGCAAAATAAAAATGCCACACACTCATATATTGAAGAGATGAAATCAAGGCCTGCCATACAGACTTACAGTACTAATAGGTATCGTATGATACCAAGGTTTAATTCTAAATGAATTACCACTTATCACTTATGTCTTTAATTTGATTGAGAACAAATTCCTGAGTAGGAAATATAAAATGATGAGAAAATCATCAATAGTCTTGAAGTGTTCCATGTAGTCATGGAACTCCATTGTACCATATTGCCAACAAGAAGCTTTAAATTTTTTTCATCCAGCTGAATATATCATAAAATCACCATGGAAGTTAAAATATTTATAAAAATATAATTGAAGGTTTTAAAAAAAGCATGAGTGCTGCATGATGTAGAAGTAGTTAAAAACTTTCTATACCTCCACCTGCCCCATCCATTTCTGCTGATTATTTCTTATCTTACCATATGCCATGAAAGTTAGCCAAGCAATTATATGACTGAGACATAACAAAGGTTTTATTTGTAATATGTGCATTTGAGACCTTCACACTAGTCAGTCCCAAAATTTGTGGTTACTGAACTGGATAATCAAGAACTGTTTTTAAAACCGGGTGTCACTTGACACCGGTTTTAAAAATTTGGTGTCCGAACCAAATTTTTTTGCAGAAAAAGGGTTAAAGTAAAAAACAACATTTAAAATGGCATTTTTCTCATTCGCCCTGTCCTCCCCAGGCGACGTGGAATGGTGCCTCTGAAAGCGCCATTCCAAGTGTGTTGAAGATGGAATCCAAAACCAAAACCCCCTCCAACTCCTCTCCTTGCCCACCCTTCTTTAAAGTACATCCATCACTAAACCGTAAGCAAACAAACAAACAAACAAAGCAACAACTGAACCCTTCTTCCCAGTTCCCAAATCCATTCTCACACTGCTCTTGTTTTTATTATATTGAAAGAAAGAAGAGCGGAATAGGATATAAACCGAGAACAGAGAGCGAATCTAACCAAATCCAAGAGGAGGGAGAATAAGAGAAGAGGTGGGGGCGGGGGCGGAGGGGGAGTGGGATGACGGTGATGGAAGGTAGGGGAGTGGGGAGAGGGGATGGTGGGCAACGGATCAAAGGGTCATGTAGCCCAGAGGAGGATGTGCAGCTAACATGGCTGGTGGAGCATCACAGTCCCCAGAATTGGACTCTAATCAGCTTAGGGATTCTCGGCCGGTCCGGCAAGTCATGCCGGCTCCATTGGTGTAACCAGCTCAAAAGCACTTACAAGTGGCACTTCTAAGAAGCACCACATGGAATGATGCTTCTAAAAGTGCCATTCCAAATGGCGCGTTCAGAGGTGCCATTCCATCTCACTTGCTGACTCGGCTCCGTGGAGGATAGGATGGATGAGAAAAGCGTCATTTGAAATGGTTTCACTTTAACCCCTTTTCTACAAAAAGTTTGGTTTCGACACAACTTGAAAAACCGGTGTCAAATGACACCGGTTTTAAAAACAGCTCGGACAATCAATCATGGAGGAAATTTAGTCGACAAACAGTTGAAGAAACACGAACTAACTACTAAATTTCAAGTTGAGTATACCAAAATATGATGAATACCCCAGGATAAAGATCTAGTGGAACTAGTAACGACATAGAAATGTCTTAACCTCTTTCAATAACAATCCTAAAAGAGACCTAAAAATTGAGAAAAAATGGAAAAAAACCTCAGAAATTATTGAAGTGCAGTATCCAATAGAATGTTCTATTTACAACTTTATAAAAAAAAAAGGCGTCCATCCAAAAGATTTATTAGAATGATGCAAGGAAAAAAATTGCATAAGAAGGTAAATTGACAAGAACATGCTACACCATAATCCACTATTGGAAGAAAAAGAACATTGACATGAAGCATCTATTCATTTCTAGGGTCTGCAACATTCAAAAACTGCATCATTATTGTGCATAGAGATTTATCTTATTTCTTATACCACCTGCCAAAACTACTAAGTAGTGTTACACTCCTTCAAACAAACTAAAAATTAAAGAATACCTAGCCATGAAAACAAATAGAAACAAGAGTTATTGGTTTCTAAACCACTAATATTCAGGAATAAAACATTTATCAGGGTTGTAATGAACCTTATCATCATTGGATTGCACATTTGTAATTGTATGTGATCGCAGATTTGAGCAAAGAGAATTTAGGTAAGACCTAAGGACAGCCAAAAAACTTTTAGCAGCTTCAACCTGCATGTTTCAAATTATTAGGAGGGGCATAGGGCATCAAAAATATCAAATTATACCAAAAAATATATAATTTCTCTTCCTGAGTTCAGAAAATGGTTCAAACTAACCACAAACTACAGAAGACATGAAACATGCCTTTAAAATAACAGCATCGAAGTAATTCTAAAAAGAGGCATATAATAAAATGGCATGGAAACATGGAAATAGTTGAACTTGAACCGCAATTTTAAGATTATTTAAAAAATTAAAGTAGTTGAATCTAGGCTCAGAAAAATAATTAAGAAACAAGATTAAAATAGAAGAAATGATGGAAGTAGATTGCTGAAATTCTATTTTTCTTTGAAAGACAAATGAACTGCTCTTACAAAAGTCTCTGCCTTTAAATATATAAGTCCTTCATAGATTAAGATAAGGCGGCCAACCTAGGTAATGAAGTCCAATATGAACTTAAATTTACAAACAAACCAATAATGAGGTTTGCAAATTTCAGATCTTTAAGGAGCCTGGCATATAAAAAAGCTGAAACTACTCCAAGACACTATGCTAGAAACTCTCTAGGATTCCCTTAATTTATAAATAAAATTAGATTTTTAATACTTCCATCTTAATATTCCTCAAATAACCCTCTAGTTCCTTGACAACTGAAACCGTGCTTCTTTAGAATTCCCCACATCATGATCCCACTGTCACAACTATGATGCGGCCAAGCTAGTCAAACAAATAAAGGAATTCTAACTGGACTCAAACAAAAGATTTAAAATCTTTGGAACTTACAGAAAATATGACTCAAAACTAAGCAAAATCAAGAAAAAGAATTTATGTAGCCAACCTCAACTAGTTTGGGATAAAGCTTTGTTGTCGTTATTGTTGTAAGTAGACTTAAAGGCTCAAGCAAAAGTTTTCCAAAGATAAATTACAGTGCAAATTGGCACCTGAATTGACAAAGGTTACTGATCCTTAAAATGAAACTGACAAGATATAGCATGATTTTAATTAGACAAGGCAGGGAGCCAAACTTTAAACATGAACAAGCAGGTAGCACTTCAGGTCCATAGACTTATCTTTTTTGTCATAATGAAAATTTTGCTTTCATTATTGGTGAAAGCTGATCAAATAATATTCTTTAGGATCTATTTTCATATCTGAATTTATATGCAAATATAAATATGAATCTAAGCATCCGACTAATATCAATATATAATGATCCAATCTATATCAAAATCTCTGAGTTGCTTCTAATACTCTTCAACCATATATGGCATTCATGAGCTTTAAGAAAAATACAACAACAAAAAAGCCTTGATCCCAAACTAGTTGAGGTCAGTTACATGAATTCTTTTTCTTCATTCAACTCTGTTTTGAGTTATATTTTTTCTAAGATGCAAAAATTCTAAGTTTTTCTTTATCACATCCTCCCAAGTAATTTTTGATTTACTTCTACCTTTTTTTCCTTTACATGTAACCGAAATAATAGGAGTAGCTCTAATTGAAGATAAAATGAGAGAAAATCAATTACGGTAGTTTCGACATATACAACGAAGACTTTTAAATGCTCCAGTTAAAAAGAGTGATCTTTTAACAGTCCATGATAATGATAAAGTAGAGATAGACCTAAACTAATATGAACAAAAATAATTAAAAAAGATATAACTAATTATAATTTGAGTGTCGACTTAGTCCTGAATAGAGCATAGTGGAGCAAGCAGATTTATGTAGCTAACCTTATGTAGTTGGGAAAAAGCTTAGATGAGTTGAGTTGATATATCAAATCACTCTTCTGTATAGGCGCATCTCTAGGTCTATGTTGCACATGTCCAAACCATCTAAGTCATCTTTTTCTTAATTTAATATTTTTATTTTGCCACATTAATCTTATGTACATGTATTTTCTAACTACCTAATATTTCATATCATAAAGCATAGTTATTCTTATGGTTTTCCTATAAAACTCTCTTCAACTTGGCGCTCTACGATCACATAATATTTCAATTGCATTTTTTTTATATAACCTGCCTTAGTTCTATAAAAAACATCATTCTCAATCTCTTTTTCCTTATGAATAAACGATCCTAAACATCGAAAATGATCATTTTTAGTAACTTCATGGTTCTTAATTTGTACTCTACATTCATCTCATTTCTAATTATACTAAATTGCATTCCATGTATTCTGTCTTTGTTCTACTTAACCTAAAACTTTTAGATTTTAATGCGTTTCACCATAATTCTAACTTACGATTAACTCCATGCCTAGTATCATCTACTAGTAGTATATCATATGTAAATAACATGCACCATAGAATATAATACTAAATATGTCTAATAAACTCATTTATAACTAAAGCAAAAAGATAAAATTTAGAGCAAATCCCTGATGTAAACCTACTGTAATAAAAAACTCGCTAGTATTACCATTAATAGTTTTTATACTAGTAACTGCTTCATCAATATATCTTTTTTATATTAATATACCTAACAGATACTTCTTTTTTCTAACGCCCACCATAATATTTTTCTAGGGACTCTATCATATACTTTCTTTAAATCTATAAAAGCCATATGGAGAACTTGTTTTTTTGCTTTATACATCTCCATTAACCTCAAGGAAGAAAATAGCTTCTATAATCGACCTTTCTAGCATAAAACTAAATTATTTATCTAATATTTTTATAGCATATCTCAATCTGTGTTCAATTACTCTCTTCTAAAGTTTCATAGTATGACTTATAAGTTTGATACCATGATAATTAGAGCAAATTTGAATATCTCCTTTATTCTTATAACTTGATACTATAATGCTCTTCTTCTATTTATTAGGTATCTTTTTAGTTTCTAAAATTCTTTTAAAGAAATTTATCATCCACTTTACTCCACATGAGCTAAACATTTTCAAACTTTTATAAAAATTATCAGGTCCGATAACTTTTTCTATTTTTATTTTTTTATAGCTTCATTTACTTCAGATATCCTAATTCTACGAGTATATACCATAACGTTATCCTTAATGAAGCTAATAAGATATTTTAAATTATCTATATAATTTTTATTTAATAATTTATTAAAATATCTTCTCCATCTTTTTTTGATCTCTTTCTTCTTAACCAAAAGTTCTTGATACTTATCTTTAATGCATTTAATCTGAAACATATCTCTAGTTTTTCTGTCTTACTCTTGCAATTCTATATATATCTTTCTCTTCATCTTTAGTTTTTAGCTTGTGATATAATTTCTCATATGCTTTACATCTAGATTTATATACCATCTTTTTAACTTTTTCTTAATCGTCTTATAATTTTCATATGCTTCTCTATTCTTATATTTAGATAGTTTTCTATAGCACTCTCTTTAGTCTTAACTGTTAATTAAACATTCTCATTCCACCATCAAATTTTATCATATGAACCTTTTTTAGTTGACTCTCCTAATGCCTTATAGTTACTTTTCTAATACTATTAGCTCTTTCTTCTCATATGGTATTAATCTCTCCATCTATACTCCATTTTCCTTCATCACTCTATTTTTAAAAGTTATTAGTTTATCTTCTTTTAAATTTCATCATCTAATCCTTGGATTCTTATACCTTATAGTCTTTCGCCTCTATTGTTGAATACATACATCCATAACCATTAATCTATATTGTGTAGCTACGTTCTCGCTCAGTATAACCTTGCAATCTTCATAAAATGCTCGATCAATCTCTCTAGTAAGAAAGAAATTATTTAACTAATTTAACCAAAAATATAAATAATTTCTCCATTCGAACTTGGTTTTGAATTATATTTTTGGTATGATGGAAAGATTTTAAATCTTTCTTCATCACTCTTATAATTTTTGGTTTACTTCGACATCTTTTTCCTTCTACATGTATCAAATCATTCCTTCGCAACAGTGCATCTATGGGTCTACATTAAAAATGTTCGAACCATCTAAGTCATCCTTTTCTTCTTTTGTCCTTAATCAATGCTACCTCCACCTTTTTACAAATGATTTATTTGTTATTATATCTTTTCTTATATTACCACACATCTATCTCAACATTCTCATTTTAACTACATTCATCTTATGTACATGTAATTTCTAACCATCCAATGTTCTGTTGCATAAAGCATAGCTGATTTATGATCATCTTATAAAATTTTTTCTTAATTGGATAGGTATTTTACAATCATATAATATTTCAGTTGTGCATCTCCATCTTATCTAATCTACTTTAATTCTATAAGTAACATCATCTTCAATCTCTCATTTATAAATAATTAATCATAAATATCGAAAATGATTGCTTTTAAAAACTTCATAAATGTTCAATTTTTACTCTTATTCATCTGTATTTCTAATTGTACTAAAATTATGTTCCATATATTCTGTCTTTGTCCTACTTAAAGCAAACCTTTAGATTCTCATATATTTTTATAGTTTTAACTTACAATTTACCCCAACCTTAATTTCATTAATTATCATTATATCATTTGCAAATAATTTGTACCATGCAATATTATCCTAAATATGTTTTGTACATGTAAAAAGGTAAAGGCTAAGAACATCTATGATGCAAACATACTATAATTAGGAATTCATGGTTATTACTACTAGTAGTTCTTACGCTAATAACCACTCCATCATATATGTCTTTTATTATGTTAATATATCTAATAAACTCATTCCTTTTCTAACACTTATCATAAGACTTTTCTAGGGACTCTATCATATGCTTTCTAATCAATAAAAATCATATGAAGATCTCGTCTCTTTTCTTTATATTTCTCGATTAATTTACTAAGAAGAAAAATAGCTTATATAGTGGTATAAAATCAAATTGATTCTCTAATATTTTTGTAGTACATCTAAATTTATACTTAATTATTATTTTTCAAAGTTTCATAATATGACTCATAAGTTTAATCCAATGATAGTTAGAACAGCTTTAAATACCTTCTTTATTCTTATAAATTGACACCCAAGTTAAACAAATTTATTACCCAAGTTACTCCTATATTGCCTAAATATTTTCAAACCATGATGGAAATGTTGTTAAGTCCCATTGCTCTTCCTATTTTCATTTTTTCATACCTTTTTCTACCTCCAATGTCCTAATTCTACAAATATACATTATATTTTTATTCTCAATGAAACTAGTAAGATAACCTAAATTATCTATATGTTTTTATTTAATAATTTCTTAAAGTAGCTTCTCCATCTTTCTTTGATTCCATCCTTAACCAAAACTTTTTTATTGTTATCCTTAATGCATTTAATTTGAATCATATCTCTAGTTTTTTTTATCTTAATCTTGTAATTCTATACTTGCTCTCTATCTTTAGTTCTTAGCTTACAATATAATTCTTTATGCCTTAAATTCAGCCTTCTATATCACTTTTTTAGCTCCTTTTGGAGTCATCTTCTAAATTCCATATACTTCTCTATTCCTAAATTTAGGTAGTTTTCTATATTTATTTCATATATGTATCCTTTTAAAACAATATGGATATAATTTTTATATTTAGCTAATATCCATATTTGTATTTATATGCACCATAGAGGAATGAATATGGATACAAATACACTAGTATCCATTCATATCCTATCCATTTTCAGCCCTAACTTACATTATAACCTAAGAAAAAAAAATCATTTTAACTCTCTAGGTCAAGATTGATAAAAACTTGGATATTGATATCATATACATGCTCATTTTTTCATCTTGTTGAGATTTAGTTGCATGGCTAAGTTACTTCCATGCATAACAAATCAGAAAATAAAAACAAATAAACATAAATTATAGGCATCAATAACACATCTATATGCAAAAAAGTGGGAACTCCATTTCGAAGAACTCCTTGATGCATGAGTCATACACTAGAACATGAACTGGCAGCCTATTTCTCTTTAGTCAAAATGTGTTTTTTGAGTCCCGTACCAAACTGTTTTTGAAGGATATTTACAGCTATTAGATTCAGCTTTTTTTACAATGATAAGGTAAAAATATAGAATCATACATCGACTATTAAACTATTAAAGTACAGTTCAATATTTCATAAGCAGTTGTCAAAGTCAAATAGAGGAGCTTACCTGCACATCCGTGCACTTATAAACTGGTCTTTTTCTAGCTAGATAGCTTTCACCCACAAGCTTTGCATAATATGGACTCAAAGATGAGAACAACTCTTTATGTTGGGGCAAGCATGGAATTGGAGTTGACCTCACCTACTTGCTCCATGGAATTAATAATTTATAAATAAATCAGATTAAATTCATGGTGGCACTATCATATAGCATGTGAAACATGCTGAAAAGAAAAATATTTCAAAAAGACTACCAGCTACTGGGTAAAACTAATTATACAACAATGAACAGTAAAACATTTTCGTCTCATAACATTTCCAAAAAAAATGACAGAACAGTTCAGAGCAAAAAAGAAGAAAAGAGAGACTCTACCACTAAAAGAAATGATAATAATAACCATATATAGTGTTCTGATTTATAACAAAGAACAGAATAAGAGATCACAAGTCCCAAGTTAAACCTTCAAAAGAAAATTTGTTATCGCTTTTACAAGCCCTTCTTGACCACTAATAGTTACAGGATTTGAAAACATATTAAAAATATAGATAACAACAATAACAATAAAATCTTAATCTCAAACTAGTTAGAATCGGTTACATGAATCGTTTTCCTCCATTCTACTCAATTTTGAGTTATATTTTCTGCAAGTTGTAAAGATTTTAAATCTTTATTTATTATTGCTTTCATATAATTTTCAATCTATCCCTTCTTTTCATTTTACATATATCAAATCCCTCTTCCGCACCTATGCATCTCTAAATCTACATTGCAAATGCCCAACCATCTAAATGGTCCTCCTAATTTGTCCTCATGATGCTATCTCTCCTTTTATAAATAAATTTTTTTTATTTTATCTTTTCTTATATTATAATACATTTATCTTAATATTTTCATTTTAGCCACATTTATCTTATAAACATATAATTTTCTAGCTACCCAACAGCCCATACTATAAATGAAAAATATAGATAACAAGGATCATTTGAAGAAGTGCCTCGAGGGGATCAAGTGCTGAAGATGTCAAACATATTATTCTAGAGAGGCTTCTTATATTCTCATTATGTTATAGTAATAGCAAAACCTCTTTTTATGATTATTATAATAATATGAGAACCTTCTTTGATCAAAAGAAAGGAGAGAAAAGGATAAATGTGCAGCCAAAGAGTCAATTGATGACATATGAAGTCACATGCTAGAAATAGAGTGAAGCCATTTGCCGAGAACATTGTGTTGTCTAAGTTGAGGCGCATGCAACCAAATATGTGATAGACGAGGTAAACCTCACCGGCCCAAATCACCCAGTTCGGAGTTTACCAAAACTAGACATCATGGTGTCAGTCAGGACAGTTGTTTGGACAGACACAACACCATGATAAGCAATAATGGGCTTTATAATCCACTAGTCATAGCAAGAAAAATAAATAGATCGGCTCGCTATCTGCCTAGTGGTTTTGTATGCCGTTACGCAAGTAAACTATCAAAGTTCTTCAAGAGGAATTTTGTTATCTTAAAGAAATAACCATGTCTATTTTGTGAGCATTTATTATTTTGTATGGAGATAATTAATGTCTTTAGATACTTATTAGTAATCACTAAAATTGCAATTGACTTTTGATTTTGTACGTAGAGAATTAATGTCTTTAGATACTCATTAGTAAATTTGATGCTTACTAAAGCTTAATTTCCTTAAATTCTTTCAATTTATTCTTGAGAGTGAGAGTTGACTTTTTACTTTTAAGAAATTTGATTTTTTTAATATTTTTATTGAATTCAAATGGAATATTCCCTTATTTCCATGAGAAGTCTTAAGTAAATGTCACGTTCTCCTCTTTTTCTTTTTTTTCCATTTACTTAAATAATTTTGAATGAAAAAAAAGAAAAAGAGAGACTATGAACTCACTAGAGGCTCTGAGCCTCGTATATCACATAAAAAAGGGAAAGAAATTAAAAATATGAAAAATAAAAAATTACTAAAAGGACCAAACCAGCTTAAACTAGCGGTACACCATTGGTTCGGTTCAGTACGAACCGGTTCACAATTCTGCAGACCTTGGATAAGACCAAATTAAAATCTCAGAACAAGCTATCCTACCATTAAGGTTCACAAGCTACTAACTCCAATGCTTGAGTAACAAAGAGATAGATCTAGATGTAAAAGGTCTTACACACCTGGTTCTTATCAGCATCAACAACAATGGCATTCATTAACTTTGATTGTACCTCAGAAGTCATGTTCATAATGCCAACCTACGCAATCAGCAAAAGGCTTTTTTTTACAATAGTGATAATCATAAGATAAAAATAAATGATGATGCAAAAAGGAAACTGTTAGAAGATGGAAGAAAGGTGTTTAAGAAGATGGGCATGAACTTATTGTTCTCTCGAGACGCCATCTTTAAGGTAGTTCTTTAATATGCCACTACCTATAAGGCAAGATAGGACATAGTTGACAATATCAAACACATTTGTTATTTGAACATCATCCTCAACTACTGATGAACAGCAATACTAGTCTCTAATGACTGCAAGCGTAAAAATGGTGGCATAATGCACAAGAATCTTATAGGGTCAGGAGAGCTTCGGATATATGCAGCTTATAATCACATGCTGAGAGGCTGTTTTCACATGCTGAGAGGCTGTTTTCATACTCTAAACCGGTAAAACCCAAATCACAATAGAGCAACCTTTTCATTGCACCAAGGTTTTAGCCTCTTCAATGACTGGAAGCATCAGCACAATAATCTCCACAATATGAATAAACAAGTCTTGTTGATAGCACTAATACTTGTATCTTACATTAACAATCCACAGTTATCCAACTTAGATCACATAACTTCAGGATATACCGGCTCAGGCCATCAGACTGTATATAAAGAGACCCACGATGCATCTTTGAACATCTCAGAATTAGGAGAAACATTCAGGTTAGCTTCAATGTCTAGAAATTGCTAGACACTTTGTGCCCAACTCAACTCAACTCAACTCATCTAAGCCTTTTTCCAACTATATGGGGTCGGCTATATGAATCTGCTTCCTCCACTCTACTAGACACTTTGTACAATGTAAAAATATAAATAATAATCCAGAAACTAAAGAAAGCACAGCTTTTGAGCATCAAAAATTTTAAACAATGTGAACTTTAGGAGGATATAGATATAGCAAAACACACCTTTGAAAAACCACAATTTAGCAAATATTATTATCAAAGAGAGATATGAGTATCACCTAGAGAACAATGGGCTAAAAAAGAACTTGTTCCATTCAGATTACATGAGAATGGAGTCAGAAGATGTGTTCTCCTCATTAATAGGAAATGTAGTTATTTCTGATTATAAGACATGTACACTGTAATTTATCCATTCAAGGAGGATATGTTCTGAATAGATTCCATTAAAGAATTGGTGACCTTTAGAAGAAAGTAAACAAAAAATGCAGTATGTGTTGAAACTCACAATGTATGGAACAGGTGCATCCAAAAAATCCAGCATATCATTGGGCAAAACCTGAATATATACATGAAGTTACTTAGTGGGAAGATTACATTATAAATCCAATTCAAGCTTGAAATGAAAAAAAAGCATCATTTATTAAATATGCACTCATATGCCTAGAAGAAAAAGTCTTGATAAAACTTTTAGAATGTATGGGAGGTTACATACTGGCATAAGCAGGCTTTGCCACTGGTAGGGACGGATTAGTGGTACTACTGATAAAACTGAAGCAGATAAGATTCCCTGAATAACACAAAGTAAATCAAAGCATAAATTATTCCTGCAACATTTACAATAAAACATTGGTAACTTCTTTGGTTACTCAGAAACAGTTGATGCAGCTCAAATCCCCTATTCCTTTCATAATATCTCATGTGCTATTGTTCTTGTCTAGATTAGTTTTTTTTAATAATATTTAACATAATAAAAGGTACAGAACAAGATATATTATTAAAACCCATGTGTCAAATTAAATTTAGTAATAGAATTTGGCAGCTTAAGAAAGTTAAAACAGGAACCTATTTGAAGGTAGCAAAAGCATGCATGGATGGCCACTTTGGATGGCCAAAACCTGTGGCACACAGAATGCAGCATGGAATATGTATAATTTGTGTAACAAATAATACTGAACCTTCAAGCATTACTGGATATAAGAAAGAGTTGCTCCATGCTTATATGTTTATCCTGTTTTTTCTGCCTCTCCGTGTTTGTGCCTTATGTGCTTATGACTCCATTTAATATGAAATAGCATTGATGATACATTTGCAAACCACAGAAGCAAATAGGAAAAGAAAACAATCAATTAGTTTGCAGATAGGAAGGAAGAAGAAGAAAAGTGAACAACAGATGCAACATTTTAACAGATGAAAATTCAACTTCAAGTTGCCTTCTTCAAATCAAATTGCTGATGTAGAAAATCCAGCCTGCCAGAGAGCATAATCCTAGAAATTTTCTGATGGGAGATAGTTCCTCATCTCCTGTGCCTCAAAAGAATGCCTAATCAGAATGCAGTTATGACTTCACACTTCACAAGAAGCATGTTACCCACAGCCGTTTTCATAAATCAAATAGTGAATGATCAACCATTGTATGCTGCTGGTTTAACTCAATTACTAGCCAAAGACCATAATTAGCAAGCAGTGTTCATCAGTTTTGTTAAATGAAGCTGGCTTGTGAGTCCTAGTTCGTCATTTTCTGACAAAAGCCATATGTTTTCTATTTGCAAATTTTATAGTCCTTCAGAACAAGTTCCATTCATATTTTGCAAATATAGTCCTTCAAAACAAGTTCCGTAAATGTTTTTGATGCAGTCATTTTAGTCCTACAACTGAGGTTAGATCTCACCATAGGCCCTTCTGATCTGTTCAATCAATGAGGCAACATGTCTGAACAATAGATTATTCTGTCAGCAATTCTACTAGGAGCCAAACATACACCACTCCCTTCTCATGAAGAGAAAAAAAGGAGGTTCAGGGAAAAAAGGGAAAGGAAGAAAAGAGGAAAAGAAGGAAAGTTAGAAAAAGAAAGGAAAAGGATAAGATTGGGAAGTTGGGATTTCTGCTATACACCAGAGCTTAGTTGTGAGATCAGTACAATTGATGAAGTTACTTTATATTATAGATGGATGAGAGGAGCTAATGTCAGATCAGATTTTGAGAACAAGGGGTACCAGGTATATAGTAGAGTAGCCTATTAATTATTTACAAAATGCTACTATACAACCAAGGAATCTGTAAAAGGATTTTATACAGAACACCTTAATGACATGTTACTTGTTCTGTGCAACTCGATATAAGTGTATGGTAAGTGCCATTTTTGACATTTGTATGTACCACCCCCTTTTGGGTAAGATATGATACCAGACAAACACATGATATGCCCATCGCTGCTGGCATATGAAAAGTGAAATATATTGCCTTGTGCTTATATCATACCAAGAGTATACTAGTACATTGAGGTACAGTAAGTGTGGATGCATGGTATGGTAGTCCAATCATCACTTGTCTTCATGCCCAATTAAGAATAGTACACTAATTCAATACTTGCTAGTCAAGCATATTTTAACATAATTTGATGGAGAACAAAGAAATTTCTTCAATCTTCTCAACTTTGACCTCTCAAAAACTCAACTCAACTCATCTAAGCCTTTTCCCAACTGCATGGGATCGGCTACATGAATCTACTTCCTCCACTTTGCTCTATTCAGGACTAAGTCGACACTCAATTACAAATAGTTATATCTCTTTAATTATTTCTGTCCATGTTAGTTTAGGTCTACCTCTACCTCTATCATTACCATGGACTGTTAAAAGATCACTCTTTCTAACTGAGCATCTAAAGGTCTTC
This sequence comes from Calamus simplicifolius, assembly GCA_900491605.1. Classification (NCBI taxonomy): domain Eukaryota; kingdom Viridiplantae; phylum Streptophyta; class Magnoliopsida; order Arecales; family Arecaceae; genus Calamus; species Calamus simplicifolius. Next base: position 64,816 of record UESW01001369.1, read on the forward strand.
ATTTTATATGTTCAAACCATATTTTTTTTTATTTTATCTTCAATTAGCTACTCCTATCATTTCTCGTATATGTTTATTTCTAATTCTATCTTTTTAAAGTTTTACCACATATCCATCTTAACATGCGTATTTCGGGTACATTTAATTTATTCACATATTATTTCAGTATCGCCTAACACTTTATTCCATATAGCATAGCTGGCCTAATAATGATTTTATAATTTTTTTTTAATTTTAATGGGTTGTATCAATCATACAATGCTCCCGAAGTACTCCTCCACTTCATCCATCCTGCTTTAACTTTATGATTCACATCTTCACTATTTCACCTTTTGCTGGATAATTAATCCCAAATACCTAAATTTTTAACTCGTTGATATCTCTTGGCTTACAATCTTCACTGTCTCTTCATTTGTATTTCTACTTCCACTAAAATTACATTTCATGTATTTAGTTTTAGTTCTACTAATCTTGAAGCCTTTAGATTCTAAAACCTCTCTCCAAATCTCTAACTTAGCATTTACTTCAGATTTAATTTCATCAATCAACACTGTATCATTGCAAATAACATACACCATGGGATATCATCTTGAATATGTTTGGTTAATTCATTCATAACTAGTGTAAAAAGATATAAAAGTAGGGTCCTAAGTCCCCTTGTTCTCATTAATTGGATAAAATTGTAAAAGGAGTCCTCTATTTATATTAGTGAGGCCCGAGTCCCCCAAAAACTAGGTCAAGTTCGTACTAGTGAGGCCTAAGTCCCCCAAAACTAGGCCAAATTCTTCTTCTAATTAAAAGAAAAACTAGTTTGAAAACAAGACAAAGCCCCTTTTACTTTCTTCTAACCAATCAATACAAATTGTAGTACAAAATATTTATTTATATTAGCAGCAACTGCTCTTCTAGTATCTAGATCGGATTCCTCTCCTAGATGGGACCAATTTTTTCTAAATAAAAATATTTTTATTTGTATAGAAGCTAGATCTTGAGCCCAATTTTGCTTGTTACCGTACCATTAAGTTCCTTCCAGATTAGAAATTATGACTTTACATTTAGTCATGGATACAGTGGTTCTTGCTCCCAAATCCAATCCAGACCTGCTTGAAATTGCCTAATTGATCCATAACATGTTCAGCAACCATCCAGGAACAAGGTTTCTCCTTATTAGGAGAATTTAGCTCCTACTAAACTAAAATTGAAGATGGGAGAACCCTTGGTTCCTTGTCTAGATTTTAAATATCTATTAATTGATCCTCCTTTTTGCTGTAGCATTGATCGTCATCACTAGATATCAAAGATTACTTCATGATAATACCAACACTGGAGTCGAATGATTTAGTCAAGTCACAAGCTCTAAAAATTCGGATATCTTCTTCCCATATTACTCGAGCCGACTTTTCACACCAAGGTTCGCAAAATTGGTACTAGTACCCATATTGGTATATTGCCGGTTCAATATAGTACGAATCAGTACTAAGATGGTGCCATTCTTTCACTCTTAATCACTCAGTATCAAGTAGTATGGGTTAACATCGGGTGATACAGGTTAGTACAAACCAGATCAGTTCATATCAAATCAAAACTTGATACCATACCAATATCTTACTCGTACGGTATGGTATAGTCAGTATGCCAAACCATGCTTCATATCATCATTTACTGAGATAGAAGCCATTCTCGCCTTTATCCTTCAATGTAATCTGAACTGAAAGCTTTTTTTGTCAAATTTGCTTACATTACTCATATGTTTAGAGAGAAAAGTAAGCAGTTCTTTCAATTTGCTTAACTCGAGCATCTTAAAGAGAATATACAAAATAAGAGGATTGCAAATGTAAGGTTTTAAGTCCCCTTTTCTCTCATTGATTGGATAAACCTATTAGAAACCCTCTATTTGTACTAGCAAGGTTCATGTCTTCCAAATTTGGGTCATTCCTATTCTAATTAAAAGAGAAATTATGCAGAAAGAAAGGTAGATCCCTTTACTTTCTCCTAGTAAATCTCTTTTTAATTTCTCCTAATGAATCAACGTGTCCAAAAGTATTAAAAATAAGTCCTATATTTATGCCATGAGGTCAGCCCATTTAGAATCTAGGTCAAAATTCTCTCCTAATTGGGGCCAAGTTTTCCCAAAATAAAAATATCCTAAAAATTTTAGATTTGTATAAAAGCTAGATTTCAACTCTTGCATTAATTTTGCTTATCACATCGTCAAATTCTTCTCATATTAGAAGTTATTGCTTTCAAAGTTTTGATTCGTGATTCACTCCTTGATGTGGTGGATCTTGCTCCCAATTCCTATCTAGACCTACCCAAAGTGGTCAAATTGGTTTGTAATAGGTCCAATGATCATCCTAAATGACATTTATTACTAAGAATCTTGCTTATATATGTTGAAATACCTAAAGGGGACGTTTGGTTAATCATTATGGTGATTTTTCTTAGTGCTAAGATCATCAATGATAAGATCAACAGGGATAAGATCATTAGTAATCCAACATCTTCTCGTTTGGTATGAGATATTTCAAAAACTAAAGATCACTGTGATCACAAATCACTATATTTAGTATACCACAAAAATGAAAGATAACCATACATACAATATTAATAATATCCTTAAAAAATTATATATAATATATATTAATATAAATAATATATATATCTTATAATAATTAAAATTTATTATTATATATGAGCTAGACTTAGCTATATTCGAATATAGCCAAGCCTAAATCTAGTCACCTTCCCTACCCTTAGATCCACACAATTTAAAGATCCCAAAAATGGAAAAAGTGGAAAGGTGGGTTGATCTAGGATTCATGTGGATCCAAAGATGGGGAAGGTGATGGGATCCTACATTTGGCTGCATTCGAATGTAGCTAAGTTTAGCTCATCATAATATTATGAATTATTAATATATTAATCTATATTAATATTATAATATATTATATTATTATAATATAGGAAGAGATTGATAAATATAGAAACAAAATTGTTCCATTTTTTTAGTACAAATCACCATAAGCACAGTGATCCAACATTCCCACCCCTTTGGATAGTGATCCTGATCCCACGGTGATCACAGATCGTTGTCAAAATGGGAATACCAAATAGGGTGATCTTATCACTGTCCCAAGATCACTAGTGATGTTACAAAGATTACTCCATGCCAAACAACCTCAAAAGGCTGAAAATAATGTGGGCAAGATGACTATTCCAATCATCTTCTTATTCTATGATTTTCATCCCATCACTTCTAAAGAATTACTTTATTTCAACTACCTTTTCTAGGCAAACCTTGCAAATATTTTCTATATTAACTAGAATAGCTAAGTAAGAGCAATATTAAAACCTTTGAAGAAAATGTAAATAAAGAGAATCAAAACATCTAGTTTTAGTCTTAGCACGTGATCTTGGTTATGAAGACTGTATTGTCAATAATCATCCTCTTAGCTATGCAAGTCCATAATTCCATGGCAAATAGTTGGGTTTTTACTAGTGATCCTCTATAGATGGGGCTAAGAGGTCAGGCTCATGCCCTCCACTTGATGTTGCTTTTGATTTATGAAATCTTTAGTCATGAGATTCTCCTTTCCTCGAAATATATCTAAGAAAAAGGAAATTTCTAACTTCTTATGCAAAAATCTAAAGCAAATGAAAACTAAAAACTTTGATGCAAGTCATTGTTTAAGAAAGTCACAAGTAGGAAAAAGCGGGATAAGTTAAACAACTTTATGATGATAACTAACTAAACAATATCATGGCCAGTAAATATCAATACCAACTCCCCTTTTAGTTTTGTCTTGGAATAGTATGATATGATATAACTAGGATAAATCAAGGTAAAATGTACCATATCGAACCAATTGGTTTGACCCAAACTGAACTAACAAAAAATCAATATGTTTTGGTTAATAAGTTTGACAGACCAACCCATGCTGAATTACTCAATTCGGTTTGGTTTGGCCTATTTTGGTAGGGAATTGTGCTAGGTGTCATGTGAGCTCACATTCTCTCCTCTCTCTCATATTCATTCAAACTAATTTAAGTAAATATCATCCTCTTTCTTTCTAGTTACTTAAAATTTTTCATAGAAATAGAGCATACCCTCCGCCAACCCCATGTAGTTGGGAAAAGGCTTAGATGAGTTAAGTTGAGAGAGTAAGAGAATACCCTCCATTTGAATACAACAAAAATATTAGAAAAATCAAATTTCTTAAGAATAAAAAGTTAACCATCCCTCTCAAGAACAAGTTTAACTTATAGAGTTTTAGACTTTGATAGGATTACAATAATAGTGAACCCCCACACTAATCTATACCGATTTAATCCATAATTCATCAAAACAATAAAATTAAATTTGCCATAAAATTTTAAGGTTAAAATGAATTTCTTAAGATCTAAACTATGACATGTCATTAGATTGAAAGGACTTTTGTTTTGATTTTCCTTTATTTTCTAAGAAAACTGACTTAAATTGTTTTCCTTTAAGAATACTAACCAGCAAATGAGTGTAGAGCCCTCGTTTAAGGGTTTTTCTAATAGAAAAAATGAAAAGGACAACTGAACCTTGTGTATTCTCATGTACTTGCTTCAAAAGTAAAGTTGAAATATTTGCTATTGGTCTTCATTGCCTTTTTTTTTTGATTTGTTATCTACTATTTGTCATTTTATACATATAGCTAAACTAAGGTGATATAGTGACACATCATAGTCTGAACATTAAGAAATATATTTTAATCTTAGGATTTTATGGCAAGTTTAATTTTATTGTTTGATGAGCTATGGATCAAGTCAGTTGTAGAAGGCTGAAATTTTTATTCTTTTTCTTCCATGTACAATCCTAGGAAATATATAGGAGATTATAAGATAAGAATAGGAAACTTAATCATTCTAAATCTGAAATCTATCTAATCAAATCCCTTAATTTTAGGGAATGATTACAAGATAAGAATAGGAAACTTCATCATTCTAAATCTGAAATCTATCTAATCAAATCCCTTAATTTTAGCGAATTTAAATTCAAACAGATTCTCCTAATCTATAGGATATTTAACTAATTTTATTTACAGCTTATTTACACTTTAACACTCCCCCTCAAGCTGAGGAATAGATATCTTCCATTCCCAGCTTGGATATAAGGCCCTGAAAAATGGAACTACTCAGCCCTTTTGTTAGAACATCCGCTAGTTGTTGTCCCGATGAAACATAAGACATACACACTAATCCTTCCTCCAATTTCTCTTTGATAAAATGTCTATCAATTTCGATGTGTTTTATCCTATCATGTTGTATAGGATTATGAGCAATATTGATAGCTGACTTGTTGTCACAATAGAGTCTCATAGGACTTTCCCATTTGACTTTCAAATCATCTAGAATAATCTTTAGCCAAAGCAGCTCACACAGGCCTTGCGCAATAGCCCTAAATTCTGCTTCTGCAGATGATCTTGCTACCACATTCTACTTCTTACTTCTCCATGTTACCAGGTTTCCTCCAAGAAAGATACAATATCGTAGTAGATCTTCTATCTATTAGGGAACCTGCATAATCTGCATCGGTATAAGCTTCTAGAGTAAGAGTATTGCTCCTTTTGAACAAAATTCCTTTCCCTGGATTGCCTTTCAGGTAATGTAGTACCCTGTAAGCAGCTTGAAGATGTGGTTCCCTTGGATCGTGCATAAATTGACTAATCATGCTCACTGAGTATGCTATGTCTGGTCGAGTGTGAGTAAGATATATGAGTCTACCTACCAATCTTTGGTACATTCCTTTGTCAACAGCTAGTTCTTCTTTAGCCTCACCTAACTTATGATTTGGATCCATTGGAGTAGAGACGGGTTTACAATCTATTTTCTTGTTTCTACCAACAAATCAGTCACATACTTTTGTTGAGATATGAAGATTCCTTGTGTGGAATATGCCACCTCAATACCAAGGAAGTACTTCAGTTTTCCTAGTTCTTTATCTCAAATTCCTTCACCAGCTACCGCTTTAATTCCTGCTTCTCCATCTCATCATCCCAATTACTATGATGTCGTCCACATATACTAGAAGGCAGTAACCCCCCTGTAACTGACTGCTTAATAAGAGTGTATGGTCCCCTTGACTTTGTTTATATCCGGATTCCTTCATCACTTTTGCAAATCTTCCAAACCATGCTCTAGGTGATTGTTTTAATCTATAAAGTGCTTTTCTCAACCTGCACACCTTGCTACCTGAGTTCCCTTCAAATCCTGGTGGGATGTTCATGTAGATTTCTTCATCTAGGTCACCATGGAGAAATGCATTCTTAACATCATATTGCAGCAGTTGCCAATTGAAGTGTGCAGCCAAAGATAATAGGATTCTCACAGTATTCATTTTTGCAACTGGAGCAAAGGTCTCCTGATAATCTACACCATAGGTTTGAGTGTACCCTTTAGCTACCAATCTTGCTTTATATCTCTCAAGGGATCCATCAGCTCTGTATTTCAATGTGAAAATCACTTACAGCCAACAATATTTTTTCCTTCTGGTTTGTCAACGATCTCCCATGTTCTATTCTTTTCTAATGCACTCATCTCCTCTCTCATGGCAGTCCTCCATTCCCTTTTTGTCAATGCCTCAGTAACAGTGTTAGGAATAGCAATGGTGTTTAGGCTCATAATGAATTTTCGGTGAGTTGGGGACAGACGTTTAAGGGAGATAAGATAATGGATAGAGTGGTCGTTTGGTACATTCTCTTGTGCCTTTTCTAACAGCAATGGGTATGTCTAAGTCTTCAATGGGTCAGTAGGTGTCTCAATAGGCTGTAAAGACATATCAGATCTTACGGGTATGTTTAAGTCTTCAATGGGGTCAGTAGATGTCTCAATAGGCTGTAAAGACATGTCAGATCTTACCTTGATTTCATTTCCAGAGTTTGGATCAGATTCTTGGACTTGTGTCAATTCAGGAACAGCCTTTCTCCTTGAATACACCTGAGAGAATCTTGTAGGGTTGCGACTGGCATTGATTAGCTCAGGAGAGACAGAGATGACACAGATTCAGTAGACTTGTTTCCAACTATGCTGGTTGGAAGGTCAAGGGTTTGAAGTGGTTCAAAAATCTCAGAAGTCCTATCTTCTAACATGAAAATCTCCCCTGAAGAGAGGACTTGGAGAAAAAAGGTATATTTCCACAAATGTGACATCAATAGAAATGTAGGTTTTTTTGGATGAAGGGTTATAATACTTGTATCCTTTTTGAGTGGATGAGTAACCAAGAAAGACACATTTGATGGCACGGGGATCTAGTTTGTTTTTATGCTGGCTGTGAACATGAACAAAGGCAGTGCTGCCAAATACCCTAGGTATAAGGCCATTTGAGATTCGAAAGAGGGTAGAAGCTATTGAGGGTCTCTATAGGACTCTTATTATTTAGCACACGGGAGGAAGTCTGTTTATCATGTATGTGACAGTGAGAGCAGCCTCACCCCAATAAGACTTGGGTACATTCCCTTGAAAGAGTAAGGCTCGAATGGTGTTGAGCAAATGTCCATTTTTCCTTTCAGCTACCCCATTTTGCTGGGCGTGTTGACACATGATGATTCATGGATAATACCTTGGGATTGGAAATAAGGTGATAGAATTTGATTAAAGTAATCTCTAGCATTATCTGTCCTAAAGCTTTTTATGGTAACTCCAAATTGGTTTTGAACCATTGAATGAACGTTGGAATAATAAAGCTAACATCAGATTTATGTTTGAGGAGGAATAACCATGTAACTCGAGTGCAGTCATCAATGAAGGATACAAACCACCGAGCCCCAGAAATATTAGGTATGCTGGAAGGGCCCCATATGTCACTATGGATCAAATGAAAAGGATAAGAACTGCGTTTATTGCTAATAGAAAAAGATACACGAGTATGTTTTGATAACTCACAAATATCACAATGAAACTCAGAAATATCTAATCCTTGGAATAGTTGAGGAAACATAACTTGTAAAACCCTAAAAGATGGATGACCTAGGCGTAAATGATACAGCCAAATGACATCTTTATTGGAAGAACTGAGAAAGGACAACGACAAATCATTCTTAACAGTTTGAGATGATTCAAGGAGATAAAGGCCGCTGCTTTCCTTAGCAAGTCCAATCCTCTTCCCCGATCCCTGATCCTGAAAAACACAATAAGAAGAGAAAAAAAAGCATAACATTTAAGGTCATAGGTGATCTTATAAATAGAGATGAGGCTGGCTGATAGTTTTGGTACATGAGGACATTTTTAAGGATAAGGGTGGGTGTGATATATATATCTTTGAACCCTAACAGTGGTTAAAGAGCCATTAGCCACTACAATTTTCCTGTTACCTGGGCATGGGGTATAGGTGTGGAAATGCTGAGGTGTAGGGGCCATATGGTCTGTGGCACCGGAGTCTATTATCCAAGAGTTTGTATATGTGTTTTCGGTTTATGTTACTTGGGCATTCATACAAAAAGAAAAAGAAGGTTTACCTGAAAGAGTCAAAGAGCAAGCTCCAGAAGGCTTCTCAAGAGATCCTAACAAACTCCTTAGCTTTCCAATTTCTTCATTATTGAACCCTTCTATTGCTGGGTTTTCCTCTGCTTTGGGTTGTTCTACCATGAGTGCTTGAGGTCTCTGCTGTCTCTCACGGTTGCTCCAGTCTCGGCTTGGTGGCTTACCATGCAATTTCCAACACCTCTCTTTGGTATGTCTTGGTTTTTCACAATAGGTGCGCCAGAGAGTGTCTTTGTTCTCTTTCCACTGGTTTTCTCTACTAAATGGTTTATGCAGACCATTCTTTCCTTTTACAACAAGGGTTGAACCATCCACGGTTTGTGATTCAAGCATACACTTCTTCGACTTTCTTCTGCTCGAATCAGTGAAATTATCTCTTCTAAAGATAGTGTGTCTTTCTTGCCAAGGATTTGAATCCTGATCTGATCAAATTCAGGATTTAATCCAGCTAAGAAATCATAAACACGATCTTTTTTCATAAAAATTCTTCAGAATGACAGCATCCTCAGAACATTTCATCTCAAAAACTCGATAATGATCGAGTTCTTGCCACATGTTTTGCAGCAGATTAGCATATTTTGTGACTGATTTGTCTCTTTGCTTAGTGGCTGTAGTTTTGACCTTGATCTCATAAACTTGTGCATCATCGTGGTCCTTTGAATATGTGCGACGAACAAAGTCCCAAATCCTTTGCAGTTGTCAAAAACATGCATGTGTCGCTAATCATGGGTTCCATGGAATCCCATAGCCACGACATTATCATGGAGTCCTCATCCCAGGTTTCAAACTTCGGATCATCCTTTGTTGGCCCGTTTCCGAGAAGATGGCTGAGCCTCCCCTTGCCTTTGAGGTTGTTCGGACAAATTGAGACCACTTGAGATAATTCTTCCCACTGAGCCTATAGGATGCCCGAATATTCTGTAAATCTTCAATTTTCTGAACAGAATTGGATTCTTCAGATGGGTTACGGATGCTAGAGGTTTCAGAGGTTGATATGGTCGATGGAAGAAATCTTGCAGCAATGAAGGCTGCTGGGATAGGTAGAGAAATAGGCTCAAGGAGCCACAGCAATGAAGGCTGCGTGCAAAGGGATGAATGCGGAAAACCCTAGAGCTCTGATACCATATAGAAGGCTGAAATTTTTATTCTTTTTTCTTCGTGTACAATCCTAGGAAATATATAGGAGATTACAAAATAAGAATAAGAAACTTAATCATTCTAAATCTGAAATCTATCTAATCAAATCCCTTAATTTTAGGGAATGATTACAAGATAAGAATAGGAAACTTAATCATTCTAAATCTGAAATCTATCTAATCAAATCCCTTAATTTTAGGAAATTTAAATTCAAACAGATTCTCCTAATCTATAGGGAATTTAACTAATTTTATTTATAGCTTATTTACACTTCAACATCAGTATAGGTTAGTACGAGGTTCATTGTTAATGTGATCATATTTAAGTCTGAAAACTTTCTAAATTTGATCAAGTATTCACCAAAAACTTACGAATTACATTGTAGCATAATTTTTTCAGGTATTTTGTTTTCTCATCATAATTAAATTAAGTTTTTTGATATTTTTGTTCAGAATAGAAGTACCCTAACGTGATATTTGCTAAGCACAATTTTCTAAAATTCTTCAAATTTGCTCTTGAGAGGAAGAGTTGACTTATTATTCTTAAGAAATTTGATCTTTCTGATATTTTTGTTAAACTCTAATGGGAAGTATTCCCTCATTTTCCTAAGAAATCTTAAGTGAATAGAAAAAAAGAAGAAAGAGGAGAGATGATGACATTTATTTAAATGGTTTTAAATAAAAATAAAAGAGAGAAGAGGGGATGAGAGTTCATGGAAGGCTGTTAACCTCATATACCACATAAAAAAAAGAAAAATCTAAAAACCAATGAAAAATAAAATATTACAAAAAATATCGAACCAGTGATATGCTGCCAATTGAATCAGTTGGACACCGGTTCATGGTTTATTTAACCTTTGGACAGACCATGGCAATTGGTATCAATAAGAATAAGAAAATGGTCAGCACATAACTAATAAGTCTATATGAACAATTGGCATACAATCTATAGTCAATATGCAGTAGTACAAGAGAGAGACTATATCCCATAATTGTATTGATCCCACTCTCCTATCTGAACAATATAATACCATATCATACCCACAATATTTAAATCATGTTTCTTAGAAGAATATTTGTGACAAAATTTGAATAGCGAAGATATTAAAGGTATCTTCATCATGCAAAAATCATGATAAAAAGTTAAATATAGAACTATAAGTATGTCAAAAAGGAACATAACTAGTCAACTAATGAAGAAAAGCATATGCTATCATTTTGAAAAATTATAGGTAAACATTATAAGTGGTGGCATACCATACTAGAGGAAGCAACCACAATTTGCTTCTCTAGAAGTGCTCCAGAAAATATCATTAACACCTGCATAGAGAAATGTTGTGAAAAATATTCCTTTTAGGATCATTGTGTCAATAAAGATAATGGACAACAAAGTATCACATATATTCATGAAGATTACACCTAAAAAGACGGTCAAAAACAAAATGTCCAACACAACAATGTGAAACCACACAAATAATAAGATCACGTTAGTTGTTAATTATATGATTGTCTACAACAATTTGATGACAGAATACAGATAAATAGTTAATTAATAAATAATCTTCTTACATCACTGAAGCATCTATGAAACAACTAAGGGAACTAAAATTGACAATTGCAACATTCGAATGAGCTAGTTAAAGGTCCATAATTTTCAATCGCACAAACAGAAAAAAATATTAAGGTTGTTCTCTGAAACTACCAGTGATTAACAAAAAAGATTAGACAGATTGACATGGACTTAGTAAAACTCAGGAAAAAAAAGATATTGTATTTGGGAAAAAAATTGCTGAGCATTCAGTCCTACCTTCTTTTCTTTCCTCGCATATACTTAGAATGCAATATATCACTATGATGTACATTAATGTAGTGACTGCAATCAGAATTGGCCCTTAAATTTATAATCAGTGGTGCAGTTCCTTATTTCAAACCTTTTTCTTCTTCTTGCTAATAATCTTCCAAGATCTAGATGGACTTTGCATGGTTGCTCCTTAATATAACAAGCTTAGACATGATGACCAATTAGGTATCAGAATCCTATCTACCAACTGGCCTTTAGGCTTTGCAATAGGTTCATCACTTGCATAAAGTTGCCTTGACAACAAATAAGGTATCAAGAATTGATGTCGAGAGGAGAGCTAGTCATCAAATGTACTCAATCTACAGTGGATTACACCATATTATATTAATTTGATCGCATATTGATGGTGCAAGAATAGTTGAAAAGGTATATGCACATACTGCTAAGTTTGATTTATCATTAAAAAATGCAACAAGTTCAATTGTCAGCTGCAGTTTTGCACTCTACAATAAGAAAGCAAAAATGGCCCTGATACAATTTATGATACCCCTAGTAAATGAATTCCATGTGAAATCAAAGAGTAATATATCATCATGACTTTTTTTTGAGCAAAATGGTGGCAAGCCACCTTACATTTCTTTGATAAATGAAATGAGAAGTATAATAAGGAGAAATGCAAGAAACAAGGGGAGAGAGAGAGAGAGAAAGGTATGAGACTAGCTCCAGCTTATGTAAATAAAGCCCAACCCAACTAATACCACATTAGTCTAATTCTAATACGATATGCCCATGGCTGACCCATTCAAAATTTAAAATCTAAAAGAATTCCAGCTTGGTTCCACCCAATTGGGCTCCCTACAATAAATGTCAGGAATGTCAGTGGTCCACTATGGGATAACTGTTGAAATACTAAGTAGAATAGTAATAATTAGTCAAAAGAATTATAAGGCCTAGAATACTCTATCTAAACAATATTATGGTACAGGTCTTTGGTGTCTCAAAGCCCTTTCAAAGTTAGTCAAACTCACATGTTCAAGACGTAAGCTGCCACATAGGCATGCAACTGTCCAGGCAGATAAAGCAGCTGCCTCCTCCTCTGCTAACAGCATGTTCTGTGCCTGAAATGCCAAAAAAAACAATATGCATAGGAACATTAGGCCCAAGGTCTGCAAAACTGGTATTGAAAATCATCCTAGTACATTATTGGCTTAATACAGTATGGTCAATATGATGTGGTATGCACCCCAAACCAAAATAAAAGGCTAGTGTATTTTCTCACTCCTAGCTATAATAGCACTCCGTACGGGACAGCACCCGATGATTCCACTTGATTCGAATCCATTCGATTCATGTCGAATCGAACTTTGGTACTATGTAGCATGGTTAGTACGGGTCAATATGGCAAACCTTGATTAGGTCAAAACATAGAAGCCGTGAAATGGGTTTCCCACTCCATAAGGGATTCATTGGGAAACCGTACTAGGAAACAAGGGTGAAGCATATTTCGAAAATGTGAAATTCACATTCCCAATCCGACATGCCTTACTCGATCCAAAAAAAAAAAGAGGAGAGAAAATATACATGCTCACCCTCCACTATCTTTTTCCCATGCACCTCCCCTGCCCCCCAAACATGACAAAATGAAAAAGAACTCTAATTATACTTTATCCACATCAGTAATCTTCCCATGGAAGGCTCTTGCCCAAGTTTCCTTCTTTAATTAGAAGACTTACAAATCTAAAGCTGCTTTTAATTAAGGGTAATCTATTAGATATTAAAATCTACGTGAAAGCACAGCATAGAGTCCACATTTTGAAATAAAAGTACTGTTGTAAAAAACAAAATAAAATAAAAAATTCACCCCCTCTCCTTGTTAAATATATGTAGCCAATGAAGTTTAGGAGATTATAAAGGGTGGATGTTGATCAAAATAAAAATTTTATTGTTATGTTAAATTTTGTAAGATACATTTCTTCTTGTTAACTTCATAATATATTTTTATACTTTATCAAAACGTTTCCCAATTCCCAAATTATACTTTTTTTCCAATTGTTTCCTATTCTCATTTCTCATATTGTTTCTCACAATCATTTCCTAACCTGGCAAATATGCATCAGTGTTCCACTTCCTTTCAGAGGACCATGTGTGTCAATAAGAAAAGATGAAAATAAAGCCAACCAAATTATTAACAGATGTATACCTCAGCTACTTCCAAGCTTGTCCTGCAAGATCTAAGATCAAAAGTTGAGCCAGAAATATGAATAGCTGTTTCACCATGCCTATGAAATTCCAAGGGATGCAGATGCTCCAAAGGCTGAAAAGTAAGTATTGATCCTCTGGTTGGGCATTGTAATTGGTAATATTCACAAATTATTTGTAAGGATCCATGATTGTTTGCCTGGAAGATAAACAATTTTATGTGAATGGGACAATGTAACTAGATATTGTTTTGTGGCAATTCAGCATCCAGACCCTATAATTAATGGAACTATTGCTTTCTACCAGAAGAAAAGGCAGAAATTGCTGGAAAATAGAATTAAAGACCTTGGCCCATTGACGAATTTCACTGTAATCATAAAAATGTTCCTTGTCAGAGGAAGAAGGCTCTTCCAAGTCTTGCTCTTTCATATCACTCCTCAACTTTCTGTCATCAGGTGAACCCTGGAAACTGCATGTGCAAATGCTGCTAAGATTTAGAATGCTAATGCAACCATACAAATGCTATAAAGTTTATTTCTACAACCCAGGCTGCCAGCTCAGCCATAAAAATGCTAACATTCAGCACTCACTCATGAAAGAGAATTAAATCCTTGGTAATAACCATAAACTGCATGAGCTAAAATGGGTACGTATTACATATCATGCCATTTTTCATCCACGCTCCATCATGATACCATAGCGTTCTCAGTACAAATAACCCTCCTGAATAAATCTACTGCTTGGATACTGTTCTTCGAATGATTTACATGATTATGGAATTTAAAACTTTACCTGCCTGAGGATTCAAAGCTTTCACACTGATGAAATCGCAGAAGTGGCAACACAGCCTCAGGAAAAAGCCTTTCAGGCTGCTTTTTTCCCATGATTTTGTCAATTGCATCATTGTGAGCATTGTGAACGGCAGTACAAGATTCACTTTCATCTGTAAGTCCACCCATTTCTGCATTGTCTTGAAATCTGGTGTTCTTCTGAATGACTCCCTTAGAATCCAGGCCTGTTTCAGAAATCTGCTCATCCACAGAACCCTCATTATCATATGCTTTCTTAGGAACTCTAGAAATCAGATAAGAACATACCATGGGAACTACTCTGTACACAGTAGAGAAATTTTTAGGACTATCATCTTCCTTGTGAATTTCTTCTGGTGATAGCTCAATAAGAATGTCAAGGTTATTTGTTAATCGTTCCAACCTTTCTTCAGTCAAAATGCTACAGAAGAAGGGGAGAGGTGTCATGATGCCACATACTATGTACATGATGATGAAATTAAGAAATCACAAAAAAGAGAATGAAATCAAGATTTATTGCCTTGACAGTCCTTCAGACAGATGTGCAAACCTCACATAAAAATGCAAGCACATGCAAAATGTGTTACGGATAAAGAAAGAAATTCAAATTTACCAATTTGAGAAATTCTACACCATAATTTCAGGTAACATGATTGGTTTGTGCTCAGACAGCTTTCCCTAGAAAACATTCACAGACAATTTGATAAAAATTGAGCACCAATCACAAAAACATGGCCTTAGTGTCAACCTTATAAGCATGCAAAAAAGAAAGGAAAAAAAAAAAAAAAAGCAAGACCAATTTTTTGCAGTCCAACAAGATAAGAAATGAGCTAGTGCATGTCAAAAGTGATGTTCTACTCTCATTTTCCAGTTTCACAAATATTTAAATACCAATACAGTAGCAGCAATTAGAACAAAATGATAAACGTAAAATAGATGTTGGCCATGAGGAGGGAGGATGTACCTCATTCGGCCAACAGCAGAAGCGATGGATCGTCGGACAGTGGAGGCTACCAGAGTCTTCGATGTGTCCACACCCCTAGGCCACGATGCCGGAGATGAAGTCAAAGGTTCGCCATAGTGGAAGGGAGAGCACATGGGATGATCTCTGATCACTCTCTCTTCCTCTATTCGTAAGAACAGAGGTTCACCACTTCACCACTCCATCGCTTCACCACTTCACAGAGAAGCCATAGCCATGGGGCTTGGGTGGATGCATGACCCTAGTGCCAAGTTAGCCAACAATCTCCCAATCATCCACGCAAGAACCATACTCACAACCTCAACTCATGTCTCTCTTCATGCAGTGTAGTGAGGTGTGTGACCCGACGAAATTCACACACGGTAACACATAATATAAGTGTTGCATTAAGTTAACGTATAACTAACGCAGCACACAAGCGATATAATCCAATCTCGTCTATGTCCTAGAAAATCCGATCGCACCTATCAAGTACCAATCCTTCAGGAGATTCACTCTAAGCAATACGTGAAAAACACTAAGTCAAATGTCCATAATCATATGCAACTCGTGCACACGATTGCCCGGGCAATGGATCCCAAACATAAGGTGTGTCGGGAATAATCTTCCCTAAACACTCATACCAATCCATTTTTGTCCAGTCAACTTCTAGGATTGTCTTATGTGGCCGTATCAATCATGACCGAGGGGCAAGGCTAAAGAAGTTATCTTAAATTCCAACTTCATGATATAGATTCAAGTCTAATGACACTACATAATTGTAGGGTTCACACAGTAATGGAGAGGGAATGTATCATATTACCTCTATGGGTTGACTTTAGCACATGCAACATAATGCATGCTACAACGGAGCTCCGACTCAATGGGCCATATCAAACTCAAACACTGTACGAACTCGGGTCCAGACATCACAAAATGCCTAACCCAAGCAAACATGCATGCTCTCAATTCAGCTACAATAGGCTTGGTACGGATTTGCGAACCCATCAATACACATACTCCAACTTGACTTTCCTGAGTCTCATCTCAATCTAAACTGAGGTGACTTTCTTTATAATTTATATAACTCAATAGCATGAAGTCATTTTGCAACCTGCAACTCACGTCTATAACTCATGCAGTACCTTATGCAACCCATGCATTCTTTATGCTCTATGCAACACATGCATTTTTTTTCATAATATTGCTACTCGAGCATCTATTATAGTTACTTTAGTCTCATTCTGCTCATTACAAAAGTGTCTAAGTGATCACCCGTGTGAGTGGGCTAGTCTAAGCCTATGACATTCATACACATATCGCTTACCAATAGGAACTCATCATAGTAATAATGAAAATAAACATTTCATTTCCACATAAACTACAGCACACAGTTAATGATGTCCATACAATTCTGTCTGTCAAACAACATACAGATTAACACTTCTCACAAGAGCCTGAACACATCCCTAGCAATGGGCTTAGTCAACGAATCAGCCAACATCCTGCTAATAGGAAAATACCTAAGGATAACCTCTCATTGCCTGATCATATCCCAGATAAGTGATATCTAATGTCAATATACTTGGTCCTACCATGGTTTTTAGGATCTTTAGCATATTGTAACGCCGCCATGCTATCAAAACATATCTGAATAGTCTTATGAGCACTGGTTGATATCTCAAGTCGTCTTAAGAACCTCCTTAGCCATGGCCTCCTGGACAGCAGCTAAACAAGCAATATATTCGGCTTTCATAGTGGACAGGGCAGTCCAGCTTTGTTTCTTATTGCACTAAGAAACAACTCCACCTCCAAAGATGAACAAATAGCCTAAAGTGGATCTACGCTCGTCTATCACCAGCCTAATCAGAGTCACAAAAACCCTTTAATCTCAAGTCCCCTCCCTAATAACATAGGGCGAGGTTAGAAGTACCACAAAGGTAATAAAAGATCCTTTTCACTGCTTCCCAATAAGCAACATTGCTTTGGTATTGGATAACCAAGCCTACTGCAAAACTAATGTCAGGATGAGTACACAACATAGCGTACATCAGGCTTCCCACAGCACTCGCATAGGAGATTTTGCTCTACTTTTCTCTCTCCTCATCTGTTTTAGAGCACTAGTCAACACTCGAAGTATAAGCCTTTTCTATAGAGGTAGGTCTCGAATAGTGTATTTGGAATATTTTAAGATTTTCTTAATATAAGTTTCTTGAAACAAACCAAGAAACCTCTTAGTACGATTTCTTAGGATCCTACTCCTAGCACAAAATTCGCCTCACCCATGTTCATCTCAAAGACAGAGGACAACCACTCTTTAGTGGCATTGATCACCCCTATAAAACTTTCAGCTATTAAGATATCATCCATATACGCGCTAAAATCAGAATCATATCTTTTAATTTCTTAATGTACATACAGTGATCCTCCTCAATCATGTCCAAGCCAATCGATGTAAAGGCTTCATGAAACTTGAGGTACCAACGCCTAAACGACTACTTGAGACCATATATAGATCTTCTAAGAGAGCACACTATGCCCTCTTTTTTTTGGCCATGAAGTCCAAAGGTTGATCTACGTAAATCTCTTCATCCAGGCTTCCATTAAGAAGCGTTATATTGACATCCATTGATGTAGCTTCAAATCTAAATGGGCTACAACAGCTAAAATTAGGTGAATGGAGGAAAATCTCACCATAGGAGAATCTCTCATAATCTACGCCCTCTAACTAGGTATAGCCCTTCGCCACAAGTCGAGCCATGTACTTATTAATTGACCCATCAACCTTGCGCTTTATTTTTAGGACCAACTTGTTTTCTATAGATTTGTGCTGGGCAAAAGGTCCATCAGATCCCACACATGGTTCCTGACCATCGACTCCATCTCATCCCTTATAACAGCTAGCCATTCACTATGAACAGATGAAATGAGCATCTCATCAACAAAAGCTGGCTCATTTGGATCCAACGGGGTGCATAGAAATACATTCCCTTCAACCTCAAAATATCGACGTGGAACAATTTCACATTTGTTTCTCTGTAACTATGGATTCGGACTCTAAGGACTATTCTTTAGTGGTGCATCAACCCTCATGGGCGAGCTCCCACTAGGCTCAGCTTGTGTGCTCCCACTATTTTAGTGCACCAATCCCGTTGGTCCTAGCACTCCCACTATCTACGGTGATTCTTGGGATAGATCGTAAAGACCCTCTCTCGCCAGAGATAGTAGGAGAGTCCTCTTGTAACTCATACAGAATCAGGTCCTTTTTAATTTTACTAATGCTCAAATTCATTCTCTATGAACTCCATATCTTTGAACTCCATTTCAGTCAGTCCTTCATCAGGATATTCACCATACACACGTAACCCTTAGAACTGTTAGGGTACCTAATGAACACCTTTTGCTAGCCTAAGACTAGGGGTGCAACTTGGGCCGGGTTCAACCCAAACCCGGCCCGTCGAACCCGAATTACAGCAGTGCTTGAACTCAAATTTGCCCAACCTGAACCCGAAAGACTCAGGTTTAACCCAAACCGATTTGTAATTGGTCCGAGTTCAGGTTGACTGCAACCAACCCGAACCCGTAAGGCCGCAAGCAGCAGGCCCACAGGCCGCTCGCAGTCGCGGTTAATTCCTTCGCTTGCGGTTCGCCCGCTCGCGGTCGCTGCTCGCCTTAATCCTTATTTCCTTCGCTCGCCCACTCGCTCTCAACCCTAACCCTAGCTCCCATCCTCCCATTCATTTCCGCCACTCGCCTTCGTTGGACCTAAGGGAGCTGCCAGAGCTTTCGATCGTCATCGGCGAGCAACGAAATCCACATGTTGTTTCTTGAACTACCGTCGACTTTCTATTTCTTGAATTAGCGTTCAGTTGAATAACTGATGCGATGAGCAATGTTGGATATTTTCAAATCCTGTGCGTTTTTTCTCCTTGTTTCCAGCGATGATATCTTGGAGTTTATTATCAAAATTTTATTATTATATTTTTTCTGAAAAAATTTGGGGATCTTTTTGAAGAAATTGTGTGAATCTTGCTTTCGGCTTTGTTTTGTTTGATGCATATATAGTTTTTAGTCGTCTTCCGAAGTCAGGAAGGTTGATGTACTAGATCTTAGAAAATGCCATCATGATTGAGAAGAACTCTGCGATTTTTCGTATTCTAGCACAAAAATCATCAAATACCCCTTAAGTATGCCTGGATGCTTTCTGATGTAATTATTATTCTAATCTTGCTTTCTGTAGCTTTCTCACGAGTAATGGTTATTAAAGAAAGAGAAAGAACATTTTGATTGCTTTAAAAGTTTATCAAAAGAATTTTCTTAGGTAACCGCATCACTCTACATGGATGGGGTCCAAGTTTGGAATTTTTTCTGATGAAGCATCCAATAAGAGATTTTGATATTCATGTAAGGCTGGATTAATATTATATTTTTGCACTATTTTGCAGAAACTGATCCGAGCAGCTTGAACAACACTTACTGAGAAACAGGTTTCTTTTCTTGACCAAAATGGGACTGAATATTTACTTACCCTATACTAGTTGGATGTAGTGTTTTTCCTGCAACTTTCAACAATCAGTCTTCCATCTAAAGATGATTCAAATATGAAATCCATGGCCTTTTTTTAATTGCTAATTTCAAGCCTGATCATTATCAGATGTTGCTGGATGCTTTCAACAAATCCATTCAACCTGTCCTATATTTCCAATCTTTGTTACTAAATTGTAGATGGCAGTTTTTGGGTTGACTGAGTGCAGGTGCTGAATCTAGCTGTATTATGTGATTGACAACAGAATTTAATAGTTTGTTGAAATCTTGTGTTGTGATATCATCTTTGTGTGAGAGGGGTGGTGGCATTTATATCTCCCGACCTTTCTCTTAATTTTGTCTGAATGCATGTGAAATCTAATATGCTGAAATTGGCAGGGGATTGGTCATGTGATTAATATAGAATTGTAAGAAATTTTATGAGATGAAAATAACCTTTACTATGATTTTAAATAGTGGCCGGTAGACAATAATGGTGTTGTTTGATTAGTGCAGTTAGCCTCTTCTATATTTAAGTGCATATAACTATGTAGAAGCTGTTGGCATTTTTTTCTGTAATTTTTTTCTGAGTTATCAAAGCTCTAAAATCCAACACTTAAGACCGTCGAGTACTTTGAAATTGTTTTTAGGTTGTCAAACATGGAGGATATAAATGTTGGGCAAGAAATTGATGTAGAGGAAGAGATTAGTAGTGAGCCAATTAAAAGTGTTCCAACACCAACAGCTTCAAATACCATAGATCTTACAAAAGGTTCAGATATTGAGTAAAAAAAAAAAGCATACAAAATTTCATCACTAGTCTGGGCTGATTTTGAAAGGATATGTGATAAAGAGGAAAAAGTAGAGTATGCTATTTGTAAGTATTGTAAAATTAAACTCAAGTGTCCAAGCACTCAAAGGACAAGCACATTAAAAAGACACTTAGTTTATGCAAATACAATACAACCAAAAGAGCTAAGGGTCAACAAATGTTGTCATTCACAACAACATCATCTAATGGTAGTGGCAATTTATCGAATTGAAAATTTGATCAAGAGGCTTGCAAAAGAGCAATGGCACGAATGATTATCCTTGATGAATTGCCATTCAAATTTGTGGAGAAAGAAGGGTTTAAAGAATTTTGTAAAGTTGTGCAGCCACTTATCAAGAATATTTCAAGAACCACCATTATTAAAGAAGTTTACAAAATAAACAAGTTAAAGAGGGCTAAATTGCAAAAGTTGTTTCAGGAAAGCATTCATCGGGTAAGCTCGACAACAGATTTTGGACTTCAAATCAGAATATTGGGAATTTATGTTTGACTGCTCACTTTGTGGACTCTTCTTGGAAGCTTCATAAGTATATCATCAATTTTTGTATTCTTCCTTCACCATATACTGACGAAGCCATCTCTTCTGCAATTGAATCTTGTTTAGATGCTTGGAAAATCAGACAAGTTTATGCTATTACTGTTGATAATGCATCATCTAATGATGTTGCATTAAACACTTTGCGAACAAATTTAAGAATGAAAGATGGTTTGCTTGGGGATGGTGATTCTTTACATGTTCGTTGTATTGCACACATTTTAAACTTGGTTGTGAGAGAGGGAACAGATGAAATTAAAGATTACATAGCTCGTATTCGTAACAAAGTAGGTAAAGAGTTCCTCTAGTAGAGAACAAGTATTTGAAAGATCATGTGAAATGGTTAGAATTTCAACCAAAATGTCTTTGTGTTTGGATGTGTCAA
Organism: Calamus simplicifolius; assembly: GCA_900491605.1. Classification (NCBI taxonomy): domain Eukaryota; kingdom Viridiplantae; phylum Streptophyta; class Magnoliopsida; order Arecales; family Arecaceae; genus Calamus; species Calamus simplicifolius. The sequence goes on from UESW01001369.1 coordinate 86,503, forward strand.
CACGTTGGAATTCGATATACCTCATGTTGAAGCATGCTTTACCCTTTGAGAAGGCTTTCAAGCGTCTTGCATCTGATAGTGATGCCTTTAGAAGTACCACTCCTTTTGAAGAGGATTGGAATTATGATAGAGTACTTTGTGACTTCTTGGGCATATTTTTGAAACTACTGAGATGTCGGGTACCAAGTATATCACTTCATTCCTACATTTTCGTTATGTTGACAAGATCCAAGATGCATTAAATTTTTTTCAGCTGTGCAAACTGACCCTCTCCTTCGTATGTGCAACAAAATGAAGGAGAAGCTTCGTAAGTATTGGGGTTCTGTTGATAAGTTTAATATCTATTTGCTTATTGCTTTTGTCTTGGATCCACGGTACAAGTTAGATTATTTACATTGGTGCCTTAAAAGAGTTCTTCCAATTGATGTTGCTTTTGCAATATCAAAAAGGTGTATGATAAATGGTTGTGTTGTATGAAATGTATCAAGTTGAAGCTTCTTGTGCATGCTCTTCGTCTCAAGGGAGTGTTTCAACATTTGCTTCTTCCATAACTGCTATTGATGACAATAAATATGAGTACATGCGTGAAAAAGAGCATAGTAGTTTTGATTGTAGCATGTCTGAAGTTGATGCCTACCTAAACGATCTTCAAGAGAGGGCTGTAGAACCATTTGATATTTTGGCATGGTGATCTACTACTACAAAATACAAAACATTAGCATGTATGACAAGAGATATTTTGGCTATTTTGTTTCTACAGTAGCATCTGAATCTGCATTTAGCGCGGAAGCCATGTTTTGACCAATATCGTAGTTCTTTGACACCAATGTTGGTTGAACGTTTGATTTGTACTCAAGATTGGTTAAAAGCTGCACCAAATGATCCAGAATATGAAGAACTCATCGATATTTGGATAAATGTGCAAAAGGTCAAATGTATTTTGTTATATTTTGAATTATTTATCATTCTTTCAATACAATGTTTGACTCATGTTTGTAATTTTTTTCAGAGGAAGCTGAAAGTATTTCAATAACTTCCTCCTCTCTATCTCCTATTTCACTAAAAGATTAATATATTGGAGGTATTAGTTGTATTCTCAAATGTGTTTTCTTTCTAAATCTTGTTATATCAGATAATGGCTTGTATGTTGTTCAATGCACTGCAATATTGTCTTTTATCAATCACTAAGTTTCTTTTTTGGTTTGTGTTGACAGCCAAATCTAAAACTTGTTTGTGCCCTCTATAGTTTCTCATTATCTTTTTACTTGTGCAGAACTTGAAGATAGGTGGTCGATGACGAGCTTGAAGATGATACTGCTGATGCTAATGCTATTGACAAGGGATGCTTGGTACTGTTGCAACAATTGCCAGGGAAGAAGGCATGGTAGCACTTTGGAAAGGCATCGTACCTGGGCTGCCTTGTCATTTGGATTGCCTTTAGAGTTACCATTTGCTATCATAAAGTGTAACCCTATTTCCAGTAAAAGAATTAGTTGAGCTGATATTTTAAAGCTTTATTCTATTTATCTTCTGAGTTACAGTCGAACATTCTTATGCTTCCTTTGGTGCCTATCTTTTTTTATTCTAAAGAAGCACCATTGGTTCTCACTAGTACGTGCAAGCATTTGGCAACGAATGATATCTTATGTCCTTATTTGTGTGACAAGTATTTTGTCATGTTTAGCTGCCGATTGCCAAAGTTGAATCACATTTATGACTTGTCTATAATCCATATGCTTATGTACTGTGATGTCATTTAAATTTAAAGTGCACTCTGTCCTAAGGAAATGGCTTCATACAAATGTGAGTGCTGAAGTTGCTGCATCAACTAGGATCATATATGGAGGTACGTGTTGTCCAAATGCTCTGACAAATACTTTAGATTTGAAAATTGCACTTCAATATACAACAGATTTATTGTTATATATGTGGTAAGAATCAGATGAATATGGTACTATTAAGAGGTAGCTCTAAATAGGAATTCTTGTACATGAGGATTCTTAATGACAATCCTAGATAGAAGGGGATGAGGCTTAATTGTTATGGTTCCGGTTATGGATTTTCTGTTTGTATGCATTAAAAATTGTTGAACCTGCAGAGATGTGGAGAACTTTCTTGCTTTTTGACTGATTGTTTATTTTGTATTTCTTTTATTGCAGGTTCTATAAATGGAGCAAACTGCAAGGAATCGGCTGGGCAGCCTGATGTTGATGGATTTCTTGTTGGTGGAGCTTCTTTGAAGGTATTTTTCTTAAAGAAATTTGATTTTTTTGTTTAAGCTTGTTTGTTTCAAATTGTCATATTTGTTTTTTTTTTTTTCCATCAACCCGAATTCCAACCCGAAACTCAACCCGAATCCGATTTTTAAAAATAGGTTGGGGTTAAGGTTTTACAAATAGGGTTAGGGTTAGGGTTGAGGAAAACCCGAGTTTCATGAGCCCGAGTTGCACCCCTACCTAAGATTCAGCTTTTCAATCTATGGGAGGAATTGTGAACATATCTTGCTGAGCCCCATAAGCACAAATGATCCACAGAAGGTCTCATGCCATACCATAGCTCATATGGAGTAGAGGGCATCAATTTACTAGGTATGCGATTAAGAATGTAGGTAGCAGTCAACAGTTAAAAAATTTGCCTATGCCATCATCGACCTAACTATATTCAGTAAAGTCCTATTTTGATGCTCTGTAACCCTATTTTATTGCAACGCTCTAGGAAGAGTAAGTTGCCTGCGTATCCCCTTATCCTTACAAAGCCTCTGAAGATGCTCAGATAGATACTCGCGTCCTCTATCAGTTCGAAGAGTTTTCAAAGTCCTCTCCTATTTTTCATCTCAGCTAAAAAGCGTTTGAAATTGTCCAGCACCTCATAACAGTGAGATCAGAAACACATACCTGAATCACGAATAATCATCTATGAATGTGAGAAAATAAGAGGCGTCATGGCATGCCCTGACACTCATGGGCCTATAGATGTCAAAGTGTATTAGTTTTAACAGCTAAAAGGCCCTAAAAGCCTTACTAAAAGGCTTCCTTGATGTCTTTCCTGCTAAACAAGACTCATACACAGGGAGACTATCTTGCTAAGAGGGCCCAATAGCCCTTCTCTAAACATTTATGCCATCCGATCTTGGCCCACATGACCAAGTATGGCACGCCATATCAAGGAATTATCACATGCAGGAAGAGAAGCACACGCAAACGAGGAATATGGATTACACAAATCGATATTAAGTCTTAAAAAACCCTTGTAATAAGTATCCACAAAAGGACAACACCATCCATAAACACAAACATCGGATCCCTAGAAAAACAAAAAGTATAGCCAAGGGCCAACAAGGCAAGAACAGAACACAGATTACATCGGATTGTTAGGACATACAAAACATCATGTAAAAGCAACACATGTTTACCATGCAACCTAATGTGATATACTCCTGCTCCCAACGCCTGCTCACACAGACCGTTCCTAAGAACGACAAACTGGGTGTCTGCTGAAATCCGGTGAAAATTCACAAAACCAGCTTGATCTCGCATTATGTGTTTGTTTACTCCCGTATCTACAATCTAATCAGGGAGTGTGTCAGCAACTAATACATACAAACAAACATTGAGAGCTTATTGTGGAGTACCTTCTTTGGCTCAATACAATCACGAGCAAAGTGGTTGTAGTACTTAATCCTTGCTAAATTTTTCTTGCCCCTTCAATTGGTCTTTTCTTTGTTTCGCCACTTCCCTGAATCCCTATACACTTCTATCACCTACTTTACCCCTCGTTCTACTTTTAGGCCTCGAAGACCCAAAGTGAGCCACGTAGGCTGAGAAGTGAAAAGTCACAATACATTCTGCCTCCAACTCAAGATGACGAGATATGTCCTCCAAAGTCTTGATGCGCTCACTATAAGTCATCAAAAGCTTCATCTAGCTCCACTGAGGATCAAGCAATGAACGAATCACTACAAGGACTTGCTGCTCATCAGTAAGATCGACCCCAGCAATCCTCAGATCACTAATCATGTTCCCAATCGCACAAAGATGGTAGAACATTGAATGATTGGGATCCTTGGTGTACTGCATAAATTTTAGGCTCAAGACACAGCTTCATCGCCCAGGTTTGTCCATACTTTATCTTGAGCTGGTTCCACATAGCCTAGGCAGTTGGAAAGACCCTCAAAATCTTCGATCAGATCATTATGCATGCTGTTCAACATAGTAAAGCACGCGCAATGATCCATTTTCACCCAATTTTCATAGACTTACTGGTCACTATGGTGTTGTGCAGAAGTGCCAAGCTTTGGTGGTGTTATACTGATGTCAAGATTTTCAAGACTTCTAGTTCGTTCAGCAGATATTGGATCTTTCTATGCCATATATCATAATTTTGTCCATCTAGCTCTCACCTCTATTGAAGTCAACTACTACATATCTGAAGGTCATCATTGCATTCAGTCAAGCAAATTTTGGACATCAAGCACATAATCAATGTATATCAGTATCAAGAAAAAATAACTGGATTTCAAATGTTCCTACTCATAATGATATCAAAAATTTTACTAAGCTCATAATCATCACTCATTTAATAAATGGAACATAAAATCTAATACTTTTCCAGAAAATGCATCTCAGTTGTCCATAAAACCAGCATTATTTGGAACAAATCCACATAGCCAGCATAGGCTGTATCAAATTCATATGCTACATCAAGCATATATTTCATGTCAACTAAAGACAAAATTCAGCATACACATTACCTATGCACAAAGCACAAATAACCACACTCACAGAAAATGTGACAAATAACATAAATACCCCTTATATACTAAACATAAATAATTATGTCAGCAAAAATAACATGCAGAAGGATGCATAAATCAATTTTACACACTAAGCATAAATAGTTATACAGCTAGAAAAAATATTCATAGAAAAACACAATATGGCACCAATATTATCCATGCACTAAGCATAAACCACTGTCATATTTAGAAAAATTTTAATAAATTTTCTATACTTTTATTTGAATTTTCCTGATTTTTCTCTAATTTTCTGCGATTTTTCCTATTTTTCTACAATTTTTTGAATTTTTTGTAATTTTTTGATTTTTTTATAATTGTAAAAACTAAAAAATCAGAAGAAGAAAAAAACCTGACACGTGGACTACCATGCAAGCTGCCATGTCAGCTAGGTCCCACGCACATCAACATCAATGAGACTTTAGCATGCCATGTCACCCCAAACTCGGACTACCATGCAGGCTGCCACTTAAGTAGGACCCAGTGCCACATCAGCACTTAGCTGCCACATCACATGCCTCTTTTTCTTTTCTAAATAAAATAAATAAAATAGAAAAGAAGGCCTGATTTTTGTCAAATTTACAATGATACCATCTGTAAATTTGATGGCCCTCCCCACTTTCCGGCGCATGTGACGGCGATGCGAGAGGTCATCCGATCCTTCGACGGCCAAGAGATCAGCCAGGAGGTGCTTTGGCAGCAAGCGGGCCAGCGCCAATCGCCGGAGAGGGTTTAGTGACCCCTTTCCACAAGCTCGGCTAGGCTGCCCACGCTTGCCGCCTGCGCGGCGATGGCTATGGCATCCCCAACCCTCCGATGCCTCCTTTTGAATTTTCATCTTTTTTCTCCTTTATCGGACGCTGCGGCACCCATGGCTAATTATTTGTTTCAACTAATAAATTGCATCTGTATATTGATATTATGTTTTATTTCTAGATGGCTAATTATTACATACTGGGCAGTGAAACTCATGATTATTTCATCTTCTTTTTCATATTCTATTTAATAGCTGTGTGAAAATACTGTAGGGAGAGTATGCATGGAGATATCGTACTTAAATATGCAGGGAAATACAAAGATTTTCTTATTTAATTTTGTTAAGACTTCGTGTTTAAACAATGGTTTGTAACTAATAGTTATCTTTATTTATTTGAGAATTTTTAAATTTTAAAACTTAATACTATTGAGATGTGATATCATGTGATGATGCCTTGCATATTTACAAGGAACTCCTTATGCGTATGCGACAGTTGTCATGGCTTTCAGCTCAAAATTCAGATTCAAGGTGTGACATACTCTACCATATTTTGTGCAGTCAAGTTTTTCTCTTATATCACTCTACAATTTTTGCTGCATCCTGATCTCCCTCTTATTTTCAATGATAATTCTACCCTGCACTTGAAACTGACCGAGCATTCTAATCTTTGATCTACGAATATGCATTTGTCACCGTGACATTTTGTCGCCATGAACTTGGGAGGGGGGGATGAAAGGGTCTCATTGTGCTCATGTTAGCATATCTACGTCCATTATGCCCTCTCATATATCTGATATTTACTCTTAACAAGACCCTTTTAATCATCAATTATAAATTAACTTTCTCCCTCGATAATGTGTAGCACTTTCTCATTTGTCTCTTTTTGATCATCACCTATAAATTAACTTTCTCCCCTGAGAATGTGTAGCACTTTCTCATCCATCTCCCCCCAAAATTGCTTCTTAACTAGTCTCTTATCCTACTTGTGGTGCATGAGTATTAACAAAATCAATGATCTCCCAATATAGAACTAACTAAAAAACAATATCAACCTATCATTGTTCCACTTTATATTTGTAAATTGTCCTTCATTTTAATATCATGGAATCCATCCAACATTTTTTTGGAAAAAAGTGTATTTTTCTATCCAACTCCTTTCCAATATTACCAGTCTTTATATTAAAAAGCTTGTATCATTACCAAATCGTTAAAATTTGTCTCTATTTGATTCTTTGTAAATGTACAAAATTGATTTATCATTACATCCACTAACTCTATTCTTTCTGGTTAACATTCCCATAACCCAACAAGCAAATCAAATCTTCTACTTCTGTAGGACTAACTTCTTTGCCTACCTTAGCTCAATGTATGACTATCATTAGTTCTTTGCCTTCTAAACATCCCAATTTGACCACTGAAGGTCTGCAATCTCAATGTCAAATCCCATAGTGGTACCATACTGGAATGGTATTGCAACATCCAGTATGCAGGCTGGCTCGACATATCAAGACTCGATGCAACCCTTACACTCAGTTTTGGTTCAGTACCAATATGATATGAGATGCCTGGAACAAGGAGGTGCATACTGGCATTGCATACCATGGGACCACCCTATGATACTTTTATTTTAAAATGCACCGTAACACTTACAAATTTCTCACTATGGCCAAAATATACTGACATGTTACTATAAGTGATAGTTAGCCAACCTTTGCTCATTTCTCCGTTCTCAAAAAAGAAAAAAAAAAAAAAAGAAGAAAAACTTTGAGGTATGGCGCGCTAGCACGAACAGTATTACACCAAGCCAAACTAAACCGTTCAATTTGGTCCAAACCGAGTCGAACTAGTATCGGTTCAGTTTGCCCTTTCCAAGATTCACCATACCAAGAACCGATATTATTTTGATACTAAACTGGTATTTTGGTACGAAATGTATCGTACTGAACTAATGGCATTATTGATCACCCCATACCAAACCAATGATGTATCATTAGGTGAATTGGAAAGTTTTAACTTATAAACCACTGCATACTAAGCCAAACCAGGTGGTTTGGTGTAGTACAAGGTCAATATGAGGTTGGTATGGGGTAGTTCAAGACGACACCAATCTCATACCATTTTGCAATAATGAACCATACCAATTTCGCAGTGGCACGGTTCGATATATCTTGGCCCTTTCAATTCAGTATAGTAATCGGTTTGGCCCTTTTGAATTTTTTTTTTTTCATATTGTTTCAATTTTTTTCTTTTTTATATGGTATATGAGGCTCAAAGCCTCCTATAGGCTCAGATCCTCTCTTCTTTATCTTATTTCCATTCAAATCATTTTAAATAAATGTTCATTTACTTAAGATTTCTTAGAAAAATCAAATTTCTTAAAAAAGTCACCTCTCCCTCTCAAAAACAAATTTGAAGCATTTTAAGAAATAGCATTTTAGTAAGCATTAAGCTAGGGTACTTCCATTTCGGATAAAAATGTTAAAAAAACCAATTTAACTTAAAAATAATGAGAAAACAAGATATTGAAAAATTTTATTTTAAAATATAATTTTGGTCTATGCTTGGTCAAACTTAGAGTTTTTAGACTCAGACAGATTATGGTAATAATAAACCTTATGCTAATCTATGATGACTTAATCTATACCTCATCAAAATAATAAAATCAAACTTATAATAAAATTCTAAGCTTAAGACATTTTTTTAGGGTTCAAACAATGGCGTGTCACTAGATCGAAGGTCAGAGTATTTCTTAATGGAGGGCTTCCAGTCTAGCAATGCGTCGTATAACCCTTAAAAAATACGTGTTAACCTTAGGATTTTATAGTAAGTTTATTTTTATTATTTTAATAAGCTGCATATCATATCAGCATAAGTTAGTATCAGGTTCACTACCAATATGATTCTAAGTTTGGAAACAAGTTTGACCAAGCATTCACCAAAACATTACAAATTATGTTTTGAGATAATTTTTTCCGATATCTTGTTTTCCTATCATTTATAAGTTAAATTGATTTTCTGAAATTTTTATCCAGAATGGAAGCATCCTAACTTGACACTTATTACAGCGTTATTTTCTAAAATTCTTCGAATTTATTCTTGAGAGAGAGAGAGATGACTTTTTATTTTTAAGGAATTTAATTTTTCTGATAGCTTTGTTGAATTTAGGTGCAGAATTTTCTTATTTCTATGAAAAATTTAAGATATTAACTCAAATTCTTTCATTTATGGTCATCAAATACATGTTAACTTTAGGATTTTATAGTAAGTTTAGTTTTATTATTTTAATAAGCTGCATATCATATCAACATAGGTTAGTATAAGGTTCACTACCAATATGATTCTATCTAAGTTTGGAAACCTTCTAAGTTTGACCAAGTATTCACCAAAACATTACAAATTATATTTTGAGATATTTTTTCCGATATCTTGTTTTCCTATCATTTATAAGTTAAATTGATTTTTTAAAATTTTTATCCAGAATGGAAGCATCCTAACTTGACACTTATTACAGCATTATTTTCTAAAATTCTTTGAATTTATTCTTGAGAGAGAGAGATGACTTTTTATTTTTAAGAATTTAATTTTTCTAATAGCTTTGCTGAATTTAGATACAGAGAATTTTTTTATTTCTATGAAAAATTTTAAGATATTTACTTAAATGATTTTGAATGGCAATACAAGAGAGAAAGGATGCAAGCTCACCAAAGTCTTTGAGCCTCATATACCACAAAAAAAATTCAAAAATCATGAAAAAATAAAAAATTACAAAAATGGTCAAACCGACCTAAACTAATGGTATGCCATTGGTTCGATTTAGGCCTATACTAAACTGACCGATCCAATACCAATTTGGCACCAATTCACAGTTCCACAAACCTTGGTACCACAAAAGGCACCCCCCTCCAAAAAAAATAAAAAGAAAAACAGTAATTTCATAATAAAGTGTCCTATAATATTATAAATTAATTAAACAGAAAAGAACTCAAATGTTATTCAATAGGTTTCCCTTGACATCTTGCCCCTAATCATGTCCAATATCAGCAACAAGGAATTTTCCAACAATAGATAACCAGACCAACCCCTGCCATCTCTTGCAACAACCATGTTAATTTTTGGTAGATCAAGTTGTTGGTTTATAAATAAGTAGGCTACTGGTATGCATTTTAAAAATATTTTTAAAATCCATATGCAATGGAAACAATAAAATATTGGATCTAATTAATATCAGCCTACAACAAGAACATAATATGAAAATTATACATAAAGCTATAAAGAAAAAATACACAATAAACATTTTAGTGATTAATAATTCACATATATTTACAACTTGCACAACCATTTACAAGTTAGTTGATTGGCTTTAGGACACAATTTTCAACAACTCTCACTTAGACTAAAGCCACTCAGAATAGTTTCTAATACCCATCTTTCATTTATGGTCATCAAATTCTTTGATTTTGAGAGCTTTAGTGAAGGAGTCGGCTAGTTCTCTTTGTCATCGATCTTTTGAGGTCGATGTCACCTCATTCCACGATCTCTTGCACAAGGTGATAGCGGCGCAGAATATGTTTGGTGCGCTGATAGAACTTTCGCTCTTTGGCTTGAGCTATAGCTCCAGTGCTATCACAATATAGCAAAACCAGACAATCCAGGAAGGATGCCACTATAAGCTCGCCGAGGAACTTCCGCAACTACACAAGCTCCTTTACAGCATCGGATACAGCAATATACTCCGCTTCACAAATAGAATCTTCCATGGTGTGCTGCTTGAAACTTTTTTAGCAGATAGCCTCACCATTTAGAGTAAAAATAAACCCTGGCACACTCTTGTTGTCATCCCTATCTGATTGAAAACTGAGTCATATACCCTATAAGTTTTAAGTCAGGTTCTCCATAAATTAGCCATTGGTCCGTAGCATTTCACAAATACTAAAGGATAGTCTTCACTACTTTTCAATGAGCTTCACCTAGGTTAGACGGTATTTGCTCACTATCCCTAGTGAGTATACCACGTCTGATTTAGTACATATCACAACGTACATGATAGAACCCACTACCGAAGCATATGGATCCTACTCATATGCTCTCTCTCATCAGGAATTATCGCACAATCCCTTTTGGAGAGAAATTCCATGGCCTATCGAAAAATAGCTTTTCTTGGAATTCTTCATGCTAAACCGTTTCAGCACAGTGTTATGTACGTAGACTGGGAAATCCCAGAAGCCTCCTAAATTTATCTTTGTAGATCTTCATACCATGTAAGAGGCTTTATCCAAGTCCTTCATAGAGAACTGGAATGACAACCAGACCTTTATTTCCTATAGTGCTGGGATGTCATTCCAATTAAGAGAATGTCATTCATATACAATACAAAGAATACAATTATAGAACCATTAGCCCATTTATAAATGCAAGGATCTTCTTCGTTCCTAACAAAACCATACATCTTGATACATTTATTAAAACGCATGTTCCAACTCCAAGATGATTGCTTCAGTCCATAGATAGATCTTTGAAGCTTGCACACTTTTGACTCATATATGGATGCGAACCCTTCAAGTTGTATCATATACACCTCTTCCAACTCGTCATTTAGGAAAGCTGTTCGACATCTATTTACCAGATTTTATAATCAAAGTGTGCTGCTAAAGCAAACATAATCCGAATGAATTTGAGCATTGCCATAGGAGAATGTCTCGTCATAGTCTACACCATAACGTTGGCGATACCCTTGGCAACCAGACATACTTTATAGGTTTCTATATGTCCATCTGCACCTTTCTTTTTAAAAACCTATTTGCACCCAATGGGTTTTATCCCCTCAGATTGATCAGCCAATGTCCATACATTATTATTTTCATGGACTCCATTTCAGATTTCATGACTTCTAGCCATTTCTCAGAGTCAGACCTCTGCATTGCATCCATATAGGTGATCAGATCCTCATTATTCTCATTGAGTTCAATAGGATCGCCGTCCCGGACCAAGAAGCCTAATATCTATCCGGTTGATGCGGTACCCTATTGAATCTCCTTAATGAATCATGTATAGGCTCTGGGTTTGATCTAGTCAAAACGATTCTATGTTGTCTTTTAAGTGTGTCAGTTTTTCTATCTGTTGAATTTTACTGAGTTCAACCTTAGTGGCTCCAGTTCCTTCGTGAAGGAACTCCTTTTCTAAAAAAAAGGCCCTAAAACTGATGAACAACTTTTGTTCATCAGGATGGTAAAAGTAATACCATTTGGTTTCTTTAAGATACCCAACAAATACACCTATCAGACCTAGGACCAAGTTGTTTGTCTTTAAACATTTGACATAAGTTAGACACCCCCAGACCCGAAGTGTGAGAGTACCGGGTTACGTCCTATCCATATCTCATATGAGGTTTTATCAACAGACTCACTCGGAACCTTATTAAGAATATAACAGACCGATTCTAAAGCATATCCCAAAAAGAGATTGGCATACTCGCAAAGCCCATCATAGATCGAACCATATCCAATAAAGTTTGATTCCTCCTCTCAGACACTCCATTTAACTAGGATATCTCCAAAGGTATCTATTGAGAGAAAATCACATTCTCTTCTAGATAAGCCAGAAATTCACTGGAAAGGTATTCTCCTCGATCAGATTGAAGAGTTTTAATACTTTTTCCAGTTTGTTTTACTACGATTTCGTTTGAACATTTCAAACGACTCAGATTTATGTCTCATCAAGTATACATAAGCGAATCTTGAAAGATCGTTTGTAAACGTAATAAAATAGTAATACCTACTTATGGCACTGGTGTTCATTGGTCCGCATACATTAGTATGTATCAAACTTAAAATCTCAGTGGCTCTTCCACCTTTTTCAGTAAAAGGTGGTTTGATCATTTTCCTAAGAAGGCAAGATTCATAGGTTGGCAGTGATTCACAATCACTAACCTTGAGGAAACCCTAGTTTTTCAACTTGTTAATCCTATTCTTGTTTATATGACCTAGCCTACAGTGACATACATACGTATCGTTGATATTTTCAATCTTAGGGCATTTGGTCGAGGTGTACATTACACAAACAGTCTGTGATAATGTGTATATTTCATTCTATAATTGTCCATTCATGATTGTAATACTATTCAAAATAATTTTACAAAAATCTCTTTTTATTGATAATTGATAACCATCATTGGCCAAAAGGCCTACAAAGATTATATTTAACAAGAACTTTGGACAAAAATGGCACTCATCCAGAATGATTACATAAGAATTGAATACAAGCTTTGAGACTCCCAAAGCAAAGAACTGGAACTTAGTTTCCATCTCCCACGTTCAGGAACCTTTCATCGTGTTCAAAACTTCTACTAATTTGAAGTCCCTACAACGAATTGCAGATATGAATAGGACTTTCGGTATCTAATACCCAGATAGTAGTATCACATACAGAGAAATTACAAGGCGTTATCATATAAGTACCTTGTGTAGCAACCTCTTGTTGTTTTCTCTTCCTTAGCCTATTCGGGTCTAGAGATTAAATGTAAAGAAGACGGTTCCTCTTCCAATGACCTGGCTTTTTGCAGAAGAAGCATTTTGCCTAGCTCTTATTAGCTTTAATTTTCCTAGTCTAACCAGTCCCAGCATTAGGCACCTTCCTGTTCTTCCCCTTTTTGCAGAAGCACTTTGCCTAGCTCTTATTAGCTTTATTTTTCCTAGTCTAACCGGTCCCAGCACTAGGCACCTTCTTGTTCTTCCCCTTTTTCTTCCTTTTCTTAAAGGGTCGATGCCCATAAAAAGAACCTCCCGCCAAGTTCACTGTCCCCTTATAGAGGTAGTGGTCCTTCTCATAGGTCTGCAGCAAACCCAACAAGCCATGGTAGTTTACTGCAGGTCTATTCATTCCCCAATGATCGAGAAAGCCCAACTAGAAACCGGGCAACGAGTTCAGTATGGCATCTTTCCCAAGCTATTCATACAAGGGAAAGCCAAGTTTACCTAGGCGCTCAATCTGCTCTATCATGTAGAGTACATGAGTAGTAACTAATACGCCCTCATGCATGAGTGTTGAAAATTGTACAACTAATCTTGTACCTCTCAACATCGTCAGCCAAGCCAAATGATTCCTTTAACTTTTGAAGGATCTCATCTGGTTGAGCTTCCTCGAACTTGTGGCTGAACTCATCATTCATAGCCATCAGCATAATACAACGCACCATAGTGTGGTTATTGAACTACTTCTGGTATGTGTGTCTAACTACATCGTAGGTGTTGAGGGCAAGCTCCTCGGGTGTCGGATCCGTTATCACATAAATGATCCTTTCATGCTCTAAAACTATTTTGAATCTTCGATACCAGTTGTCGAAATTAGGACCCATGAGTTTCTCGTTGTCTAACGAGCAGAGTGATATATTAGTGGCCATTATCTGAAAAGAGAATATAAAGACCGATTAGTATGTGAATTACTAAAATCCTAATGACTTGGTCTTTAGTCTAAAAGTTCTCCCACTATTTAGCCTTTACCTTCAATCCATGGAATTACAATAATTTCTTAGTAGGTACTAGATTCTTATAGACCGCACATGAGCCCGAGTGTGACTCAGCCCACCCACATGCTTCTATAGGTAGGTTCACAACCAATTGTTTCTCCAAACAGCTTCTAGTATGGATTTTGCCCCATGGAGCACTTCAATCGGCCTTTGGGCCTCCTATTGAAGGTCCTGGTTAGGTCCAACCATTAACATAATAAAACTCAATGTTTTTAACTAACGTATAGTCAGGCTCGGCCCATCTGACTACCGCTAAGAAAGTCACAATTGAGCTATCATATGTTGAATGATAATTCCAATAGCCAGATGAGCACCAGGCCTGTGGTGCCTCCAATGATCATCCAAACTATTGGACCAATTATCATCCACTTAATAGGAAGCTAAGATTTAGTTATCACATAACTTCATCTTTTTAGGACCTAATAATTTAGAGGATTTATTCAAGTTGTTACATATGAAAGAGAGAAAAGACTTAGATTAACCTCCCACTGACTTATAAGTCATCAAAGAGAGTTCACAAACCAATGATCCAAGGGCACCTAAATCAGTCATACTGATTCACCTTAGGTGACATGGGCTAACTCGAATCAATGAGCTATCCAATCAATTCTGATCGATCACATTGACCATGTAAGTGAGATCATGGGATGGGTTCCGCCATTAACCATCTTGTCTTAGACATCAACTAAGTTGGCCAGGTAAAAGATAGCCCCAAAAACCATAATCAAATGCCAAACTTACCTTAGACACCAATGGGTTCATTAGATTTGATTAGACTAAGCCTAAAGATTTGGGCTCACCACTGAGCCACAAATCATATCCATTTAGATTTATGGACTGATTAATATAACTAATTAGAAAAATCTAAAGAGAAGGCAGCCTAACTCAACTTTTGATTAGATTTAAATTCTCTTTCTATTCCAATTAATCTAAACTTAGGTCTAACCCAATTAAGGATCTAACTCAAGTTAATCCATAACCTTTAAAGCTTATGCAAATGACTTAAGATCTTTAAATCATATTTCTAGATCACTTTGTCATTTAAGATAATTTAATTCCTTAATAAGTTCAATAAACTTTTAAATTGAAACAATTTCAATTTAACATGTAAAATAAATTTTACAAAAAAGTAAAACAGTTTTATGATCATACCATCCAAAATAAAATAAAATTAAAATAGTTTTAATATACATTCCCTTCATTTTTCTTCTTCATAGGTCATGACACAAGTGGCACCCTACACGAAATAGGAGACCCCATTGAATGGAAAGAGAAGATCTTTAATCCCTACTTCTCTCCTTTGATCGGATGGCCTGGTAAATCTACCAAATCCAAGTACTTTAGTAAGAAAAAAACTAAAGATGTCATATTAACATGCAACTATTATCATGTTACAAATCAGGCTCTGATACCAATGTTAGTTTATAAATAAGTAGACTACTGTACGCATTTTAAAAATATTTCTAAAATACATATGTAACGAAAGCAATAAAATATTGGATCTAATCCAATATCAGCCTATAACAGGATCATGATATGCAAATTATACATAAAGCTATAAAGAAAAAATACACATCAAATCTTTGTAAATACAAATAGCATAGTTTGCAACTATGCAGCATAATCATATCTATGCATGTGGCTTAGTGCCTTAGATCATATCTAAATCACCTGTGACTTTAAAATCCCTTACCTTCGGATGCTTAATGACTCTCGCAGCGATAGAAGGTAGTGGTAGGTGGTACTTCTGCGAGCCACATAAAGGTGTATGGCCTCTACAGATGATCCACACCGGGATTCTGGTCCTCACCAGCCTCTTCGGAGTGCTAGCTTCTCTCCAAAGCTTCGATGGCTAGATTCTTTTTTTAACACCAAGGTGCTCTTGGAGTTGTAGAAGAATTTTGGAGGATATATTTCGGTGGAGATGTAAAGAAAACCCTTTCCTTTCTCTTTTCCTAAGACCTAGCTTAATTGCTAGGATCCTCATACCCCAAAACCCCTCATCTCTCTATCAAAAACTAGAAACCGTGAAGAGAAAAGGGGAGAAAGATAAGAAAGAAATCCTTCCTCATCTTTTTCAGCCAAAAATCGCCCCTTTTAATGCCCATCATTATCCTTATAAAAATAGAAACCGTAAAGAAAAAAAGGAGAGGAAGATAAAGGAAGGGCAATTAGGAAAAAGTCAAAAAAATCCTTTTTTTTAATTCAAATTTAAACTTGAATTTAAAAATTAGCTTGAAATTCAAATTCATAATTTAAACTCAAACAAGTAAGGATGCTAACATTGGGCTCAATTGAACCTAAATTGAGTCCAAACCAAATCCTTTGATTTGACCCAGATTTTCATAGCTCAATCAAATTGAGCTAACCAGCAATCATATTGCCAATTTAATCCTCTAATTAATCACTGGCATTTAGAGAAAATTTGTCATCATAACTTTTGCAACACGTTAAGTATCGAATCATGCAAGTATCGACTCATGGTGCAATGTCAATCATATTGATATTAGAGTCACAAAACAATTCTCAATCATTTTCAGCCATCAAGTCAGGCAGAAACCCCTATGGTGTATGACCCCATAGGTTCGAACACTAAGCTGATAGCACTGAAACACTTCTAGTACCAATCGAAGTCGTCATCTAGCAATGACACCCAACGTTCAGATAGATCAAAGGTTGCAGAGCAACAATCAAAAACCTTTGGCATATGGTTACCATATAATTCAACCTTTTGACCCCCAATGCTCAGGATGACTTAGGGTTTCACTGCCAACCCTTAATCAACTCATCCAAAAAGTCTCTCAACTTCACAACTCCTATGACTCCTCACAAGGACTACCCTGGCCAAGGTTTTGCTAAATTGGAACACATTGGGACATTCACTCCAAACTATTTGGAGGGATCAATTCCATCTTTATCCATTCACTGCTCCATAAGTACTTGACTACACCCAGAAACCTGTCACTGGATTAGAAATCCAGGTAGTCTGGCACCAAAGTACAGTAGTTGCTTGCAAGCTACCATGGTGATCTCAAGTCAAAGGGACACTTATACCCATACCCTTCACAAACACCTCTTGGCAAAAGAGAGTTCCACATATTGATCACGTTCAGTAAAATGTCACACACCTCACCCGCATGTCATACCAATATCACCACACTCCTTGGTAAAGAGAACAACCAAGCCATATGATATACAACGACCTATCTTGATACATAGTTGTCTTATAACTATGTATCATTTGGTCGCGGCCATTTTTAAGAACCACTCAATAAACCTTTTCTTTATTGAATCAATTATGGTTCTAAGGACTCCATAAAAAAAGAATTCATTTCAGAAAGATGCAATATGATGAACCACCAAATAAACATTTTATTGATTAACAATTCATATACATTTACAATTTGCACAACCATCTACAAGTTAGATGATTGACTTTAGGACACAGTTCCCAACACAAGTATAAGGGATGCCTTAAAAATAATAGATGTCCAATAAGATTCATTTAGAGTTTTAGTTGCTTGACCTACAATCAACATGAAATCAACCATTCTATCATTATAATCTGGGCTTATGATGTAAATAGCAAATTCTTATGGATTAATTGATAAAGTATCTTCATTCAAGCTTAAGTTGGGCTCCATATATCTGCATCTTTGCATGTTTACTTACTACTTGCTAATTTCAAGTTGGATATTTTTCATGTTTGGTTTATTACGGAGCTGATGTTAACTGATATGTTATGTATTTCTTTCCTTGATACATGTGCATTTTCTACAAAATAATGGCATTTTGAATTGAAAATGGGCACTAACATTAGGTCACAAATCATTTCATACTCATGTTATGTCCCAATATAATTCCATAAAAACCAAACTCCAATTTATACTGATGTGAAAACTCCTTGAAAGTCCATCATTTTGCAACCTTTGTTTTTTAGGCCATGTATCTTCTCATATCGATTCTGCTGATACCAGCCATCTCAATTTGCACAAGGGTGCACCAAGAAAAATGGAAGTGATTAATTCATGAAAAGCAAGGGGATTTCTAGTATATTATATTCAAATTAATACGGAAGATTTCTTTTGCTAAAATAATCTTAGAAGAGAACGATACTAAATGACAAAATCAACAATGCACCACAACTCTTGGCAGCAACTGGTATATCTGTTAATACTACATCATTTGCGAGGAAAATTATAGTAATAAATTCAACAAATAAAATCTAACACAAACTCTTGGGGAAGAAAAGTGAGGAACAGTATAAGACATGTAATGTCTCACCTTCTCAATACATCAAAATGCAAACTGAAGAATGGAAGCCTTGATAATATGCAATAGCACCGTGGTGTGGTCATGATGTGACGGTTCAAAGATGGAGGGAAGTGTTTTTCTTCTAAGAGCACGGAAACTAATCTTGAAGGTTTTTGTACCATTTCTTCAACTAAGACACAACATCCATATAAAGTGGAATCATCAGCCACCTGAGGATTTTGAGACTTTATGATCAAAAAAATTCCAGGCAGCAATATTCCTTCGATTAAAAAAGTAAAGCAGTAGTAAATTTGGCATATCAGGTTGTGCATTAGTAATATCTGACTAGAAATAATTTCAAGCATTCAAAACTATAAAAAAATGATAAAAAGTCCTACCCATTAGAAGTTTAGAACTTTTTAAACTACCTGATAAATTTGTGGTGAAATTGTCAAACAGGTTTCAAAAAGTATTTTCATTGTTAGCATGCCTATTTTCTGTATCACAAAAGTATTACAATATGGGTTAAAAGGGACAGTGTCAAATTAGATGGAGATAAAAGGGATCGGTTATATCCCAGTGAGGCCATGATGGCCTCTACTTTCCATCAGAACTGTGAGGTACCACCAAGAAATCGGAAATTCTTGCCATTCTGATCACATCCACAGCGGATATTGCATGAAAGAGTTTTATCCCATATGGTAGAGCTCTCTAGTCTACCAAACAACAACTACTATTACAAAGCCTTAACCGCAAACTAGCCAGGTCGGTTATATGAATCTTTTTTCTCCATTCTACCCATATTAGAGTAGAGCTCTGTAGTTTCCCTAAAGCCTAAAAAGATTATCCTTGTTCTTTTATACCATTAAACTTTGAGAAGCATGGTTGGAAGAGTTGCAACAGTGCAATGATGATCTGGGAAAAATGCACAATTAACAATCTCATTATGTTTTATACGAGTAATATTAACAGCTATAAGAACATATGGATTTGTAACACCTGATTATAGGCATCTATAGCAAGATGGATATATAATTAAAGCACATCAAACTCCATCAAAAGCAGATGAACTATGAAGCAATCTAGATTCAAGAACAGTGTTTTGCCCAAATTCAAGATGCTAATGTCATGTCCATAAATAGCTTCTAAAATTCTTCTCATGCTGACAAATTGAAGCTGGCATCGGGCATTATTGTGAAGTGCAAACAATGTGAACTCTCATGTAGCATGTTAGTTCCATAATGTTGTCATTCTCAGTCACAGGTTTTATCTCAACAGCATCAAGGAAAACTTCACAATGAACTGAATAATGTTCATACACAAAGGAGAACCATACATAGACCAGGTCTAATGATCTTTAGACTCTTAAATAGGAAAGTCATGGTTTTTGCAAGAAGTGATGTACAAATGTTCTTGACCCTAGCTGAGATACTTGACATGGAAGTTCTGCGAACAAATAAAGACTATAAATGAAAGAAGAAATTTTGAGCAGAAATTATCTATAGTTGAGCTGCTACGTGGCAGAAACTAACAGCAAAATCTACCCAAAGCAAATAAATAATTTAAGTTGTAAGTTACCTGTAGGCGAAATACGAAGGACAGATCACTTTGCTTGAGCTGCTCCTGCTAAAGTAAGGCAATCTATAAGACAAACTGCTGCTGCAGCTAAGTCATTAAGCACTCTCTAGTAAGAAATATAGCTTATATTATGAAATCAAGGATTGAGGTGCCAGTAATGCAGACTGGCATGTGGCATGTGTCGCAGCATGACGGTCCATGCCAATCATGTCATGCTAGGTGCATGCCTGTATGTGCCATGCTTCAGCATGTGCATGTGCTATGGCACCTAGCTTTCTTGCCAGTGAGAGGCTCAGATACTGGCACCAGCTTTCAAAAGCTTGGGTCAAAGAAGGCCTTCTTCATTTCAGGATGCATGGCGTATGGAATTCATAGCCCTTATTATAGGTTCAGATAGAGGCTTTACAGTGAGATATAAATTTTAAAAAAAAAATGAAGAAACCATTTAAAAATATTCCCCACCTGTCCAAGAAGTATCTCATTCAGCTCACTCAGTGAAGGAGTTTTTTCAATGGCATGGACCTATTGGCAAAGTTGATGGAATCAACATAAAAGAAGGGGTAGCTTGTTGCAATTAAACTGCAGATACATGCAAAATTAGAAAATAGAGAACACTAGAACACATGCTTCAGATATTGTAACTCACTAGGGAGCAGGAAAGAAATAAAAGCAAAGATATAACACAAGCCTCAGAACCCCTGAAATCAGGTAGAGTGATTTATGTTTTTTAAAATAAAAATTATTGCATCAAACAAATTCAAGCTGTTGCCTGGAGCTCAAGATGGCATTTTCCAGATAAAATAAGTACTTTAACTTGAATTATAGCAAGAGGAATCTGTGATAAGTTAGACTTCAGGAAAAAGCAATGGATCGCAGTCTAGAGCCATATTCAATTGATCCATCACCCACATCCCATAAACAAAATTCAAAAACACATGTTGGCTTCTCACATTGTAGATACTAAAATATCTTAATGAAGTGACAATGTTGCAAGGATGTCCACAAGCTTCTCACTACGGAAGGGAAGCAAGAAGGTCAATCCTCATCTTGGTTACTCACTCACAATATGAATAAATAGATCACTCAATCTGAACTAGTCATTACCATATATCAGCTCAGGAAACTGCATGATGGATGCCTCAAGAAGGCATTTCATCCACCATATCTTGATAATTGTATTAATCAGTGCAAGAACACAGCCTCATTTTAAAGTGAGAGACAAGACACTATACTTACCCAACACTCAGTGCTCATTACACAACTAGCTTACATAATAAAAGTCAGCACATTGTATCTTAGAATGGTAACAAGACCACTTAAAACTAGGTGAGGGGATCCAAGATGATTTTTCCTTTAATCAATTGCTCTATTTACCTCTAGAAATTACATGAAGCATTACCTGGATTCACTTGTTCACCTCAAAAAGGCCATATTAACAGTTAGGCAAGATGGAATTGTCTCTTGCAGGGATCTTACCAAGGTTTCTAAGCATTGGCTCATGCCGGATTGTGTCGGACTGGTATCAATACACGTTTCTACTGCAACACCCTATGTACTGATCGTGCCATACCAATTCATTTGGCACAAATTGATATAGTTCGACTTACATGATACTTTCGACTTACATGATACTAAGCCAAAAAGGAACCTTTTTTCCCCATTGCTGGCACATTAAGCATGTATAGGTGGTAAAAAATTTGTTCAACCCATTTAGACCCCCAAAAAACCATGTTCAAACCAAGGATTCAAATCTTGAGGATTGGCATCATATAGGCATATGCTTCAATAAGCCTCGAGATGTATAGGTACAAATGAGTAAAAATAATTGGAAAAAAGTGTATAGAGTAACACAAGCATGATATGCCTCAATATATGGGCAACATGCCTTGGTATGCCTCGACATAGGTGATAAGTGCTATTTACACCTCATTTGCCCAATACAAGTATATATCGGCCCCTATCACATTAGTTCATATCTCATACAATCAAGAATGGCTGAACCATATTGAACCGAGTGGTTCAAGGTAAATTGTACTGAACTGACTCAAAAACAATGTAATTAAATGGTTTGGTTTGATACAGAAACCAAACCACCCCGAACCGCCTTGAACCGACCTTGAAACATATCAAACCGCCTTACATCATGCTAAATCATTTGGTTCAGCTCTATACGAGACAATTCATGATTTGGGACCTTTCAGTTCACCTAACTGGTATGCCGCCAATTCAGTTGGTATGTCCCATATCAAACTCGTTCAGCACGATACGGGATGGTTCATGAATTTGGTCCTAGTTCACCTGACCAACATGTCATTGATTCGATACGATACATCCTATACCAAATTGGATCAATCTAGTACTGAAACTATACTGGTTCCTGATAGGAGAAATTAGTGAGTTTTTAATTACTGTAGGTTTACATCAAGGATCTACATTAAGTCTGTATCTTTTTATATTAGTTATGGATGAATTAACTAAACATATTCAAAATGATATCTCAGGGTGTATGTTATTTGTAGATGATATAGTGTTAATTGATGAAACTAAATCTGGTGAAATGCTAAGCTAGATATTTGGAGAGAGGCTTTAGAATCTAAAGGTTTTAAGATTAGTAGAACTAAAACTGAATACATGAAATGTAATTTTAGTGGGAGTAGAAATACAAATGAAGAAATGGTAGAGATTGCAAGCCAAAAGATATCAAGGAGCGAAAAATTTAGGTATTTGGGATCAATTATCCAGCAAAAAGGTGAAATAGGTGAAGATGTGAATCATAGAGTTAAAGTAGGATGGATTAAGTGGAAGAGTGCTTCGGAAGTATTATATGATCGGCGCATCCCATTAAAATTAAAAGAAAAATTTAATAAAACCGCTATTAGGCCAACTATGCTATATGGAACAGAGTGTTAGGCAACATTGAAGCAACATGTGAATAAATTAAGTGTAACAGAAATGCATATGTTAAGATGGATATGTAGTAAAACTTTAAAAGATAGAATTAGAAATAAACATATAAGAGAAATGATAGGAGTAGCCCCAATTGAAGATAAAATGAGAGAAAATCAATTGCGGTGATTTGGACATATACAACGTAGACCTTTAAATGCTCCAATTAGAAAGAGTGACCTTTTAACAATCCATGGTAAAGATAGAGATAAAGATAGGCCATAACTAACATGAACAAAAATTGTTGCCGCCGGGATCCGTCCTCCGACTCGGGCGCAGTCGATCTCCAGGGGCGAACCTGCACACAAGTCCTCGCGCGAGAGGCGTTGGGGGTGGCCCTCCGCGGAAGACCCTCCGACGCTCAAGTCAGTGGGAGGAAATCGGCGATCAATCAGAAAACGGGAAGGTGGATCTCTCCGGTGAGTCTCTCCAGGGGCGGCCGATCGGAAGCTCTAGAGGGTGAGAGCACCGACGAGCAGCTGGCGAGAGCGGGAGAGTGAGGGTGTGAGCGCGCATACCTGAGGGAATCTGGGAGTGTCATATTTATAGGCTGTCACCTGGATCTTGAGCGCCTTCTGGAAGGTTCAAAGGTTGTTAGGATACGGAGATGAATCGAATCGGGCCGTTGTGGGGCTATTGGGATCCATATCTTGTTTGTTAAGGGATCGACGGCTAGGAGAGCTCCTTAATGGCTTGAGATCTGGTAGGTGTGTAGGTCTCAGGTAGCCGTGGTAAGTTCTAGACTACTTCTCAACATGATTCCTTGCCTAGGATGTTGTTGCGATAGGCCTAGGCTCTCCTACATCAGGTTCCGCGGAGGTGAGTATTGGATCGTGGATCGCTCAGTGAAGCCGAGCCATGGAAGCTCGAACGAGCTACAGGAAGCTCAGGAGGGCCGAGCTATGGGAGTTCGGGGGAGCCGAGCTATGGGAGCTCGGGGGAGCCGAGCTATGGGAGCTCGGAGGAGACGAGCTATGGAAGCTCGGGGGAGCCGAGCTATGGGAGCTCGGGGGAGCCGGGCTATGGGAGCTCGGAGGAGGCGAGCTGTGGGAGCTTGGGAGAGCCGAGCTATGGAAGCTCGGGGGAGCCGAGCTACGGGAAGCTCGGGAAAGCCGAGCTATGGGAAGCTCGGGGAAATCTTGGCGGGCGAAGGGAGGGGGTCGGTCTTAGCCCTCTCGCACGGATATTGATGCAATGACGATTTTACCCCCCAACACATGCCCTTCACTCCCTAGTTCGAAGCGTAGGTTCGGGCATAGGGAGTATAAGTCCAGGTGGCACGCTTTGGATGGGGCGATCTGGTTTAGACAGCCCGCGCAATGATGCCCTAATTAATGTGGCAGGATCATCATGCCTTCGTGGGTAAGGCTCCTCTAAGAGTGACGGTTGGGAATATGCCACGTTACAAATCTCGATTAACACGGCGTTTGTCGAGGCGGTTCCGGACGCCTCGGGCGAGGCGCCTCATCTTCTTAAGATGGCTTCCTTAGGAGGGAAGCAAAACGATAGCAGCGCTGTATCTGTTTATTATACTCTCTCATTCTGTTTTCTGGAGAGTCTCGTCTTCTGCGACGTTCGCCGTTCCGCCTGGTGCTTTTTCCGGCTAGGATGACAATGAGTCCTTACGACGTAGCTACGGAGATCATTGCCGAGGATGTGGGAAGGATTCGCCAGAGGTATAGCATACCCCCAAATGTCGTTCTGCGAGTGCCGGAGCCTGAACATAGGGCCTCACGAGATCTGGAGCGCGGGGTCTTCGTTTACGAAGACAGCTTGAAAGCAGGCTTCCGTTTTCCTCTCCACCCCTTGGTGAAGGAAATCATGACTCACTATAACATCTATCCGGCGATGGTGGCCCCAAACAGCTGGCGGAGCATCATCGGATTTATCTCAATGTGCCACCAGATTCGGATCGTCGCCACTCTCCCTCTTTTCCGTGCCTGTTATCATATGATACCCGGGAGAAAATCGGAGTGGCCATACATCGGACCTCGAAGGTCCTTTAACACAATCATGGATAAGCCGTCTTCCATAAAGGGATGGAAGAGTAGGTTCGTCATCGCCGAGGGGAACATTGGTTCCGACTTTCCTCGAAGATGGGAAAATTTCGTCCGGGATGCGGAGATGCATCCGGCTTTGTCCGAGCAAGAGGAGAGAGATTTGGATGTCCTCCGCAATGGCCAGGTGTTCTCGACCAATGACTTGCTATCGAAGGATGCCCTTTTTGCAGCCGGGCTTAGTCCTCTGGACCCGCAAGGTGAGTCCTCCCTTTTGTCTTCTCCGTTATTGGTTGTCCAGGCGAACGCGTTTAGATTTAACTGTATACCCTCTGCTTTTGCAGCCAAGAGGTCGGCGTGGTCGAGCCTTGCCAAGAGAAAGAGAGGTAAGCGCCCAGGGGAGAGCGGCGTCGCGGAGGGAAGTGGGCCCGAAAAGAAGGCTCGCACTTCCGTAAGATGCTCGTCAGATGCCGGTGTGACCATGAAGGGAGCGTCGAAGGCGAGGGAGGATTTGAGGAGGATAGCTGGGATCCCTTGTCCCCCTGTAGTGGAGCTATCGGATAGTTCGGACGACATTCCATTGGCTCATCCGGGCGCACCCGGGTACAAGGCCGATCTCATTAAAGCAGAAAATGCTTCCTCAACGCCTATGTTCGAGCTACTGGGCTGGCCTTCTCCACCCGAGGAGCCAACCCGAGCGACCTCCGACTGAGGATTTGGAGTTGGGAAGCCCGAACGCAGCAGGGTTGGAGTTGGTTGATGCTGCGTTCGGGCAGCAGGGCGTGGCTGAAAGTATCCATCTTCTTCCCGATATTGACAATACGACCCTCATGAGGATGACACGGGCCTATGCCTCGCGGGTGAGTTACCATTCTTGGGTGGCGGATACTTTTTGGTTGACTTAATTGCATATTTTTACTTATCTTTTGTCCCGCAGAGTGATCTGCTTTCTCGGGCGATGTGCTGGCGTCTGAGTTTGGCGACGGGGGCCAGCGTTCAGGCCAGGAGAGACAACGCCGAACTCCGATCGTGATTAGAGGTGTCCGAGAAGTTCGAGAAACTTTTGGCCATTAGCAACAGAAGTTTGGCGGGAATGAAGGCCTCATATCAGGCCGCTCTAGCTGAAGCGTCCAAGCAAAAGCATAAAGCGGAGGAGTTACAGGGGCTCCTGGCGAAGAATGACGACGCGTGCTCAGAGTTGGCCTGGGTTAAGTCAAAGCATTCCGAGAAAATGGCGGCGATGCAGCGGGAACATAATGAGAGTTTGGGCCGGCTGGGAAAGGAGGCTGCCGACGAGAGAAAGCGCCTGACCAGAATGCTCAATGAAATAGAGGAGAAGCTGCAGCGGCGCAATGGCGAAATTGCTGACTTGAGAGCCAGCGCTAAATGGCACGAAGGGATGATAGCTCGGCTGAGTAACGAGCTATCCCAAGCCCGGGGAGAGGTCGAAGCCAAGCAGTCGAGGATTAATGCTCTTCAGCAGAGGGTCGAGTTGGTTGGAGCTGATAGAACAAGGGCCAGGGGTGAGACCGAGGAACTGACCAAAAGGTTGGCCAGACAAGAGGAGGAGGTACGATCTCATCCCCCCCCTTTTTTTTTTTTGGTCTCTTGTGATGCCGACTGATTTCGGTTTCGCAGATGGCAAAGTTAAGGTTGGAGAATCGGGCCTTGCAAGGTGAGCTCGTGTCTAGCCGCGGTAGGAGCTCAGAACTCGAGGCGCGGGCCGGCGAGTTCGAGGAACAAACCGTTATCCTGCGGGCTCAAGTTGCGGAGGCTGAGAGGCAAGTTGCTGAGGCTAAGGTGCAACTCGCCATACTCAAGGGGAACAAGACGTAATCGGCGCTGACGCCTTCCAACTCGGAGTGGAAGAATGCAAAGACAAGATATCCAGCGAGCACCCGGAATGGGATCTCTCTTTTCTGGATACTGAAGCTCCTGATGTCGGTGAGTCCGGAGGAGAAGAGGAGGATGAGTACGTCGACGCCTCTGATACCGATCCTAGTGCCGCCCCGGGTCCCAGCGAGGCCGCAGTTTCTGAAGGACGATCGCAGACTGTCGCCGAGGGGGCGAAGGTATTAGAGAAAGGCGAATCAAGTCATGCCTCTGCGGACGTAACCGAGGGTTCTCCGAACTGATGTGGTTCCCGGCCTTTAAGAGCCACCCCTGTGTTTCGCTTTCTGTAACTCTGCTTGACGTCTTTCAATGAATGAACTTTTGACTTCTATTTGAGTGTTTCTCCTTGGACGGTCCTTCACTCCAAATTTCGCCTCAATCGCGAGCGACTCATGGCTTGTTGACGCTCTTTGGTCATCTTTATTTCGGGATTGAGGGAACGCATTGGCTTGGCCCAAGGCGGGGCGATAGCCTTGACTGGTGAACCGAAAGACGATCTGATTCGGTTCACGTTCGTTCGATGCAACAAATTAATTAAAATTTGAGGAACGAAGTTGGTCGGTTAAGGCCGACGACAAGACAGGTCGGCTAGGGCCGATGATAAAGTAGGTCGGCTAGGGCCGACGACAAGATAGGTCGGCTAGGGCCGACGATAAAGTAGGTCGGCTAGGGCCGACATATGAGGGTGGTTACCGAAGTATTTTTCGTTTTCTTTTGCCACTTCCTTTTTCGGTCAATGAAAGAATGGTTTGCGTAGCCTTCGTGCTCATTTTTGTTTTGAGACGCTCAATTTTGTAGCACAAGTTCTTCGATCGATTAACTTCGTTGGGGAGCAATCGACAAACAATCGATTTTCTTGCTTTTTTGCTGTCCTACCAGCGCCCTGCCGTTCTGCAAGCAAACCGGTTTTTATTTCACCGAAATTGATGATACGGCACTGTGGGGAACACAAAGCTATTCTAGTGCTTTCCAAAAGGTTTTTAGGGTAGTTGTTCTTTTCCCATGCGGGTTGTTTTGACGTACGGCGCACGCACCCATTTACCATTGGAGGATATTACTTTCGTAGGATGATCTCCTGAACCTACCAGTTTCCGTAAGGTCAGTGTACGATTCTCTGCGTTTAATGACCGCGATTCGGGATCAAGAGAAAATCTTTGCATGCGTCACAGTTCAGGCGGTGGGCTCGGCGCGCAATAAGGCGCTGCTTTCATCCTGGGAGGCCACGTGGAGGCATGGCCCAGGTGTTTGAATCTCGGGGCTTATGGCCTTGGTAATTGTTCCTGGTTCGTTTTTTGCCTATAAGAAGGGAGAGAAAGGGGTCGTGTTAGGTCATCCCCAAAGTTTCTTTCCCATTAGAGTTTCCACCATGCTCATTTCTCTGCTGTTGCGAGTGGGAGGACCGAGTTTTCCTTTTATAAGCCCTTCGCCACCGGATAGCTGGGGCGATGAAGGAGCTGCTGAAGAATGGCTCGCCCTTAGGGGATGAGTCTCGGAGATCATATGGAGAGCGCACAGGGAGGGCACAGAGATCACACGGAGAGCGCACATATGCGCTTCCAGTGTGACCTTTGTGGTTCCCCTTTGGGGACGTATGGTAGGAAGTGCACGCGGGCTCCCCATGGTTTGAGTGAATTTCGCCTCCTCCCCTGGTTTGGATTCCGGGGCTTGCCCGCCTGGGGAATCTTTCGCCACATGGGGAGGGGGTGATAGCGTGCCGCCCGCCGACACCTTGCCTTGGAGTTTGGGCAAGTTGGGGCGGTACACACTCGGTTTGGGAGAGCGTTCCGATGCCAGGGTCCGCGGGCTTCCTTTCTACTCGCCGGGGGGCCTCTCGGTTGGGTGGTTAGGGGTGACCTTCCGTCTACCCTTTCCAATCACCCTGATATCTCGGTTGGGTCACCGAGATATCATTATTAACCGAAGCTGGCCGCAATTATTGGTCCATGTCGCCCGCCCATTATCCGCGCGAGCTGACTGTTTGCGGCTTATCTAGCACGTCGGTCGGGACGCCGGAGCATCACAGCCGCCCAGGTCTGCTTTGGAGCAGTTGCCCGAGTTTTGTACTTGTCTTTATTTTATGCATTTCAATGCTCTTGTAACGCCTCTCAGGCATTTGTAATTGGTTTTGATGGCAATGAAATAAAGAGAGTTCTGTTCTGTTTCTCAATCTCTATTTCTCCTGCGCTAATTTGTTGTTGCTGGACATGGGGTACGTGCCGTTTGCTTTTAGGCGAGGATCTCGCGCCATCCGAATTAGTCGGGGCTTGCAAACTGCCCTGATCCAAACGGAGGATTAGGGATTATTCGGTGGCAGAATACGCTCCCTATCTTGGTCAGAAGCTCAGAGATTCATGCTCCATCCCCATTGGAAACCGAATGTTTATGGCTCGGCCTTGCCGAGGTTTGGAGAATTTGCTACTTGGCCCTGCCAAGGATCGAAAAATCTGTTGTTCGGCCTAGCCGATGTTCGAAGAATTTACTGCTCGGTCCAGCCGAGGTTCGGAGATGTTTTACTTGGCCCTGCCAAGGTTCGGAGAGTTTGTTGCTCGGCCCTGCCGAGGTACGGAGAACTCATTGCTCGGCTCAGCCGAGGTTCGGAGAACTTGTTATTTGGCCCTGCCAAGGTTCGAAAAATCTGTTGTTTGGCCTAGCCGATGTTCAAAGAATTTACTGCTCGACCCAGCCGAGGTTCGGAGATGTTTTACTTGGCCCTGCCAAGGTTCGGAGAGTTTGTTGCTCGGCCCTGCCGAGGTACGGAGAACTCATTGCTCGGCTCAGCCGAGGTTCGGAGAACTTGTTATTTGGCCCTGCCAAGGTTCGGAGAATCTGTTGCTCGGCCCAGCCGAGGTTCGGAGATTCGGGGCTCGGAGAAGTGACTCAGTTGCCACTATGAGCCGTAGTGTTAGGTCCCTGTGGTGCTTGGTGAGGGGCGTCAGGGCGGAACGGGCGGTACATGGTCACGCTCTTCATTTATGACGTTACCCCTCCCGAGGAGACGAATTACTGCCAGGCGTGGAATTCTTCCCTTTTTGTGTTTCCCGAAAGGGGGGCCGGCTTAAAAGAGCTTGGGGAAGTGTCGGGAGCATTCATTATGGGGGACCGGCAGATCGGGAGATACTCTGTTCAGGGGGGTTCCCGAACAGTCCATCCGTGTTTACCGATCTCACTCGGGATGGGCACGGCCTTTCGGATTCTGCAGGC
Source organism: Calamus simplicifolius (assembly GCA_900491605.1). Lineage (NCBI taxonomy): Eukaryota > Viridiplantae > Streptophyta > Magnoliopsida > Arecales > Arecaceae > Calamus > Calamus simplicifolius. The sequence continues at coordinate 116,442 of UESW01001369.1, forward strand.
ACTAATTAAAGCGATGATACGCGGCGAGTTCTCATAGGTCGGTGGTTATGGCCCGACTGATCGAAATACTCGCCTGACAAGTATAAATATGACCGGGGGGTGTTGGTCTTCGCCACCCCTTTGATTCAGTCTTGAAATAATTCATGGCTTCTCAAGGGGGAGAGCGATCGTTCGACGAACTAAGGGCGTCAATCAATGGCCTATTACATCCGACGAGGGGCCACCCCACGATCACCGTCGACGGGCTAGGCCTAGCGTCGACCCTCGCGAGTCAGCAGCGCTCGTGAGGGTTGTTGAGGAATATGTTGACGTTTCTACGAGGGAGGCAGAGGCCCTGAGCCGGGTGGCGGACCGGCAGAGGGAAGAGATAGTGTCACTCCGCCAGCAGGTCGTCGATCTCACTGAACGCCTAGAGGACCTGCTGGCGTCCGGGAGCGACAGTGAGCCCTAGTTAGGGCATCTTTTCCTCTTTTCTTTTTCTTTTTGTTTCTTCTCCTTTCTTTTGTATTTCCTCTTATAATTAATGAAGAAGGCCCCCTTTTTTTTTTTTTTTGACAACCTCTTATTTTCGAAGAAGAACCATTCATATTTGGTTGAATAGTCGAAGAGCCTGGGTGGCTCTATTGGTTCACGCGCTGAGCCATGACTTCGTTTGAGCCGGGCGTTTGTTAGGTAGGTTATAGGGGCATTGCCCAAAGATTTTAGCAGTAAAAGGGGGAATTCCCCGGCTTTGCCTGGAGTCCGTGGCCGGTCATGTAAGGCTTTTTGAACCCTTTAGGGGTTTGCCGGAGGCGTATTCCTAGCGTCTGTTTAAGGTTTTTGCTCAGCGTGCCTTTTCTCAAATTGGCCGAAGTTCTGGGGACTATTTGGAAGTCCTTCGGCTTTAATCGGGGCCCGCGTACTTTGGTTTTCTGTCGGAACTTTAATTCGAAGAATTATTGCTCGGCCCAGCCGAAGTTCAGATATTAGTTGCTCAGCCCAGCCGAGGTTCGGAGAATTTTTTACTTGGCCCCGCCAAGGTTCGGAGAAATTGTGGCTCGGCCCTGCCGAGATTCGGAGAATTTTTACTTGGCCCTGCCAAGGTTCGGAGAATTTGTTGCTCGGCCCAGCCGAGGTTCGGAGAATTTTTACTTGGCCCTGCTAAGGTTCGGAGAATTTGTTGCTCGGCCCAGCCGAGATTCGGAGAATTTTTTACTTGGCCCTGCCAAGGTTCGGAGAATTTGTTGCTCGGCCCAGCCGAGGTTCGGAGAATTTTTTACTTGGCCCTGCCAAGGTTCGGAGAATTTGTTGCTCGGCCCAGCCGAGGTTCGGAGAATTTTTTACTTGGCCCTGCCAAGGTTGGAGAATTTGTTGCTCGGCCCAGCCGAGGTTCGGAGAATTTTTACTTGGCCCCGCCAAGGTTCGGAGAATTTGTTGCTCGGCCCCGCCGAGGTTCGAAGAATTTTTACTTGGCCCCGCCAAGGTTCGGAGAATTTGTTGCTCGGCCCAGCCGAAGTTCGGAGAATTTTTACTTGGCCCTGCCAAGGTTCGGAGAATTTGTTGCTCGGCCCAACCGAGGTTCGGAGAATTTTTTACTTGGCCCTGCCAAGGTTCGGAGAATTTGTTGCTCGGCCCAGCCGAGGTTCGGAGAATTTTTTACTTGGCCCAGCCAAGGTTCGGAGAATTTTTTACTTGGCCCAGCCGAGGTTCGGAGAATTTGTTGCTCGGCCCTGCCAAGGTTCGAAGAATTTGTTGCTCGGCCCTGCCAAGGTTCGGAGAATTTGTTGCTCGGCCCAGCCGAGGTTCGGAGAATTTTTTACTTGGCCCTGCCAAGGTTCGGAGAATTTTTTACTTGGCCCTGCCAAGGTTCGGAGAATTTGTTGCTCGGCCCAGCCGAGGTTCGGAGAATTTTTACTTGGCCCCGCCAAGGTTCGGAGAAATTGTTGCTCAGCCCCGCCGAGGTTCGGAGAATTTTTACTTGGCCCCGCCAAGGTTCGGAGAATTTATTGCTCGGCCCAGCCGAGTTCGGAGAATTTTTACTTGGCCCTGCCAAGGTTCGGAGAATTTGTTGCTCGGCCCAGCCGAGGTTCGGAGAATTTTTTACTTGGCCCTGCCAAGGTTCGGAGAATTTGTTGCTCGGCCCAGCCGAGGTTCGAAGAATTTTTACTTGGCCCTGCCAAGGTTCGAAGAATTTGTTGCTCAGCCCAGCCGAGGTTCGGAGAATTTTTACTTGGCCCTGCCAAGGTTCGGAGAATTTTTTACTTGACCCTGCCAAGGTTCGGAGAATTTGTTGCTCGGCCCAGCCGAGGTTCGGAGAATTTTTACTTGGCCCTGCCAAGGTTCGGAGAAATTGTTGCTCAGCCCCGCCGAGGTTCGGAGAATTTTTACTTGGCCCCGCCAAGGTTCGGAGAAATTGTTGCTCGGCCCAGCCGAGGTTCGGAGAATTTTTACTTGGCCCTGCCAAGGTTCGAAGAATTCCTGTTCAGATAGGTAGCTCGGTCGTGCCGAGGATTAGTAAGCAGCATCTGTTTCTTTTCGCAATCTTTGGCAATGTAATGCATAATGATTTTCGTTGCAAATTACGAAAACACGTGTTGACAGGAAGGTATAATGAGGCATATGAAAATGGACTTATAGAGGACATACCCTATTGATAATACTTACGGAGATTGTCCGAGTTCCATGTCCGGGGGATGGATTTTCCGTTTAAATCTTGCAGCTTGTAGGTTCCCGGTCCAATGATCTCCGCTACTTGGTATGGGCCTTCCCAGTTTGGTGCAAGCTTTCCTTGTTCCAGTGGTTTGGAAACAGAGGCCTTCCGGAGAACAAGGTCACCTGGCAGGAAGGCTTTCCCTTTGACTCTGGAGGCGTGGTAGCGGGCCACCCTTTGTTGATAAGCAGCCACTCTGATCCGGGCCTTTTCTCTGATCTCCTCTATCAGGTCGAGGTTGGTGCGGAGCTGTTCGTTGCTAGCTTCCTCTGAGTAGCTTTCCACCCGCAACGATGGGAGGCCTATTTCCACAGGGATAACGGCCTCCGTGCCGAAAGCCATCCAGAAAAGGGTTTTACCTGTCGGGATTCTCGGGGTGGTGCGGTAGGCCCATAGAACATGATGCAGCTCCTCCGCCCACCTGCCTTGGGCTCTGGAAAGGCGAGCTTTGATCCCCTGAATGAGGGTCCTGTTGGTCACTTTGGCCGCTCCATTGGCTTGTGGATGCCCGACCGAGGTGAGGTGGTGACGGATTCCATGCTCCTCACAGAACTGACGGAATTTAGAGTTGTCGAACTGCTTACCGTTATCGATGATTATGGTATGCGGGAGGCCGAATCGGCAGATGATGGACCTCGATACAAAATCTCTGGCCCGTGCTTCGGTTATCTGTGCAACTGCTTCCGCCTTGACCCATTTAGTGAAATAGTCGATGGTGACGAATAGAAATTTCGCTGCCCCGTGGCAAGTGGGAATGGGCCGAGGATGTCCATACCCCATTTGGCGAAGGGCCAAGCGGAGGATATGGGAACTAAGTCGGCGGAGGGGAGTCTTTGAATGGTTGAGTGCCTCTGGCATGGGTCGCAGGCTCGGACCAGATCGTCTGCATCCTTCTGCATTGTCGGCCAGTAATAGCCTTGTCGTAGCACCTTGTGGCATAGGGACCGGCTTCCCAGATGGTTGCCGCAAATCCCTTCATGTACTTCGCGCAGAGCATAATCTGCTTCGGACGGGCGAAGGCATCTGAGCAGTGGCATGGAGAAGGACCGTTTGTAAAGCTGGTTGTCGATCAACACGTAGTGGGTGGCCTGTAGCTTCAGCTTCCTAGCCTCTCTCCGGTCGGGCGGGAGCGACCCTCTTTGAGATATTTAAGAATGGGATCGAACCATGATGGTCCAGCTTCAACTTGCATTATTCGGTCGGCTTCCGCGATGCTGGGCTTCTCTAGGGTCTCCAGGTGGAACTTTTGTTCGGCGTCCATTGATTCCGCGATCGCCAATCGGGAGAGTAGGTCGGCGCGGGCATTCTTGGATCTGGGAATTTGAATGATCTCAAATTTGGTAAAATGGGGAAGCAGGCTCCGCACCTCTTGAAGATATCGAACCATGTTCGGCTCCCGAGCTTCAAACTCTCCTCGTACATGACCGGCCACCAGCTGAGAGTCGGTGAAGGCATTAAGCTTCTCCACCTTCAAATTGCAGGCGATTCGGAGGCCGGCTAACAGGGCTTCGTACTCGGCTTCGTTGTTGGAGGCCGGAAAGAGAACCGGACGCCATATTCAAAGGTTACCCCCTCCGGACTGGTGAGAACCAGGCCCGCACCGAAGCGATGGGCATTAGATGACCCGTCGACATGGAGGAGCCACCGGGCTCCAGATTTTGGTTCTTCGGGGGAGTCTGGGGTAGAACCGTCCTCCGGGATGGTACACTCGAGGAGGAAGTCGGCTAGCACCTGAGCTTTGATGGCTGGGCGAGGCTGAAAGTGTATGTCATGCTCGCTCAACTCGACGGCCCACTTGGTCATTCTTCCCGATGTCTCGGGACGGTGGACTACCGCCTTGATGGGTTGGTCGGTCAGGACCGTCACAGAATGTGCTTGGAAGTACTGTCGCAGCTTCCGAACTGAGGTGATTAAGGTCAACACCATCTTCTCAATTCTGCTATATCTTGTCTCCGCATCGCGGAGTAGCCTGCTGACATAGTAGATCGGCTTCTGGACTTTGCCTTCTTTCCTGACCAGCACCGAACAGACGGCACCCTCTGAAACAGCCAGGTACAAGAATAGGGTCTCACCCGGGGCCGGACTGCTGAGGAGTGGGGGCGAGCCGAGGTATTTTTTGAGATCTTGAAATAATTTTTGACATTCAGGAGTCCACTGGAAGTTCTTAGCCGACCGGAGGGTTTTGAAGAAGGGGAGGCATCTCTCGGCCGACCGCGCCACAAAGCGGTTAAGAGCCGCTATCCTCCCGGTTAGGCGCTGGACCTCTTTAATAGATGCGGGGGCGCCATTTGTTGGAGAGCTTGAATCTTCTGGGGGTTAGCTTCGATACCTCGCTGAGAGACCATGAAGCCGAGAAACTTCCCGGAGTTAACGCCGAAGGCGCATTTGGTCGGATTGAGTCTCATCCCATACTTGCGCAGCGTTGCAAACCTCTCTGAGAGTCCTCGACATGCCGTGATGCTTCTTTGCTTTTGACCAGCATGTCGTCCACGTACACCTCCATATTCCGGCCGATTTGCTCCTTGAATACTTTGTTAACCAGCCTCTGGTAGGTTGCACCTGCATTTTTAAGACCAAAAGGCATGACACGGTAACAGTAAATACCTCGGTCGGTTATGAAGGCGGTCTTTTCTTCATCCTCGGGGGCCATCCGGATCTGATTGTAGCCTGAATAGGCGTCCATGAATGACAGCATCTGGTGACCTGAGGTGGCGTCCACAAGCTGGTCGATCCGGGAAAGAGGGAAGCTGTCCTTCGGGCAGGCTTTGTTGAGGTCGGTGAAGTCGATGCAAATCCTCCACTTGCCGTTCGACTTCTTCACCATGACGACGTTTGATAGCCAGCTCGGATAATTTACCTCCCGGACGAAATTTGCCTTGATGAGTTTGTCTACCTCTTCTTCAATGGCCTTTTGTCGTTCCGGGCGAAGCTCCTCTTCTTCTGCTTGACGGGCCTGTGCATCTCGTCCACGTTGAGACGATGGACGAGAACCTCGGGGCTGATCCCCGGCATGTCGGAGGCGGACCAGGCGAAGATGTCAACGTTGCTTCGGAGAAACCTGATCAATCTGCGCCGAGGTTCGCCCTTAAGCAGCGATCTGATTTTTATGGTTCGGTCGGGACGAGCCTCATCCAATGGCACCTCCTCCATTTCCTCTGCCGGTTCTCCTCGCTGTTCGGCAAAGTCCTCTCGAGCATCTAGCCCATCAACTTCCGGCATTCTAGATTGAAGGCTTGTAACGAAGCACTGCCGAGCCATGGCTTGACTTCCTCGAACAACTCCAACTCCTTGCTCGGTGGGAAATTTCATGGATAAATGCGGGATGGAGACAACTGCCTTGAGGGACATCAGACCGGGTCTGCCGAATATTGCGTTGTATGGAGACCTGAGTTTGGTCACTAGGAAGTCCGTGTGGATAGTGACCACAAGGGGCCAGGCTCCCGCACGGACCGTCAGGGTGACGACCCCTCCGGGACGATGACGTCGCCTGTGAATCCCATTAGAGTGGAATCCACGGCTCGAAGGTTTTCCATGAGTAATTTCATCCTGGCAAACACATCGAGGTACAAAACATTCACCGAACTTCCACTATCAACAAGGATTCGGCTTACATCATAGTTATTTAAATTGAGGGATACAACTAATGCGTCATCATGGGGAACTGTATCCCTTGGAGATCATCGTCGGAGAAGGAGAGCTCGCCCGTCTGCGCCCTCTTCGGTGCCGATCCTTCACCATCGTCCCTGGGGCTCGACCCGCCGGTCTCTTCGATCATGTTGATGCGGCCGATCACGGGCGGATTCAGTGGAGGAGGTTGTTGAAGTTCGGGCTGGCGGTCACCTCCTTGTCCTGGCTCGGGCGCCCTCCTGAACTGATTCAGTCGTCCCCGTTGGATCAGCCTCTCGATTTCATTTTTCAGCTGCCAGCATTCTTCAGTGTCGTGGCCGTGCTTCCGGTGGTAGCGACAGTACTTGGTGGGATCTCTTCGGGTCGGATTCCCTCGGAGAGGAACTGGTCGGGAAAGCTGGCGCTCTATTTCCATGAGAATTTGCGCCCGGGGCACGGTTAGCGGAGTGTAGTGATCGAATCGCCTGGGAGGGCTCCGGGAGCGATTCCTGGGCGGCAGTGGGGGAACTCTTTGGCTGCGAGGTGGACTTGGCCGACGGGCGGGACGGTGCCTGTCGGGACCTTTGGGCTCCTTCTTCTTTGCCTGCTCGGCGCGGGCAACTCTCCGCGACTCTTCGACCCTAGCGTATTTGTCCGCTAGGGCCATCATATCAGAGAGGCTAGGGGGGTAGCTGACTTCCATAGCCAGGTAGAAGTCGCTTTCCTTCGAGACTCCCCCCGCCAAGGCGGACATAGCCACCTCATGATTAAGGTGGTCCACCTCTAACATGGCCTTATTAAAACGGCCAAGATAATTCTCAAGGACTCCCCCTCTCTCTGCTTAACTTCGGAGAGGGAGTCAGATCTTCGTCGGTGGCGGCGGCTGCTGACGAACTGGCCAATAAAAAGATGGCTCAGCTCGTCAAATGAATCGATGGAACCTGGCTTCAAGGCATTGAACCAGGTTCGAGCAGATCCTCTGAGGGTGGAGGGGAAAGCGGGCAGAGGACCGCGTCGGATGCTCCGTGGAACATCATTATTGACCGGAAGCTGCTAAGATGGTCGTCCGGGTCTGAAGAGCCGTGGTAGGGTTCGACGGCTGGTAGCTTGACATGGGAGGGAATTACTTCCTCCATAATCCCCTTGGAGAAAGGGATGCCCTGCCCCGCTTGGGCTGGGACGGATGGGCCTGCTTGGCAGCGTCCAATTCCTGACGCATCTTCTGGATCTGACGACGGATCTCCTCTTCACCGGTCAGAGGAGGAGCTGGGCGTGAGGATCGCAAGGACGGCATCGAATCATGGTGCGAGGTCACTGGGGAGAGGGACCGGGCTCGCCGAGATCTGGGAGGATCCCTATCATAACCGCCTCGCGGGACTGGTTTGTCCCCTCTGGGTCGGTGTGGGGGTCCGCGGTTTATGCGGACTGGAGGAGGAAGTTGCCGGCGAAGAAGGAATCGCGGCCTCCTTATGAAAGTGCAGAGCGGAAGGAGCCGTAAGGCGCTCCTGGACCAGGTGGACCAGGTGAGTCAGGGCCTGGACTTGCTGGACCAATGAGGCGAACTGGTCCTGGGTCACCGGGATGGCAGGCGGTGACGGGGTTTCGATTGGTGGAGGTTGCGGCGCTACACCGCTCACAGGATCAGGCCTCTGGGAAGCGGCTGATCTTGGGCTTCAGAGGTTGCTCTTCTCCGATTGGCCATTAGAGAGGTTCTACTCCGGATCGAGATCCTTATCTCCTTTTTCAAGTTTTAATGGGACTTGAGACCCTTCCTCTAGTGCCAATCTGTTGCCGCCGGGATCCGTCCTCCGACTCGGGCGCAGTCGATCTCCAGGGGCGGACCTGCACACAAGTCCTCGCGCGAGAGGCGTTGGGGGTGGCCCTCCGCGGAAGACCCTCCGACGCTCAAGTCAGTGGGAGGAAATCGGCGATCAATCAGAAAATGGGGAGGTAAATCTCTCCAGTGAGTCTCTCCAGGGGCGGCCGATCGGAAGCTCTAGAGGGTGAGAGCACCGACGAGCAGCTGGCGAGAGCGGGAGAGTGAGAGTGAGGGTGTGAGCGCGCGTACCTGAGAGAATCTGGGAGTGTCATATTTATAGGTTGTCACCTGGATCTTAAGCGCCTTCTGTAAGATTCAAAGGTTGTTAGGATACAGAGATGGATCGAATCGGGCCGTTGTGGGGCTGTTGGGATCTATATCTTGTTTGTTAGGGGATCGACGGCTAGGAGAGCTCCTTAATGGCTTGAGATCTGGTAGGTGTGTAGGTCTCAGGTAGCCGTGGTAAGTTCTAGACCACTTCTCAACATGATTCCTTGCCTAGGATGTTGTTGCGATAGACCTAGGCTCTCCTACGTCAGGTTCCGCGGAGGTGAGTATTGGATCGTGGATTGCTCAGTGAAGCCGAGCCATGGAAGCTCGGGGGAAACGAGCTACAGGAAGCTCGGGAGGGCCGAGCTATGGGAGTTCGGGGGAGACGAGCTATGGAAGCTCGGGGGAGCCGAGCTATAGAAGCTCGGGAGAGCCGAGCTATGGGAGCTCGGGGAAGACGAGCTATGGAAGCTCGGGAGAGCCGAGCTATGGGAGCTCGGGGGAGCCGGGCTATGGGAGCTCGGAGGAGGCGAGCTGTGGGAGCTCGGGAGAGACGAGCTATGGAAGCTCGGGGGAGCCGAGCTACGGGAAGCTCGGGAAAGCCGAGCTATGGGAAGCTCAGGGAAATCTTGGCGGGCGAAGGGAGGGGGTCGGTCTTAGCCCCTTCGCATGGATATTGATGCAATGACGATTTTACCTCCCAACAGAAATAATTAAAAAAATATAACTATTTGTAATTTGAATGTCGACTTGGTCCTAAATAGAGCAGAGTGGAGGAAGCAGATTCATGTAACTGACCCTATGTAGTTGGGAAAAGGCTTAGATGAGTTGAGTTGAGTTGACCTGATATGCACAAGATTTCTACCCTTTGTCTAAACAATAGCTCTTTTGTCCAATTACTGGGTCCAAGCCAAAAATTATCCTAACAAAATTCATATCTAGACTCATATCCATAAGATTGGACATACCAAGCCTTGCACACCCTATTTAAAAGTTTGTTTCTGTTCAAGATAAACCATAACTCATGACACTACACACCAATGATCTGTTATAACTTATAACTAAAATTTGAAATTACCCTTACCTTCCCCCATTCTCTTATTCCCATCTATCTTACCTTTACATTATCTCTAGCAAGTCACCAATTGCTGACCCACCATCGCTTTCTCCCATGTTGTTCCCACTGATGGCTAACATGCACTCAACATCTCATATCCTTTCTCTCTCATCAGTCTGTCTCCCCTCCTTAGCACTAAAACAATCGCCGGCCACAACTTGGCCTTGATGCCATCAATCAAACCACCTGCCCTAGCACTTCCCTCACCATGAATAGGTCTCTCTCTTTCACACACACATCCTCCATCCCCTCGCCTTTTCTCAACCTTGCTAAAGATAAAGCCTCACTTGATCCTACCAAACCCCCTCCCTCTCCTCCTGTGCTTGCTTTCTCATTGCAACCTTCCCTTTCATTGGCCTTTATCTCTATCTAATCACTGGAAACCCTAATGATAACAAGCCCCAAGATCAGCCATGTGGGATGCAGTCCAACTGGGTTGGGTCCAGATTGATTAAATTGAAATTCAGTCCATTTTAATCCATTTATTCACCGTCATTCAAACTTCAAGTCTGGGTCTGCTGGGCAATTATAATCATAAGGTTTTGTCTGACCCAGATGGCCAACCCAGATGGCCAAATTCAACCTAAACCCAGATTTTTCACCCAAGGCAATGTGTCCAACATAACATTGTATTGCACTTGCTGTGTCAGCCACTGGTTGGCACACCCATTCCAGCAGTACTTAGATCATAGTTTATGAACATTTTCTAAAGCCTACAAAAGTGATACCAATTTCCTACTTTGTAGCTTTTTGTCATCTATATCAAACAAATTGCAATTATTATGCCAATACAGATTGATTAGTTGCTAATTTTTCAACACTAGGCCATAAAAAAAAAAAAAGCATGACACACCATAACTACTGATTCATTTTTCATAGACAAGGCATGGCCTAACTAGTTACAGCATATCTAACAAAATATTATATTTATTGTATTCAATAATATTGTAAAACTAAATATAAATTTAGCATGATTATCTTTTTTAGATTTTCTCATTTCTTACAAATCCAGCTCCTGTGCCTTTATGCCTAGCATAGGCAGTTATTAACTCTCTAAGCACCACATTCACAGACTTTTCTATATCTTTGTTTTTATTGCCTACCAGAGTGAATCATAGACTTTTGATCCATGCACTTGGACTTAATCTTCTTGACTCCCCTTAGTTTTCTGACTTTCAGCCACTTCTGCTGGTACATGGGGTCATATCAGTTGTAAAACTACACTGCTTCTGGTTCAAAGAACAGCACTTGCATGACTTCAATATTAACCACCAGCTGGGAATCCAATTCAACTCAATGTATCCTGGCTTTTCTCTAGCTACATGCAAAATACTTTTGAGATGCCTCAACATTATGATAAAAGAATCTTAGCTTATGCACTTTCAGGTATTATAACAGAGTATTATCAGAATTGATTTGAGGAAATTGAAGCTCGTTAGAATAGGTTGGGCTGTTCATCGCTACATGTTTCAAACTGTTTTTTTATTTGACATAACTACATAGCAATCTGTATGGTTAGTTTTTCCCCCTTAACCCATGAAACAGATATCTGCAAGATAGCAGCAAGTTAACAGGCATCAGGGAATGCATCAAAGTTATTCCAACGTGATAGGAAGATTTTCTTGCAGTGTTCGGACAAAGATTCGATTACCATCCACTGATGCACCACGTGTGCATACATCAATTTTGCACTTTTAAGCATAGCATGCACACAACCATAGATATGCTTATATATGCTTTTTGTCTTATGGAAGTTCTCAAGACCAGACAGAGACCGCCCATGGAAACGAGGGATCTTGCTTAGATAACTATATAGCCAGCAAAAATCAAAGTTATAATTGACAATTTCACAAATTAAATGATGCATAAAAGCTTAAGAAAATGAAAATGATTTTGAGTAGCAAAAGCACCAATGGTAGTTAAAAATGATGCCACTGGATAAGGTGTCAACCTCCACACCTCCAGGAAGACAGAAAGAAAGAAGATCTTTATATTTGAGTGGTAGCTCTTTTTCTGGAGGATACACAAATAGAACCTGCAAATAGAAAATAATAAGAATTCAGCCTACATGTAAAGAAGTTTGTTTTTCAGCTGAAGAGATCATGGAGAGTCAACAGTGTCATATACTTTCTGAGGAAAAAAGGCATGTGACATTGTTGACTGTCAATGGTATCGTTAATATTTATACAAAGCCAGCAAAATGCATGCAACAAGTTGCAAAATAAGGATTGAAAACTGGTATTAAATCATTGCCAGCATGCTCAAAACATATATTTATTTCAGGAAAGATGTAATGGTGCCAAATTAATGCAAAAATAAATATAACAGATACAAGTATTTCATTTTCATTATCATGGATGTTAGTAAGGACCTGTGGTTGAAGATTCAGTCCATCTTGCACTTGTTGCTGATTTATTATTCTTGTTGACTTCATTGATCCATTGTTTCCCTTCAGTATTTGACATTGAAGTGCTTGAACATTGACATTAGGTGAGAGTCCAACTACCACCATGCTCTCAAATAGTCTTGATGGTTCTTTGAAAGACCTATGATCCTGCATAATCTACAATGTTAGAAGTATAATCAAGACCAAGTGCGCAATCTCGATACCGAACCCTGTACTGGTACCACATTGGTACAGTATCAGCATGCCCGGTACATGGGTTGCTTTGGCATATCGAGTATCAAATCTCAGTTCAATATTGGTATAATACGGTATGCCCAATATAGGATGGTACACACCAGTCCAACATATCATGGCTGATGCATTATTACTGATTATGCTATGGCTGGAACAAATTCAGATGACCTGTTCATATTCAAAATACAAATCATTTTATCAGTTGTGTGAGGAAGAAAATCTTTTCCATAGCCAACCGTTCTCCCAAGTGTTGTTAAAGCTCAACAATGGAACCAATCTCCAATCTTTTTTATCCAAAGGTTGAACATGAATACTTGACATTAACATTATTAAACAGATTTTATAATTTTTCTCACACTATGTTGTGCACATTCAAAAGTTGGCAGAAATTTGTATGCTGATTTTAAGACATACTTTAATAATCGTTTGGCCTTTTATTGTATTTATGGTATTGAAATGAATAAGCTTGCTAACTAAATTTACCCAATTTCTTCCATGATTTTCTAAAGCTCAATTGATGTTTCATCTTCCATCAACTTCAAAATTGTATTTAACTTGCCTACATAAGCTTTCAAAATATCAATGGATCCCATTTGAATCTTTTACAAGCTCCCACGAGATTATGCTGATAAATTCCTCATTCAACAAGTCATGGTCTTTTCCATCTCTTTTTTTTTTAACAAATACTTCATCTTCTACTAAAATAATATCATTCACAGTCTTCATGTATCCAATTTGACAACCTCTCTAGTTTTCTTCTCCCTTTTTCTTAACTAATTTATCAGTTTCTAATCCACTTCCTTTTGAGCTCAAATTACCATATGTTTTAACTTCTTGTTTACAATTTATCATAAAAAACATCACACATATTTACATTGTCATTGGGTCATAAATAAAATTTGTATATCTAAATGTCTTCTATGCCACTCTTCATTCAACAACTCATTCAACAGAGCCTATCATCATTGATCGCCTTTTGTACCTCAATGTTCAGCTGCCTTTTTTGGGTATTCGACTGGTAAGAGATCATCACTGATTAAGCATTTATGTACAGTTTTTGCATTGAGTTACATATTGGAAGTCTGGTTTCTGGATGTTAGAGAGCCCATCAAGAGTCTACATGCCCCCCCCCCCCCCCCCAAGGAGTCTAATACCAAGAACTTTAGAATGGACCTTCTAATTTCTGGGAAAAGACTCGATGACAGTACTCACTGTCTAAGTTTAGAATGTTTTTTTGTTTACCTTTTTCAACCTTAATTTCCATTTGAACATAAAATTCCAACATTTACTTGCTGGATGAATAAGAGATGTAGACTTTATGTCAACTCTTTCCAATAGTATTATGCCATTAATAACAAGAAAAGTCATAACCAAACAACAATATCCCAATTATCTTATGAAGTTTCAAGTATAGATAACCAACACTTTAGATTTCATTTAAATTTCATTCTTAATCATGTTAAGTTCTCTCCATGACATAGTCGTGATCGATGAGTAATTCCCAGCTGCTCTTCATTGCTAATTTTTAGCCAAACCAGCTGTTCCAAGCTATATTATTCAAATCTCGGGTTTGGCAACTGGGAACAATTGGCTAAAGACAGACATTTTTGAAACTTGGAAACTTGCTGAGAATCTGCCAGTAAAGTAATTCGGATAAAGGATAGAGAAAAAATATCTAAAGTTATTAAAGCTATGATGCACCCTTCACATATATTTCTCAATTATCAAACCCCTCTCTTCAGAAATTTTTCATAATAGCATATTCTCTTCTTTTTTTTTTTTTCCTCCTCATACATGTGACATCTGAGGTAGATTTGAGCAAGATGAACATGTAAGGTGGAACAAATGGAACAGAGCATACCAAGGACCTTGCCCATTGACGTTTCTGGCTGGTAAGTATTTCTGGATTGTAAGCTCCTCTCTTCACTTCGGGTGAAGGTGAAAGACCTTTTAATACTCTTGCAACATGATGTTGCAATTTCTGAAATTGGCTGCCATATTCATCTCTGGAAGAAAAAACTACAGATGGTCGTGGCGAACGAACAGCCGCAGCTGAAGTTACAGCAGTAGCAGCTTTGGCAACATCTTCAGTTGTTTGTATGAAAAAGGATGCATCCTGTCCAGGGCTTGCAGAATCATGACTCTTCTCCATGCTGCTTACAATATCAGCAAAATATATGTCCTACTGAACCATACAGGGGGAGAAAAAAGCATCATGAGAATGTTTGGAATTTATAGTACCATCCTGACTAATCAGTTGAGTTATATGTTGACTCAAAATTGCTCAAATGAAACTGAACCAAAGTGGATATAAGATATAAAAAATCGATTTACTGACCAGCAATAAGACTCGAAAAGTGAGAAATTATACTGTTGCTGCTTCAATAAGTCAACACACTAAAAGCAGATTAAGGTAGTATATCTCAGAAAAATCCAAAATCTTCAACCAGAAAATGCAAGACAAAATGTCTCCAGTTCAAGAGTCAACAAAACAGTATAAGCACATGAGATATGTCTAAATTAAGCATCACAGGATGAAAAAAATGGCTTATATGAGGTGTCAACGTCATTTCATCCTGAACTAGAAGCTTTCTGAATTTTAGTTTGGTCTTGAAACATTCTCGATGCATTAAGGACAACCAAGCAAGACACCAATGATGTATTTTCTGACACAGCACACAAAAATGAAAAGGCTTTAAATTACGATAGAGATTTTAATATGGAGGAGAGTGATTCTATTGAATTAATGTTGCACCCTAGTCATGAGGTTTTAGCAATAAATAAACTAGTAGCACAACAGATGTCACAGGTGCTGGAAATGTAACAAACTAGTGATGGTACCTAACATACTCTAGAGATTTGTATACCAGCTATTTTCAAACTCCAGAAGCATAGATTGATTACAAAAAAGATTGGAAATTGGCAATGGATTTGTTTTGGGGTTATAACGGTTTGAGAAAAAAGATAAAGGTGAAAAACATAAAATCCACATAAAAACTTGAAATCTTGTTAACACAACCAGAATCCAATCAATCATGCATTACAGCAGATTTTTGCAATAACTTCATCTGAACCCAACAAAGATGCACAACCATCACTCCAAGCATTGAGCAAACTGCCAAGGAAGCATCATTAGGCGGCCTCATTGAAAACAACAATGAGCATCACACATGAATGCCAATCAGTAGTAATGGATGTGGCTCACTGAGGAAATTAGTGTCTCAGTGATGTCCGGGTCTGTAAGACCAAATCTGGGGAGGATGGGGAAGCAGACGCTAATGATAGCTCATGATGAGGCAAATAGATGTTAGACAAACAGATTTACATCAAAGAGTTAGCTACCTATTGCCCTAAATCCAATATTGTTGCCACCACTCTTCGACCCACATCACTATATCTTCACCAGCAAAAGTGCCACCACGTCAATCCATTAATACTATCGATAACTACAAGCTTCCATCTTAACAACAACAAGCATCTTTGAAACCAACTGCTTAGATATTTTAAATATCCCTAAATGTAAAACCATTAAGTCACTTAAATGCTAAGCGCAAAAAACCATGGAAGTAAAGACGTTTCAATGACACCATCGTGAGCTGAAGACGATTGAGATGCTTTTGCAACCTTATCGAACACGGAGGGAAACAAAATTTCAAGAACACCAGGTTAAGAACATGGCAATCAAGTCCGATGCTTCTTCTGATCGAGTAATAA
The DNA here is from genome assembly GCA_900491605.1 of Calamus simplicifolius. Lineage (NCBI taxonomy): Eukaryota > Viridiplantae > Streptophyta > Magnoliopsida > Arecales > Arecaceae > Calamus > Calamus simplicifolius. The sequence continues at coordinate 132,298 of UESW01001369.1, forward strand.
TCTCTATACATGCATCAAGAAATCGTACTCGAAAAAGTCTAACCATCAACAATTTTATCAAGATCGCATTGATAAATCCGTCCCAATAATCACTTCAATCACAGTTTATAAGACTCATCTATTTACCATCAACCGCTTTGAAGGCAAAAATGGCTTCCAAAAAACATCAAAAGTTATCTTTTCGTAATTCTTGAAATCATACATCCGGCAGAAGCAAAACGTTTGAAAAACCGAAATCAAAAGATGCCAGGGAAATGATTTCCGTCAAAGCACGTCGGAACGGCTCGATTCCATCCAGTGAGATTCAACCCAAAACCAAGAAATCATTAAAAAAAAAAAGACAAGAAAACGAGATTAGAATTTGGTATTGGAATTAGGAAGCAAGAACTGCTTTACTTGCGAGCTCCGATGAATCGAAAACGGAGAGTACTGACAGCGCCGAGGTTTCGTCAGCAATTATTGAGCGCCAGGAGGAAGAAAGAACGGCAATGAAGTAGACTGAGATTTTTTTTGGCTGCCTCTTGAGGGATATATCTTTTTATTATTATATTCATGCGTAATTAATGCTTATAATAAAAAATAAACATGATAAAAAATAGGAATGATTCGCGTCACCGGCCCGTGGTCTTGTAGCCTTGCGGGCTGCGGCGTGCCTTCGCCAAAATGGCACGAGTCGTTGGTATTTGTAAGACGGTAACTTGAATGACCTTTTTTTTTTAAGTTTAGGACCGCTGGATTGCGCCTCTCGGAGGATCCCATCATCCTCTCATCTCCTGTTCTCAGTCCACAATTAAAGCTTCAATATTATTTTTATTAATAATGCCTTCTACGTTTTCTCTCAAACCTTTCTTTTATTTGGCCATGCTTGCATCTTCAAATATCATTAATAAAATCACAAATGCAACTCTTTATGAACAAAAGAGATAAGGTTGCCACATATTTGATATCAGATATAATATCAAGTGGAATGATATAACTTTAATCCTTATCTTAGCATGACTTATTTAGCATAAAATATGTTTCGTAACAAGCTGATGCAGCCAAAATTAAAAGGTAAACTTATCAAGTTGCAAAGTCTTTAATAAAGTCATCAAGTAATTTGAAATTAAATATAATTTTTAATAGGATCTGAGAGTTAAAAATATTAGAAGGTGGTCATTTGTTATGCTAAAAACAATAGTAGTTATGATGATATCAGCAAGTTGTCCAAATAGAAATAACTTAACTTGGCATGACTTAAGCAAATCAAATATAAAATTTATGGTACAATAACTTCATCAATGTCTGACAATAACTTGTATACGTTGCTGCTGAATTTTATTCTTCGACTTGAGATGGTATACATTGGAATCTAAATTGCGCTCTCTTATTCGGATGGACCTGCAAAATAGTCCTCACGTAAGAAGCATAGAGGATGCTCCCTATGAAAGACCTCTGACATCCAAGTTAATAGATATTCTCAGCAAACATATGAGGGAGAGAAGGTTGTTGCAGAAGATGCTCCAAAAAAAGTTTCTAGAGATCAATGGCCTCTGCTTCATTTCTTGGGGGCTTAGAATTGCCTTCGAGAGTCTCAGGACGTAGTATTTATGCGCACCGGAATGGTAAATTGTTACCTGATTATTCGGACGCGTTTTAGGAAGTTGAAAGCTGATACGATTGAAATTTCGTCAGTTATAAGGATTGACGGTTGAGGAGGCTGATAGACGCCTTATCGGGAATTTGAAATCCTGTTGATCATGGAGGGCGCGTTGTATTTGGCTTCCATTTCTATTTTAGAAGGCTACTCCTAAATCCTTGCGATCAAAGTGGTCCATCCTCCAAGATATCTGGCGCAGTTTGAAGCAGTGATGGCGCTTATGTTGAGGGGATAAGGATCGATCCTGCTAAGGTATGAAGATGGCTTGGCCCTGCCGAGGTTCGGAGATAGCTTGGCATTGCTGAGGTATGGAGATAGCTTGGCCCTACCGAGGTTCAGAGTTTGCGGGTGGCGCTGCTTATCTTTTTCTATAACGAAAAAAGGACCTTCTCTGATTATGGCAATTAACAGGTCAGAGCCCAGAAGCGAGCCTTACTGATTTTCACGTCTACCCATTATCGTGGTGACTATTTTGCCCCGCATCACATGCCCCTCACTTTCTAGTCCGAAGTGTAGGTTCGAGCATAGGGAGTAGAGTCTAGGATGGCCCAATTTCATTGGTGGAGTTTAAACCAGCAAAGGCGCATCACGATGGCTTTATAAATGTCAAGCCATCATTCCATCACTTCTTTTCGCTGGACGAGGAGAGTCTCTTTGAATTCCAATGCATCTGGCTGGCAAAATGTGGCCAAATCGAAGATCAAGGCACATGGGCCGATGAACCTTGATTCAACAAAGTTTTCTATAAGTGCCCTTCTATCCTTCTACTTGGTGACTTTAAAAGTGGAGGTCAGGCATCACCTATAGCCACCTGAGTTTTCAATGCTTTGCCTTCATGCTTCCTATGTCTTCCTTTTACCCTTTGTTAATGAGGCAGGCTCAAGGTGTCATGTTTCTTTTCCCGGGGGTGCTATTTCCTTTGGATAAAGAGGAACCAGCTTTAAGAAGTTTAATGGGGCTTTGTTCATGTTGGTGTTGGGAGCCGAAGGGTCAGCAACCTTCCCCAACATTCGGATTGAAAATCGAAGCTCAGATGGGGAAGTTGTTGAGAAGCTAATCGTGCAGGAAGCGCTGAAGAGCAGTTCTGCTGGGCCTCGCCAAGCCATAAATAAGATGGCATTGAAGGCAGCTTCGAGTACTTCCTTCATCAATACACGAGCACTTGGAGATGCGAAAGAAAGAAGGCTGAGAAAATTATACTTGAAACGCTAAAAAGCGATTCTGCATGATTGCACCGGGTCATAAATTAGAAATGGCTATCATGCTCTTCCACCAGAGGAGATCCTTATATGAGTTCCAAGCATCCCTTTGGTAAAAGGATGGGAACATCATAGTAGGCATGACGTCGCCTCAAGCCTGGAGGGTTTGCCATCCGACGAAGTTCGAGGGTAAATTTTGGAAGCCAAAATAGGGCCATCCTCTCTAGAGGAAGAAAATGTTGCAGTAGCTATGAGCAATCTTTCGCACATAGGAAATTTTCCTTGTACTTCCTATGCCATAGTACACTTGTAATCTTTTTATAACAAGGACTTTAATAAAGATATTCCTTTTCTCAACTGCATATATTTTGAGACGAATATCTGTTGCTTTAGTTCGTTAGGTTTCATAGGAAGAAACCATATCCTTCTTGATCATGTTGAGGTATGGAAGAATTCTCTTCTCGGTCCCGCCGAGGTATAGGGAGCTTCGATCAGCCATGCCGAGGCTCGAATTATTTTCTACTTGGCCCTGCCAAGGTATGGAGAAAGCTACCGTGCCGAGGTTTGAAGAACTCCATTCAGCCTTGCCGAGGCCCGGAGGATTTTTTATTTGGCCTTGCCAAGGTATGAAAAAAATTTACTTGCCACTGCCAAGGTATTTTGATCAGCCTTGCCGAGATTTGGAATAAAGCTTGGCCATGCTGAGGTATGGAGAATTTTTTTTTCTTAGCCCAGCCAAGGTACGGAGAAAGCTCAGTCGGGCCAAGGTTCGGAGAGCTCTGATCGGCCTTGCCGAGGCCCAAAGGATTTTTTACTTGGCCCTACCAAAGTACGGAGAAAGCTCGGCTGTGCCAAGGTTTGGAGAGCTCCGATCGGCCTTGCCGAGGCCCAGAGGATTTTTTACTTAGCCCTGCCAAGGTATAAAGAAAGCTCGATCATACCGAGGTTCGAAGAGCTCCTATCGGCTTTGCCAAGGCCCGAAGGATTTTTTACTTGGCCTTACCAAGGTACGGAGAAAGCTCGGCCTTGCCGAGGTTCGAAGAGCTCTAGTCGACCTTGCCGAGGCTTGGAGGATTTTTTACTTGGGCTTGCGAAGGTACAGAAAAGGCTCGGCTGTGCTAAGGTTCAAAGAGCTTCGGTCGGCCTTGCCGAGGCCCAGAGGATCTTTTACTTGGCCCTGCCAAGTGCCAAGGAACAAAGAAAGCTCGGCTGTGCCGAGTTTTGGAGAGCTCCAGTCGGCCTTGCTGAGGCTCAAAGGATTTTTTACTTGGTCCTGCCAAGGTACAGAGAAAGCTCGGTCATGCCAAGGTTTGGAGAGCTCCAGTCGGCCTTGCTGAGGCCCAAGAATTTTTTACTTGGCCCTGCCAAGGTACGAAGAATGCTCGGCAGTGCCGAGGTTTGAAGAACTCCGGTTGGCTTTGCCAAGTTCCGAAGGATTTTTTTACTTGGCTTTGCTAAGGTAAGGAGAAAGCTTGGTTGTGCCGAGGTTTTAAGAGCTTCGGTCGGCCTTACTGAGGCCCGGAGGATCTTTTACTTAGTCCTACCAAGGTACAGAAATAGCTCAGTTATGCCAAGGTTTAAAGAACTCTGGTCAGCCTTGCCGAAGCTCAGAGGATTTTTTACTTGGCCTTGCTAAGGTATGGAGAAAGCTTTGCCCTGCCGAGGTTTAGAGAGCTCCGATCAGCCTTGCCAAGGCTCAAAGGATCTTTTACTTGGCTCTATCAAGGATGGAGAAGGTTCGACCGTGCCGAGGTTCAAAGAAGGTTACTCGGCCCATGGGGTTGGTGTCCGGGCAAGTCCTGCCTTTCATCATCATTTCAAAAAAGAAAATTATTCAAAGAATAAATATACAAATTGGAGCAAAGTTTTCTGTTACAATAAGCAAAATAGCTTGGTTCAAACATACATCACTAGTAATACGCTCGGGGGTTATCCGAGTTCCATGTCTGGGAGTACTGTATCCCTTGAAGGTCTTCGTTGCTCGGAGGTGATCCAAGTTTACTGTCCTTGAGGTACTATATCCCTTAGAGGTCTTCATTTGAAAAGGCGAGCCCCTCACACCGGGCCCTTTTAGGCGGGTTCTCTTCTTCGATTGGTCATCCCTAGGAAGAGATGATTATGGTAATCATATTAACATTACTAGCCATCGGTGGGTTCCACGGGGGTAGTTATTGAAGCTCTAGTGGACGTTATGCTCTATTGGCTGCTTCGGGGGTGTATTGATTGAACCTTTGCGTCAGGCTTCTGGTACGTTTTCTTGGCGATGTGGCCCTATGGCGATGAGGCGAGACGGTCGGCTCTTTTCCAAGCTCTTCTTCTTCTTTTTCTTGAATTGCTCGGCTCGAGCTGACCTTCTGGATTCTTCAACCCTGGCGTATTTATCTGTCAGGGCTATCATATTGGAAAGGTTCTTAAGATAGTTAACCTCTATAGCAAGATAAAAGTCTCCATCTTTTGATACTCCATCCGCTAAGGCAAATATGATCACCTCGTGGTTGAGGTGGTTGACTTCAAGCATGGCCACGTTGAAACGGCCAAGAAAACTTCTTAAGGACTTCCCCTCTCGCTGATAAGCTTAAATCCGATCATTTAATTCATATACTTTCATAACGACATTAATTAGTTCTTAGTTTATTTTGAGCTAAATTTATTTATTCTTTATTTACTTTTCATTTTATCTTGAATAAATATGAAAAAAATAAAATAAAAGCTAAACATCAAGCATCACCTTAAAGGTATTAATTCATAGAGTATCATAATTATCTAGATTATTTGATCAAATTGTTGAATCCATTAAAGAGTATTAGGAAAGAGCAACAATTAACCAAAGGGGTTGTGTTCTAGAACTAGCGCAGTCGCACCAACACTTGATTTATGTTATGTTACTAAGGTAATGTTTGATCATATCAAATGCAAAAAGGTAAATTCATAGGATAACTTTTTTTTACTCTTATTTGAAGGGATAACTAGCTATTCCTGTATTTTTTAAGGAATAAATTAAGGGGATATCCCATGGTTAACCATGAATTATCCCTTTGGTTAACTTTATTCCCAGCTATCCCTTATAGTTATGGCTTTTGAGAATAAAAGGGATATCCAGGGGATATCTCCTCTTATCCCCTATTTCAAACACTACCTAAGTATTTGTCAGTCATAAGCATATATGCATATGATTTCATTTATATTATAGATCTAAGATTCATTAAGGTAGTGTTTGATAGAAAAAATATTATCCATGAATAAGTGTACGGGATAGAGTTTGTTTCCTGGCTATCCCTATGGATATTCTTTGGCTATCTCATTAATCATATCAAATACAAAAAGGTAAATCTATATATAATTTTTTTTACTCTTATTTAGAGGGATAACCAGCTATTTCTGTATTTTCTAGAGAATAAATTAAGAAATATTCCATGATTAATCATGATTAATCATGAATTATTTTTTAATTAATTTTATTTTCAGTTATTTTTATAGTCCTAAATATTTTTTTTATTTTCTAAAGAATCTTACCTTAGCCTTTATATGATATCACAGAGCATTTTACGGAAGAGATTTGCAGGCCCACATGACCAATGGTGTTGCTGGAAGCGGCTGGCAGCGGACTTCCGTGGAATGTTGACGCGTGAAGATGTGGAGCGATGAGGTGACAAGGCATTTAATGCAAGCGGTGATCAAGGGATCCTCCACACGCTGGCAGCTAGCAACAAATGGATTCCTTCACGCATTTTCAACGAAATCCAAACGTGGTAGCGTCCAAAAACCAACTTCACGCGAGGACTTCAAGCGGGCGTTACCCAATGGAAATCCAGCGATGAGGAAAAGCTACGAAACCGTTATCCAACGCGTTTTCAATGCATTTTCAACATGGCAACACCGTAATTTTTCAAATAAAAATATTTAGAATTTCATCTAGTATAGACAACAACTTTTTAACTATAAAAATAAAAGCAACGGTTTGCATCCAAAAACATAGACTTTATAGAAAAAATAGAATTTTAGAATTTTTCAATAAAGGTGAGAGCTACGTATGTTCATCAACCGATTATACGAAAAATAAGTTCTAATTGTTTTCTTTTCAACTTTATTATGAGCTATTTCTTTTTCTAGAACATTGACGTAATCTAGCAAGAAACACATAATTTATTTTATTAGTTATTTTATTTTTTATATTTTTATGATTAAGTTTTAATTCTTATTATTATTGCTTGATCAATTGAATTACAATGAGACCGAAAGGTGATTTGTTATTTTAGATCTAGAATTAAACACCATTAGTTCAGCGAAAGTAGAGATGCTTTACTGATTTTTAAAAATTTCAAAGTACGTAACGAGTCTCCAATAAATTAAATTCATATAGAGATATGGGTTGTTAGTTAGAGATATTTTTGATATCGTTTGAAATAAGATATTGAATAATTAAGAAATTTTTAATCATCAATATGAAATTATTAGAATTTAATAATTAAAAAGAATAAATTAGGTGAAAATTGTTAAGTGAAATCAATCGCCCTAAATCTATTCTTATCATATTTTTATACGTTTAGATTTTTATGCTCTATTAATTTTAGATTAAGTAGTTTTATTTAATTTAGATAATAAAACATTCTATTTATATTTGATTTTCTAAATAATAATTAATTTAGTACATTTTGGTATTCAATAACATAATTAATCTCTATGGGTTTGACATTCGTTTTCTAAAAATACTTTACTACTTGTTACGTGCACTTGCAGATTATTTTACGCAAACACTCAGAGAGAGGGAGTCGGATCTTTGTCAGTGACGATGGCTACTGACGAACTGGTTGGTGAAAAGGCGATTCAGCTCATCGAAAGAGTTGATGGAATTCGGCTTCAAGGTACCGAACCATGTTCTAGCGAGCTCCCGAAGAGTAGAGGGAAAAGCCCAACACAGGATCGCATCTGATATCCCATAGAACATCATGATGGATTGGAAGCTGCTCAGATGGTTGTCGGGGTTGATGGTCCCTAGTATGGCTCGATGGTGGAGAGTTTGATGTGAAATGGGACTACCTCCTTCATGATTTTATCGGTGAAGGGTGGACCCTACTCCACCCAAGGCTGAGAATGGGACGCGCGTCTGACGGTGTCCAACTGCAGGCGTATTTCTTTGATTTTTTGCTCCATCACCTCGTTCTGAACAGTCAGAGAGGTTGGGCGGGGAGATTGCACATGTGGTGTCGAGTCGTGGCGCGAGAAGATTGGAGACAAAGAGCGGGCCTGGTAGGATCAAGGCAGACTCATGTCTCCGCCCTTATGCGATGCAGGCTCCACTCCTTCCTTATGGCCGAGTTGTCATGGGAGGCTTGTGGCCTCAAGCGGATTAGGTGGAGGAGTTATCGGTTGGATCGGTGCAGCTAGTCCACCATGATGTTGTTGAGTGGGTGCAGTCGAGGAAGGGACTCCATGGAGCCCTTGTACTAACTGCGCCAAAGCTTAGAGTTGCTGAACCAGTGAGACAAACTGGTCCTAGGTGACCGGAGCCACGAGCGGTGAAGGAGTGTCGGATTGTAGCGACTGCGATGGCGCCATATTATTTGTAGGATCAGGTCTCTGAGAGGAGGCCTAATCTGGGGCATCAGTAGTTACTCTCCTTCGATTGGCCATTGAGGATATGTCCTTCTTGCTTGAACCTTATCTCCTTAGTTTTAAGTTTAACAGGACTTAAGGCCCTTCCTTTAGCGCCAATTTGTTGCTGCTGAATTTCGTTCTTCGGCTCAGGAACGGTGCATGTCGGGATCTGGGTTACACTCTTCCGTCCAGGTGGACCTACAAAATAGTCCTCATGCAGGAAACACAGGGGATGGTTCTTACAGAAGACCCTCCGATGCCCAAGTTAGTGAATATTCTTAGCAAACATATAAGGAGGAGAAGGTTATTGTAGAAGAATGCTCCAGAGAGAGTTTCCAGATATCAATGGCCTCTGCTTCTGTTGACCTAATTATTGATTTTGATGAATAACAAAAACCACATGAGTATACTTCTTATGTTATTAATGATTTTGATTAAGTGTTTTAAGAATTTAAATGTTTAACTATTCAAAATCCAAAGAAAATTGAGTTTGAATCCATGTCTTATGTCAAGTGTCAAGTGTTAGTTATTATAGCCGACTCTAGATGCATTAGAGCCGATTCCGGAGTGTATCGAAACAGTTTGGGACTTTCAGCACGAATTAGAGCCGACTCCTGCAGAGATTAGAGCCAACTCTAATCGAAAGACAGAGAGTCTCATTTTTGCATCTAATTAGAGCCGACTCTAATAGTTATACAGAGAGTGATTTTTTGGGGCTTCATTAGAGCCAGCTCCTGCATTCTCTAGAGCTGACTCCCGCACGAGAAGTGTTGACCCTTCGGAAAGCCAGAGCTGACTCCGCAATGAGCAAAAGTTTTCGTTTTGAACATCCCAAGTTAGAGCTGACTCTAGGTCTTATTAGAGCCAACTATAATCTCTCAGAGGCGGATTTCAGAAGTGTTAAAGATGACTCTATAGAGCTTGTTTTTTCTCCAACATACTTCAAAGGCTTTTTCCTCTTTCATACTAAACACCTTCTTAAGTACTTTTAATGACTAGTTTTTATCTAAAAGTTGATTTAAAGGAGATTATAAAAGGGAAGTCATTCGACCATTTTGAGACGAGGAAAAGAGAGAGAATAGAAGTGAAAAATCAAAAGACAAAGTTCAAATCCGAAATCCTTTTGTTCAAAACTAAGTTTAGATAAATCCAAAGCATTCAAAAGCCAACTTTGAAGGATTTCTATCAAATCAAAAGGAGAGAAAGAGAGCCCTAATTCTTCAACAACCTCTACCTCAACGATTCTTTAAAAGCTTCAATCCTATCTTGAGGAAGATCATCTTAGAAGAAAAGAAAAATAAAGGAAAAGAAGAAAAGCCCAACTTCAGAAATCTTTTCAATAAGGCTTTTCTAATTCTATCTTATTTATATTATCTTATTTGCTCATTTGAGGAGCTTTATTTCTGTTGTAACTATCTCACTGTTTTTCTTGTTGATTGATTCAATTAGGAGATTTAATCAAGGGAGGCAGTTTAGCCTTGTTCAAGCTAAAAAGCTTGTGGTAGATTTTGTGCTGATGATCCTATAAAAACCGGATGGGTTCGTTGTGATCCCGTTGTAAAATAATAAATTTGAGTTGTGAGCTTGTAAAATAACTCGGTTGTAATCAGGATGATTAAAGTATGGGTCCAAGAGTTGCTTGGGAGTGGATATAGGTGTAGCTAACATCAAACCACTATAAATTTTTATGTTTATCGTGCTTGTCTCTTTATCTCTCTACTCTATCTTTTATACTCTACTTTGCATCCTTAGCACTACACCTATTGCATATATCCTTGTGCACTATCACTTTGAGAAATTATTTTTAAGCACCAAAATTTTAAGAACCCAATTCACCCCCTCTCTTAGGTTGCCATCTGGGCCAATAATTGGTATCAAAGCTTGTGCTCATCTTTCCTTGATTTAACAATCAAGAGCTAAAGATCCAAATGGCAGCTCAAGCTGGTTTTTCTTTTTCTAAGGGACAACCCATAAATCATTCACCTTTGTTTAATGGCACTAACTAACTATTCATATTGGAAAGCTAGAATAAGGATATTCATTCAAGTTTTAGACTATGATTTATGGAGTGTTATTATCAATGGTCCTAGCACTTCCATACACTTAGTAGATGAATTCATTATTCTTAAGCCCGAAAGAGATTGTAATGAGAATGATAGAAAAATGGCCCAGCTCAATGCCAAGGCCATGAATGTCCTATACTGTTCCTTGGATGCAAATGAATTCAATAGAATATCTACTTGCATCTCAACCAAGGAGATATGGAATCAGTTGCAAGTTACCCATGAGGGCACCAACCAGATTAAAGAGTCCAAGATTAACATTCTTATGTATAAATATGAACTCTTTAACATGGATCAAAATAAGTCCATCACTTATATGTACACTAAATTTACTAATATAGTGAATGGATTAAAAAGTCTTGGAAAGATCTATACTAACTCTGAACTTGTTCAAAAATTCTTAGGTTTCTTCCAAGAGCATGAGAAGCCAAAGATCTGAACAACCTATCTTTGGAGGAGCTTTTTGGATTATTCATGACCCATGAACTTACAATGAAGCAACATCTTGAAGAAGATGTGAAGAAGAAAAGGACGATCGCACTAAAAGCTACTGAAAAGGAGAAGAGCAGTAGTGAAAAAGATGAAGACGACGATGATATTGCTCTCCTTGCAAGAAAGTTCAAAAAATTCAAGCAAAGAATGAAGTTATTTCACAAAAAAAAAAAAAAAAGTGTCAAAATGGAAGGAGATAAAGAGAAAGATAAAGAGAAAAAGAAACATCCCGTGATATACTATGAATGCAAAAAGCCCAGACATTACAAATCTGAATGTCCTCACCTCAAAAATGGATATAAAAAGAAGAAGAAAGCTTATGTTATAACTTGAGTAACAGTAAGGAATCTTCATCTAAAGATGAACAACAAGAAGTTGCCAACATGTCTTATGGCCAACGAAGAAGAGGTATATTCTGAAAACTTTACTTATGATTTTACTTTTGATTACTTTATGATGCTTTCAATGAATTGCTTAGTGATTTTAAAATTTTGAGAACAAAGAAGAAGGTTTTGAAAACTGAAAATTTAAATCTTCTCAAAGGAAAGATGAATTTAGCATTGAATTTGAAAAGCTAAAATCTGAAAAAGAAAATTTGGAAAGAGAGAAAAATGGCATTTCTACTAAAAATTAGATTTTAAAAAATAAAGTTGAAAAACACAAAAGTATTGTTGATAAGTTTACTTATAGCTCAGAAAGACTCAACTTATTTTTGAATAATCAAAGAACTATTTTTGATAAAGCTAGTTTGAGTTACAAACCACATAAGAAATAAAAACTTGTTAATAATTTCTTTATAAAGAAATATGTTGAAAAAGATATTTTCTATTTTTGTTGTGGTAAGAAAGAGCATAAATCCTATGTTTGCAATCATAATATTTCTCATATAAATGCTGATCATAAAGGTAAGCTGATTTAGGTTTCAAAAGAAACTATATTTGCTACTACTAACTATGAAGGACCCAAAAAGCTTGGATACCTAAACTTAAGATGTGATTGCTTTGCAGGTGTGTCTTGCAGCCAAAGGATAAAAAAAAAAAGGTATCTTGACAACGGCTACTTAAGATACATGATGGATGATAAAGATCAATCCATCATCCTTGAAGCTAAAAGAAGTGGAGTGGTGACCTTTAGAGATAATGGTCAAGGTCACATCATGGGTATTGGTAAAATTCAGATCACTCCATCCACTTTTATTGAAAATATTTTATATGTTGATGGCTTAAAACACAATTTGATTAGCATTAGCCAACTATACGATAAAGGTTTCAAAGTATCCTTTGAAGCATCTATTTACATGGTATCTAATCCCATTGATAATAGCATTATCTTTGTCGGAAATAGAAATGACAATGTATACTTAATTGACTTAGATAATTTATCTACAAGTAATCATTGCCTAATTGCTGATAATGCTAAGGTAAATGAGATTGGGTGTCTATGACATCGTATATTAGGTCATGCTAGCACACAATTGATCTCAAAATTGCTTAGAATGGATTTGGTTAAAGGCCTTCCAAAATTAGATTTTGAAAATAGAGTTTGTGATGCATGTCAATTTGAAAAATAAACTAGAAATTCTTTCAAATCCAAAAATATTGTTTCAACTTCTAGGCCACTAGACTACTACATAAGGATCTTTTTGGACCTACTAGAATTACTAGTTTAGAAGGAAAGAAATATGATCTTATGATAGTAGATGATTACTCTAAATTTACTTGGGCACTGTTTTTAGCTTATAAAGATAAGACTTTCTCGGTATTTTTGAAATTTTTCAAGAAAGTTACAAATAAGAAAAACACTACCATAGTGTCTCTTAAAAGTATCATGGAACTGAATTTAAAAATCATTTATTTAAAAACTTTTGCATTAAAAATGACATCCATTATAATTTTTCAGCACCAGAACACCTCAACAAAATGGGATGATAGAAAGAAAAAATAGGACTCAAGAGGACATGGTATGTACCATACTATATGAAAGCCAACTCCCAAAATATTTCTGGATGAAAGCTATAAATATAGCATGTTACATTCTAAATATATTCTTGATTAGACCAATTCTTAAGAAAACTCCCTATGAATTATGGCATGATAGGAAACCCAATATTAGCTATTTTCATGCATTTGGTTGTAAATGTGTCATTCATAACAATAGAAGGGACAATCTAGGAAAGTTTGATACCAAGTCAGATGAAGGTATATTCTTAGAATATTCTACATTTAGCAAGACATATAGAATATTTAATAAGAAGTATTTGATTATAGAAGAGTCAATTCATATAGTGTTTGATGAGTCTTTAGCATCAAGTTCTGAAAAAAAGATGATGAGGAAGATACTAATATCCTTGGAAGAGATTTTAAAAAATTGAATGTTGATGTATCTTTAGATCATGAACCTGAAGCTACGGATGATGATATTGATACTACTCGCAATGATACAGATTTACCTAGAGATTGGAGATATGCTTATGGTCATTCAAAGGACCTAATCATAGGTGATCCATCTTAAGGTGTAAGAACTAGATCATCCATGAGAAATATCAATAATCATCTTGCATTTGTATCTCATATAGAGATCAAAACAATTGAGAAAGCTGAAAATGACAGTTTTTGTATATTAGCCATACAAAAAGAATTGAATTAGTTCACTAGGAATAAGGTATAGACCTTAGTTGATAGACCCAAAGATTATCCAGTTATAGGATCCAAATGGATATTTAGAAATAAGTTAGATGAAGATGACACTGTTGTTAGAAATAAGGCTAGACTAGTTGCAAAGGGATATAATCAGAAAGAAGGTATCGATTTTGATGAAAACTTTGCATCTATTGCTAGATTAGAAGCCATAAGGTTGTTACTTGCATTTGCATGTTACATGAATATCAACTTATTTTAGATGAATGTAAAAAGTGCATTTTTGAATGGTTTTATAAATAAAAAAGTTTATGTTGAACAACCACCTAATTTTGAAGATCATAAATTTTTAAATCATGTTTATAAACTACACAAAGTACTTTATGGTTTAAAATAGGCACCTAGAGCTTGGTATGATAGACTTAATAAATTTTTAATTAAAAATATTTTTTTAGAGATAATGTAGATAAAATTCTATTTTTGAAAAGAAAAAAAGGATTTATTAGTGGTACATATTTATATTGATAATATAGTATTTGGTGCTACTAACAATCTTCTTTGTTAAGATTTTGCAAAGTTAATGCATGAAGAATTTGAAATGAGTATGATGGAAGAACTGAATTTCTTCCTTAAACTTTAAATCAAACAAAAAGAGAAAGAATTTTTATTAACCAAATAAAATACACAAAAATTCTTAAGAAGTTTGAAATGGAAATTGTCAAACCTCTTGGCACACCAATGAGTCCTTCATACAAACTCGATAAAGATAAAAATGATAAGAAAGTATATCAAAAGCTTTATAAAGGTATGTGATCCCGTTGTAAAACAATAAGTTTAAGTTGTGAGCTTATAAAATAACTCGGTTGTAATCAATGTAATTATAGTGTAGGCCCAAGAGTTGCTTGAGAGTGGATGTAGGTGTAGCTAACACCGAACCACTATAAATTTTTTGTTTATCGTGCTTGTCTCTCTATCTCTATACTCTATCTTTCATACTCTGCTTTGCATCCTTAGCACTACACCTATTGTATATATCCTTATGCACTATCATTTTGAGAAATTATTTTTAAGCGCTAAAATTTTAAGAATCTAATTCATCCCTCCTCTTGGGTTGCCATCTGGATGAACAACTTCATTTCTGAAGGGCTTAGAATTGCCTTTGAGAGCGTACCTGTGGTCTTGGGACGTAGTATTTATGCGCCATCAGGATGATAAGTCGTTACCTGATTTTTCAGATGTGTTTAGGAAGTTAAAAACGATACGATTGAAATCCCATCGGTTATGAGGATTGACGACTAAGGAGGTTGATGGATACCTTAGCGAAAATTTGAAGTCCCATTGATCATGGAGGGCATGTTATATTTGGCTTCCGTTTCTATTTTAAGTCTACTCCGAAATCCTTGCAATCAGAGTGGTTCATCCTTCGAGATATATGGCGCAGTTTGAAGCAGTGATGATACTTATGTTGAAGGGATAATAATTGATCCTATTGAGGTATGGAGATGGCTCGGTTCTGTCGAGATTCGGAGATAGCTTGGCTTTACCGAGGTTCGAAGATAGTTCGGTCCTGCGAGGTTTGGAGTTTACGGATGGCGTTATTTATCTTTTTCTTTAACAAAAAAGGGACCTTTTCTAATTATGGCAGTTAGCGGGTCAGAGCCCAAAAGCAAGCCTTACGGACTTCAACATTTGCCCATTGTCGCGGGAACGATTTTGTCCCGCATCATATACCATTCTTATCATGCCATCTAGCTAAATCTATCATACTTTATTTTTTTATTAATAAATAAGAGAATTGAAGAAGAATTATCTTTCTTCATCTTTTCCTATAAAAAGGATATTATTTTAAAAATATCTAAATCTGCATCTTAAATTTTAATCATAATAATCAAGGCATGCATATAAACAAAAAGAAACATCCCAACTTTCTTCGTACTAAAATTATTGTTGCAACTAACAACAACAACCAATATATTAAAAAACCATAGAAACATTTATCTAATATACCCTTAATTTGCCTTCTATCAAGATAAAAGTCGGTATAATGATTTTGCGATCGGTTGTTTAAAAAATTAAATATAAATTATTAGTTTTACAAGACACTATAAATACATCTTTTTACTAGCTAGCAACTGAATGACTTCAACATGAAGCACCTTAAATAAAAATACATGTATTTCAATCATCCCTTTTGGCTACACAGCTAATCATCTGATGAATAATGTTCAAAGCAAAAGGAAATAAATGTCAAGCAATTATTTGTGTACAGTTTTCTTAATTTCAGGGCATTTGTTGACAACATCCAAAAATTCTTGAATTATAACGGCAAAATGTATGATAGCAAGGGGCAGGTTTTAGCTTGAAGGGAGGCCCCATGGCCGTCCTCGTGGGTATTCACCGGTCCTGAAAGGAAAGTGCCTACCGGGTGGTGATGGGAAGGGAGACTTAATGATGGAAGGCTCATGGGCGTGGAACGTCAAACTGGATCCTGCTCGCAGCTGCCGCCTGACCAAACGACAAAAAAGTACATAAAGCCGGGCATGAAAGCACGGGCGAGCCCTTTCACTCGCCGGCACGTGGTGACCGACGTGATCGTTATCGGCTTCATCATCTATCGTCCAATTTTTTGATATACGCCTTCTGGCTAAGGTTGCAATTTGGACGGATCCAATCCCTCCCACCTGTCAAATTTTATTTACAGCAACGTTTAAACTTATATTTATTTAATTTAAATTTAAAATATTTAAATTTAATTTGATTTGATTTATAATTAATCTAGATTAAATTAATCTTAATCCGAACCCAAGAATTATCCGAACAAAGATAGCTTATCGACATCAGATTTTTGAAGGCATTGAGAGCTTCAGTCGGATCGAACGAAATGACCAACTTGAGAGCGAAAAAAAATGAGGCCATCGATCGTAGACGAAAAAAAGAAAGATAAATATAAAGGTGGACTATCCTTAATCCTAGCTTAACTACAGACCCCTTGATTGTGTTACTGAATCTTTTGATTTGTTCATTCAAACTCATTTGATATTGAACCCAATACTTACATTTTGGAGGTTCGATAACATGTTGGATTGAAAATGTACTTTAAAGATATGAAATCCATATCTTAAAAAAAAAGCTTAAAATTAGTTCCCTTAAGTATTGATTAAGGAGCTAAACAATTATGCACACAATTTATGATCCGATCATAAATTAATAGTTTAACTAGTGAATCAATGGTACTTAAAGAATAAGATATAATTAGAGGGATAAAGCGGTTATTTCATCTAGCTCTAATTATAAACTAATTATAGAGGATTGAATTATATGTAATGATTATATCGGTGGATGACTCAAATTTTTGAGTAAAAATTAATTTGTATTTTTAAGGAGTGCAGTTTTTAGTGAAATAACTTCAAGATTAATAAAATAAATAAATAATTAAAGAGCTTTAATTAGGTTTATCCAAGTTTATTGGAGTTTGAAATTATGGGTCTATGGTTTCCACATCGTCTTAGGTTAATCGCATCCAATACTTTTGGATTGAATAATTAATGTGATTAATTATTTATTTATTTTTAAATAAAATATTTATTGAAACTTTATAATAAAGTGTTTATTATGAAGATAAATAATTAATTTGATTGATTATTTTTCTCACATCTATTTTGATACAATAAATTAATTGTTTGACAAAATAAAAATGTATTTATTAAAAATACATAAAGAGGAGCGAATGAGAAGGTAGAGACCTTCAAAGCTAGACTTGTGGCAAAGGGTTATACCCAAAAGGAGAGAGTTGACTATAAGGAGACTTTTTTTTCAGTTGCCATGCTAAAAACCATTTACATTCTTTTATCCATAGCTGCCTGTTTTGATTATGAAATATGGCAGATGAACGTCATGATAACCTTTCTGAATGGCTATCTATAGGAGCCCATATATATGAAACAACTATAGGGGTTATTGTATACTTAAATAAGTATTCTTGACGTGCTCAAGCTTCATTAAAAGCCTTCATTCATTACTCCGGTGTGCTCAAAAGAAGAAGCCATCTTGAGAAGTATTCTTCAAAATTTGTAAAGTATATTTTTGAATATCTGCTCATTTTAAGAGCTTATTGTATAAACTTGATATTCTTGTGCTTTGAGCTTGTGTTTCACGATTGTGAAACTTGTAAGGGTAGAGGTCTACCCATGTATAATCTTGTAAGGCTTGCTTGTGTCCGTAAACAAGTGCTAGCTTGGAAGGCTAGAGTGTAAAGTCTTTTTGTACCCGTAAACAAAAAAAAACTAGCCCAGAAGGCTAGTGTGTAAGGCTTGCTTATGCCCATAAACAAGTTTTGCTAGCCAGGTTGGCTAGTGGTGTTAGAAAAATTTTCAAGGGATTCTTAGGGAGTGGATGTAGGTGCTGGATTTTGCACCGAACCACTATAGATCTCTTGTGTTTGGTTGTGCTATTTATTATGTTGCTTGCATATTATCTATACCGCACCACACCTAATTTATTTATGAAAAATATTTAAGTGCACATACTTGCTACTCTGTTAATTTATTTATGAAAATCTGATTGATCCATTCACAAAGAATGTTGCTCAAATATAGCAACCCAAGAGGGGCGGTGAATTACATTGACATCGCCTCGATGCACGATCTCTCTAATGAGATGGTATTTTTTTTCAATATGCTTGCCTCTTTCGTGGCTTCTGAGTTTTCTTGAATTAGCCATGGCACCACTGTTATCACAGAATAATGTCAATGGAATATCCATTCTTAGAACAACTTCCAAATTAGTATAGAACTTTTTAAGCCAGATTGATTCTTTAGCTGCTTCACAAGCGGCTATGTACTCAGCTTCCATGATAAAGTTAGCAATGCTAGATTGTTTAACACTTTTTCAGATAGCTGCTGCACCATCAATTATGAACATTGATCCAAACAACGACTTTTGAGTATCTTTATCTGATTGAAAATCAGAATCAGTGTATCCTAAGGGGTTCAAGTCTCCACCTGAATACACAAGCATATAATTTCTCGTTCTTCGAAGATACTTAAGAATATGCTTTATTGCCACCAAGTGCTCTATCCCAGGGTTTGACTAAAATCAACTAACAACTTCTACTGCATAGCAGATGTCTAGTCTAGTGCATAGCATAGCATACATCAAACTTTGAACTGCCGATGCTTATGGAATCCATCTCATGTCCTCTTCTTTTTGTGATGTCTTAGGATTTTGTTCTTTAGAGAGAACAATTCCATGTCGAGTCGGAAGAAGACCCTTCTTGAAATTCTACATTGAAAAATAGGCCAATACCTTATCGATATAAGATGCCTGAGACAGTGCTAGGAGTTTGTACTTCCTATCCCAAATGATCTGGATACCAAAAACATAACTCGTCTTTTCAAAATATTATATTTGGAGTTGTTCGGCCAGCCATGTCTTTATGTTAGATAATATTTTTAATCATTTTCAATAAATAAGATATTATCTACGTAAAGCACTAAGAAAATCATACTTTTTTCATTAATGAGCTTATATACAGAAGGTTCATCAATATTCTACTCGAAGCCAAAGGTTTTGATAATTTCATCAAACCTAATGTTCCAAGACCTGGAGGCTTGTTTGAGTCTATAGATAAACCCATTAAGCTTACAAACTTTCTGCCCTTGATCTTTAACAATGAACCCCTATAGTTGTTTCATATATATGGATTCCTATAGAAAAAAAGCTCATCAGACCTAGTAAGTCTCATTGGTCCTGCTCAGCCCTCTATGTTCAGAAAGCTTCAGAACTAGAAAGAGGAACCCCTAGATTAGTTATTAACTATAAGCCATTGAATAAAGTCTTAGAATGGATTAGGTATCTCATACCTAACAAAAAGGACCTGTTAGCAAGACTCCACAAAGCTAAAATATGTTCTAAGTTTGATATGAAATCAGGATTTTGGCAGATTCAGATTAAAGAATCAGACAGGTATAAAACATCTTTCACAGTACTCTTTGGACATTACGAATGGAACGTCATTTCGGACTTAAGAATACTCCGAGCGAATTTCAGAACATGATGAATGAGATATTTAACTCAGATACCCAATTCATCCTAGTCTATATAGATGATGTTCTCATCTTCTCAGAGGATTTGAAACAACACGTAAAACATATTAGACACTTTCATAATCTAGCCAAAACCAATGGATTAGTAGTCCCTACTCCTAAGATCAAGATCTTTCAAACCAAAATAAGATTTTTAGGACACTACATACATCAAGGAACTATAAAACCTATTGAAAGAGCCGTAGAATTTGCAGACAAATTTCTAGATGAAATCAGGGAAAAAACACAACTATAAAGATTTCTAGGATGCCTTAATTATGTAGCAGATTTTGTCCCAAATCTAAGAATTTTCCTAGAACCTTTGTATGCCCAGCTTAAAAAAAAGAAACCCAGCCGGATAGAAGAACAAACTCAAGTAATCAGAAAGGTTAAAGCCATAGTCAGGAAACTCCCCTGCCTAGAGTTATTAAACCCAGAAGCATTAGCAATAGTTAAAACAGATGCCTTAGAAATAGGATTTGGAGGAATCCTTAAACAAAAAATCAATAACAGAGAAAGCTTAGTCAGATATCATTCAGGAGTATGGAATGATGCCCGGAAAAATTACAGCACAATAAAAAAGAAAATCTTATTGATTGTTTCCTGCATTCAGAAGTTTCAAGAAGATTTATATTTCAAAAAATTTCTTCTCGGAATCGATTGTAAATCAACAAAAGATATCTTGGAAAAAAATGTTGAAAACCTTGTTTCTAAGCAAATTTTTGCCCATTGGCAAGCGATTTTATCGATATTTGATTTTGAAATAGAATTTGTAAAAGGAACAGAAAACAGTTTACCAGACTTCCTAACCAGAGAATTCCTCACAGGAGAGGTACCAAGGTCATGGGCTTGGCGTAGGAGGCTTTGGATCTGGGCTTTTCTGACATTTTGTTCCTGTAAGGAATTCTCTGGTTAGAAAGTCTGGTAGGCTATTTTCTGTTCCTTTTATAAATTCTATTTCGAAATCAAATACCGATAAAATAGCTTGCCATCTTGCAAAAATTTGTTTTGAAACAATATTTTCAACATCCTTTTCTAAAATATCTTTTGCTGATTTGCAATCAATCCTGAGAAGAAATCTTTTAAAATACAAGTCTTCTTGAAACTTCTGAATGCATGATACAATTGATAAAATCTCCTTTTTTATTGTACTATAGTTTATTTGAGCCTTGGTCCATATTCCTGAATGATATCTGATTAAGGTTTCCCTATTACTGATTTTTTGTTTAAGAATTCCTCCGAATCCTATATCTGAGGCATCTGTTTCAACAATGACCAATGCTGCTGGATTTAGTAGGTTTAGGCAGGGAAGTTTTCTGACCAATGTTTTTACTTTTCTGACAATCTGGGTTTGTTCTTCTGTCCATTTTGTTTTCTTTTTCCTAAGCTGAGCATACAAAGGTTCTAGGGTGATTCTTAGGTTTGGGACAAAATCTGCTACATAGTTAAGGCATCCTAGGAATCTTTGAAGCTGGGTTTTCTCTCTGATTTCGTCTGGAAATTTGTCTGCGAATTCTACAGATCTCTCAATAGGTTTGATAGTGCCATGATATATATAGTGTCCTAAAAACCTTATTTTGGTCTGAAAGATTTTAATCTTAGGGGCTGAGATTACTAATCCATTTTGCTTTGCTAGATTATGAAACTGCCTTATATGTTTAACATGTTGTCTTAAATCTTCCGAGAAGATTAATACATCATCGATGTAAACTATTATGAAGTGTGATTCTGAGTTAAATATTGTATTCATCATGTTTTGGAATTCACTTGGGGCGTTTTTAAGTCCAAAGGGCATTACGTTCCATTCATAGTGCCCAAAGGGTACTGTAAAGGCTGTTTTGTACTTATCTATTTCCCTTATCTGTATTTGCCAAAATCCTGATTTCATGTCAAACTTAGAGAATATTTTTGCCTTGTAGAGTCTTGATAAAAGATCTTTTTTGTTAGGTATAGGATATCTAATCCACTCTAAGACCTTATTTAGGGGTTTATAATTGATGACTAATCTGGGAGTTCCCCTTTCTAATTCTGAGGCCTTTTGAACGTAAAAGGCTGAGCATGACCAAGGAGATTTGCTAGGCCTTATGAGTTTTTTATCTAAGAGATCTGATATTTCCTTTTTACAATATTCTAATAACTCTGCATTCATCTGGATAGGTCTAGATTTGGTCGGAATATTTATTTTTTAAAATTTTTAATGTAAGGTAGGCTGACCTGGTGCTTTTGTCATCCCAAAAGGCTGTGGGATTTTGACTACACAGCTCTTTTTCTAATTTTCTTTGAATTTCTTTTATTTTGTTTTTCCAAAAATCTTCTTGTAATTGTCCCTCTATTTTAGTTATTTTGATTTCCTCTTTAAGATCTAATAGTTGTTGTTCTTTGTATTTTAAGGTCTGTATCTTTTGGATACTAAGATCGTTTTTTAATAAATTGATTTCTTTGGTTTTCGTAGGGTTTACAAATTTAAAGGTAATCTCTCTATCTTTGGAAACATAAGTTGATATTCCTCCTTCATCGATTCTCATAGGACAAAGAAGTGTTAGGAATGGCGTTCCGAGGACAACATTATGAATGTCTTCGGCCACCATGACTGTTGATTTGAAACAAATATTATCTTGGCAAATATTTACGTCTGATATTTTATATTTGACTTTGAGGTTCTCATTATTAGCCGTATACAGATTCTCAGTAGTTTCTTCATAATATTTCTTCGGGAACAATCCTATTGGTATACAGTTCATGTCTGCTCCAGAATCAACTAAGGCATATACTTCTCTAATCTCCTCTCCTACTACTAGTCTAACTCTGGCGTTCCACCTCTGAACTTTTACGGCTGTGATTTTATTTAGGTAACCGTCTTGTTCACTTTCTTCTTCTTCTTGAAGAATTTCTTTCCTTGGGTTTTTTAATTCTTCTATTTCTGTTCTTAATTTCTTAATTTCTATTTTGATTTGTTTAACTTCTGTTTGTAGTTGATAAATTGGGTCTGCTTTAAATTTTTCCTCTTGCTCCTTTTGTTTGATTATTTCTGATAAGCTTAAAACTTCCTTCCTAGCCTTAGGTTGTAATTCCCTTTTAAGTTCATCTACGAAGTTTTTTCTTACTTCTGGGTCATCGGTTCTTTCTATTAGGTCTATGAGTAGATCGCTTCTCTTGCTGTTGATCATATTAATTTTAAGATTTTCAGTACAGCCACATAAGGTTATTTCATCTATGTTTTCAGAGGAAGTTTCTTCTTCATCAGAAGAACCTTCTTCTTCATTCTCTTCTACCAGGTTGATCTTCTCATATTCTGAACTATCCTCTAGGTCCGAAGGGTAACTTTCTTCACTATCTGATCTCATTAGTTCTAGTATTTTTTCTTTCTGGTCTTCTGGAATGTCCATTCCTTGGATTTGGGATATTTTATATTTTCTACAGTTCTTGCTAAAGTGGCCCTTTTTTCCACATCGATAGCAGGTTGCTGTTCTTCTTCTTATATTGGTATTGTCCCTTTTCTTAGGAGTAGTTTCCTTGAATTTTTGGTCTTTGGACTTCCACCTTCCTTTACTAGGAAATTTCTTTGATCTATTTCCAGGGTATGTTGGTCTTTCTACCTTTCTTTTATCTTTCCTCTTTTTCTTAGAAGGGGGTACTAGTACTTCGTATCCATATTGTTTACAAAATCCTCCTAGTTCTTTCTTGGTTGTAATTTCGTTTCTTTTTAACTTAGATTGGAGTTTCATTTCTGCACATTTTTAGTGCTGTTGTATTAATGGTTTCAACAATATTTCCATAGGTGACGAGGTCCCAGTTAATTTCTCCCTGGTATTTTTCTGCTAAGGCTTCACTAACCTTTTCGGAGAATAGGCTTGGTAATCCTGATATGAATTTCTCTTTCCAAAAGGGAGAGCTGCAATCTTCCCTTTCAAGGACTCGACATAGGAAGACATCCTTATACCATCTGAAGTCTTGCATTTTAGGGCATCTGAGTTTCATTAGAAGCATTCGGTTATTTTCTTGCTTTATGTCTTTTGTTCCTATGAACTGTCTGTATATTGCATGGAGTAGGGTGTCTACCCCGTTATGTTCTTCTGAGGTTTCGGTAGACTCTGATTTGACCACAATTTTAGTGCTATTTATTATGAAGTCTCTTTCTTCAGGCTTTAAATATCTATTCCACCATCCTTCTAATTGCCCGGTGAATCCTTGGACAAGAATTCTAAGGGTATCCTTTTCAGTTGTATTTGAGGCTCTTAGGGCTCCTGCAGCCATATTCATTTCCTTTAGAAGATTCCAGATTTCTCTTTTGACATCCCATCTAAGTTCCATTCATAAACTACTCCGCTAGTATAGGCTTCTCTTCTATAATTCTTCCTTTCCTCGAATTGGATATCTGGGGGAGTTGGTCTAGGATAATAATCCTTTTGTGATCTATAATATGTTTGTCCTTCATTTTTTAGTTTATTTATCCGATTTTTAGGTTCTTGTGATGATATCATGTTCAGTCTGACTCCCTTTAGTTTGTCTATTATTAAGTCTTCTTTGGTTTTAAATCCTTTTTCCCAGCCATTATCTGTCTGGAAAAGAGGCTTTTGCATTTTTATAATTTGATCTACCCTTGGGTTCTGAACCTTTTGTTCAAGATTCTTTTCTATCTTATTCAACTGCCCTGATATTGTATGTAAGGCCTGATTACTATAATTGTTTTGTTGTGCTATCTTTCTAATCTCATTGCTGGTTGCTGGGTAGTTGTCATTTTCTGGTTTGATGGCTTTAAACGGAGAGGCTATTACTATTTGATTCCTATAATTAATCTGACATTCATCTAAGGGGATGTGTTCTGAGTTTATTTCCTTATTTTCTGTAGTTCTCCAAATTACTCCTAGAGACTTGAAAGGATATTTGCTTGTAATTTTCTTGTTATTACATTCTTCTTCAAGCCAAGTAAATAAGGGATTTCTAATTCCATGGTGTTCATAAACTTATAGTATTCTTGTTTTAAATCTTCTCTTTCTTCTGGGCTGGTTATTTTCCACAGCCAGTCAACCTTCTTCTTGTTATGCTTAGCTCTAAAGTCTTTTCTGATGCTTTCTTTATTAATCTCAAATTTTCCTTTTATCATGTTTAGTTGGTTTGGTATGTTTCTTTCATTTGAGAATAAGTGGGAGAATAATTTGCTTCTTCATAAAATAGACTCGGGACATTTGATTCTAGGTCAACCCCTTTAAGTTTTAAGTTTCTTTGGCTAGTTTCTCCTACTTCTGAACAGGGATTTCTCATACTATATGATCTTCTAAAATTATACCTAACCGTTCCTTTATCATCTTGAGTTATTTCGTTTATTATCCTATTTTCTCTGACTGATCTCCTAGGAGGCTGAGTTTTTTCTAAAGTCCAATTGTTTTCAATTTTTACCCCTTTCCATTCGCTCATTTGTGGTACTACCGACTGATGTCTCTCGTCTGTTGCTAAAAATAGGGTTTTTCCCGTAGGTGATTTTCTTATCCCTTTAGCATTGACTCGGGTTTTCATCATTTTATAACTTATTCTGTAGACAATACTTAGTGGCTTAAATTCTGGGTTTATATTTTCGTATCCTGCTACCTTTATGTCTAAAACTAAGGAGTCTTTAATGGCTCCATCTATGGCTAGACTTAGGTTGGGGTAGTTTTCAAAGTAAATAGGTCCCCAACTAACATTGGTACTAATGGCACTAAGAATTGCATCTTCTGCTTCGTTGAAGCGATTGTCTTTTAATATTATGAATATAGGTTTATCCATTCCCTCTCTATGATTTGGGATTATGGCAACTTGAACTGCTGCAATGTGCATGTATTTAAATCTATCATCAATATTGAAAGACTGTATGTCCTTATTCCTAAAAAGCTTAACACTAGTTTGTCCATTTTCTAGCTTGATGTCTAGATCATGTTCAGCGATTTTAACCCTTCGTTCCTCAAAGAGGCTAAAGCTTCCTCTCTTATATATTTGATCATATTTAATCGTTGGAATCTTCTTATTTGTTATATCGATTTCAGTTGCTGATACTGATCTATTTAGTACATTAATAGTTCCTTCTGGATAAAAGTCTTGATCGCGGGTTTCACTATCTTCTAGGCCTTCATTCTCATCTAATCTTTGAGTTCTAGTTAATCTTCTAATTATGCTATTCATTTTGGCTCCTAGGGATGATGGGAACACTGCCAGACTTACGCTCTTCTGCTGGCCTTACACTTGCCAACGCTTCCTCCTAGTAGCCTATTGAACAGCCTAATAAAAGTCTCAACCATAGCTCTAAGACTTAATGAGATTAAGGATAGGAGGCTAGTGAATCCTAGAATCCTGACCCATTTCCAGTAAGAATTATTAAGGCAAGTCAGGTCTTTAAATCTTAAGAGATCTCGTCCGGCCGTAGCTCATTAATCCCATGGGTCATAGGTGTACTTTTATACACCCGCTCAGGGGGCGAGATACCTTTTGATTTATGAGACTTGGTGTGTGCGTGGAGATCTAACATGGCTCTGATACCATTTAGGTGCGGAATGAGATATGGGTTCGAAATCTCAAAGTGTGATGAATAGTAAAAATAAACAGTAAAAGTGAACAGTAAAAGTGAATAGTAAGCATGAACAGTAATCTTTTTGGAAAGACTGAAATCCGGAAATTTATATATATCAAAGCTTGTACTGGTCCTTCAAGATACATTGCATGAAACTCTTACATAAAACCGAATAGAAACTCACAGTCACACAAAGCTGGTAAAAGGCTGGTAAATGAAACTGGCTTCCGGGGGATTGCTACAGTCTGAGGTCGATCTGCCTGTAAAATTCTTCTGCTTGCTTAATGATGGTCTGAGTAGTAAGATGGTTTATCTGGTGTACTGTCTGTTCTGAGTGGTATTGGAGGGTTTTAATGGCAAGGCTGATAAATTCCTGGTAGATAAGCTCGAGTTCAGGGTCTGAGGTTTTCTGGTAATTTATGTGGGCTATCATGTCTAAGAGTTCATAGGTAAGGTTGGTAAATGCTAGTAGGTCCTCGGAGATGAAGTGAGTCTGGAGGTAGCAAGGCGGACGATGGTTGTGGTTTGAGTGATATTGAGTGGTGTATGGATGAAGGCTAATGGAGTTAGAAGTGGGTAGTGAAGGCGGATTGAGGAGCCTGCCTTCTGAGGAGGCGGTTCCTTCTTTTTATAGCCGAGGGAAGGCTATCTTGGTCTATTCCTCTCTAAGTAGTAATGGAGATGCGGTCAATAAGAAGGATGATGATTTGATGGCACAAGGTCAGGAAGGACAATGATGAGGGAGGCAATGGGTACAATTGTTGATGGAGTGGGACCATGGAGGTACAATGATTTAAAGTGGAGCTGTCAGGAAGGACAATGAGGGAGGCAACGGGTACAATTATTGGTGGAGTGGGACCATGAAGGTACAATAATTTAAAGTGGAGCTGCCAGAAAGGACAATGATGAGTTGCTTGCATATTATCTATACCGCACCACACCTAATTTATTTATGAAAAATATTTAAGTGCACATACTTGCTACTCTGTTAATTTATTTATGAAAATCTGATTGATCCATTCACAAAGAATGTTGCTCAAATATAGCAACCCAAGAGGGGCGGTGAATTACATTGACATCGCCTCGATGCACGATCTCTCTAATGAGATGGTATTTTTTTTCAATATGCTTGCCTCTTTCGTGGCTTCTGAGTTTTCTTGAATTAGCCATGGCACCACTGTTATCACAGAATAATGTCAATGGAATATCCATTCTTAGAACAACTTCCAAATTAGTATAGAACTTTTTAAGCCAGATTGATTCTTTAGCTGCTTCACAAGCGGCTATGTACTCAGCTTCCATGATAAAGTTAGCAATGCTAGATTGTTTAACACTTTTTCAGATAGCTGCTGCACCATCAATTATGAACATTGATCCAAACAACGACTTTTGAGTATCTTTATCTGATTGAAAATCAGAATCAGTGTATCCTAAGGGGTTCAAGTCTCCACCTGAATACACAAGCATATAATTTCTCGTTCTTCGAAGATACTTAAGAATATGCTTTATTGCCACCAAGTGCTCTATCCCAGGGTTTGACTAAAATCAACTAACAACTTCTACTGCATAGCAGATGTCTAGTCTAGTGCATAGCATAGCATACATCAAACTTTGAACTGCCGATGCTTATGGAATCCATCTCATGTCCTCTTCTTTTTGTGATGTCTTAGGATTTTGTTCTTTAGAGAGAACAATTCCATGTCGAGTCGGAAGAAGACCCTTCTTGAAATTCTACATTGAAAAATAGGCCAATACCTTATCGATATAAGATGCCTGAGACAGTGCTAGGAGTTTGTACTTCCTATCCCAAATGATCTGGATACCAAAAACATAACTCGTCTTTTCAAATATTATATTTGGAGTTGTTCGGCCAGCCATGTCTTTATGTTAGATAATATTTTTAATCATTTTCAATAAATAAGATATTATCTACGTAAAGCACTAAGAAAATCATACTTTTTTCATTAATGAGCTTATATACACAAGGTTCATCAATATTCTACT
Source organism: Calamus simplicifolius (assembly GCA_900491605.1). Classification (NCBI taxonomy): domain Eukaryota; kingdom Viridiplantae; phylum Streptophyta; class Magnoliopsida; order Arecales; family Arecaceae; genus Calamus; species Calamus simplicifolius. Next base: position 160,550 of record UESW01001369.1, read on the forward strand.
CGAAGCCAAAGGTTTTGATAATTTCATCAAACCTAATGTTCCAAGACCTGGAGGCTTGTTTGAGTCTATAGATAAACCCATTAAGCTTACAAACTTTCTGCCCTTGATCTTTAACAATGAACCCCTATAGTTGTTTCATATATATGGATTCCTATAGAAAAAAAGCTCATCAGACCTAGTAAGTCTCATTGGTCCTGCTCAGCCCTCTATGTTCAGAAAGCTTCAGAACTAGAAAGAGGAACCCCTAGATTAGTTATTAACTATAAGCCATTGAATAAAGTCTTAGAATGGATTAGGTATCCCATACCTAACAAAAAGGACCTGTTAGCAAGACTCCACAAAGCTAAAATATGTTCTAAGTTTGATATGAAATCAGGATTTTGGCAGATTCAGATTAAAGAATCAGACAGGTATAAAACATCTTTCACAGTACTCTTTGGACATTACGAATGGAACGTCATTTCGGACTTAAGAATACTCCGAGCGAATTTCAGAACATGATGAATGAGATATTTAACTCAGATACCCAATTCATCCTAGTCTATATAGATGATGTTCTCATCTTCTCAGAGGATTTGAAACAACACGTAAAACATATTAGACACTTTCATAATCTAGCCAAAACCAATGGATTAGTAGTCCCTACTCCTAAGATCAAGATCTTTCAAACCAAAATAAGATTTTTAGGACACTACATACATCAAGGAACTATAAAACCTATTGAAAGAGCCGTAGAATTTGCAGACAAATTTCTAGATGAAATCAGGGAAAAAACACAACTATAAAGATTTCTAGGATGCCTTAATTATGTAGCAGATTTTGTCCCAAATCTAAGAATTTTTCTAGAACCTTTGTATGCCCAGCTTAAAAAAAAGAAACCCAGCTGGATAGAAGAACAAACTCAAGTAATCAGAAAGGTTAAAGCATAGTCAGGAAACTCCCCTGCCTAGAGTTATTAAACCCAGAAGCATTAGCAATAGTTAAAACAGATGCCTTAGAAATAGGATTTGGAGGAATCCTTAAACAAAAAATCAATAACAGAGAAAGCTTAGTCAGATATCATTCAGGAGTATGGAATGATGCCGGAAAAATTACAGCACAATAAAAAAGAAATCTTATTGATTGTTTCCTGCATTCAGAAGTTTCAAGAAGATTTATATTTCAAAAAATTTCTTCTCGGAATCGATTGTAAATCAACAAAAGATATCTTGGAAAAAAATGTTGAAAACCTTGTTTCTAAGCAAATTTTTGCCCGTTGGCAAGCGATTTTATCGATATTTGATTTTGAAATAGAATTTGTAAAAGGAACAAAAAACAGTTTACCAGACTTCCTAACCAGAGAATTCCTCACAGAACAAAATATCAGAAAAATTCAGAACCAAGATCTCCTAGTCCAAATCAAACCAGGTCCAGTCCACCTAATCCAAATATAACAGACCCAGTCCTTCCAGACAAGCTCCAGTAAATCCTTACATCTCAAAACCCTGCTTCCTCATGGTCAAACTCCTAAAAGAAGATGAAATAAGCAGTGGATAGATCCCTAAATTATCCAGGATCTTTCCTTCAGCAAATGAAAAAATTGTTCAGTACCACTTATCCCAAGGCTACCAAATTCCCTTAAAAACCCAAGAATGCTATGAGTTTATTCTAGTAGATACAGACTCTGCTGAAATAACTCACACACCAGTACTGTTGACCCAATTGATGATTTTGATGATTAACAAAACTATTTGAGTATAATTTTTGAAGGCTCTGATGATTTTGATTTAGTGTTTCAGCCTATTAGTCTATTGAAAGATCAAAATCAGGAGTTACATAGGGTTCTGGATCGAATCTAATGTCTAGGTAAGAATTGCAGATATTAGAGTCGACTCCGAGAATCACAGAGCCGACTCCGGAACTGGCACGGTCATTAGAGTTGACTCCGAGACTGTTAGAGTCGACTCTCACAGAAGAAGCAGAAAGTTGATTTTTCTGGCTCCGACCTAGAGTCGACTCCAGGTAAGTTAGAGTCGACTCCGGAAAAGTTTCTTGTCGACCCCAGAAAAGCCAGAGATGACTCCGAAAATATCATTTTAAAACGCCTCGAGCTAGAGCCGACTCCAGAAAAGTTAGAGTCGACTCCAACCCACCTGGAACGAAAAATAAAGTTGCCAGATCAGCTCTAACGGTAATATTTCTATTTTACCTCATTTCTAACGGATATATTTTGATACAAGGTACACTCCAATGGATAGTTTTCTTTCAAAAATGGTATAAAAGAAATCTATAAAAAGGGGAGTCTATTGTTCAACAAAAAGATGGAAAAATAGAAAGAAAAAGAGAGAAAATCTGAGATAGACAAATCCCATTTCAAAAATCCTGAGCTTGAATCTTGAGAGGAAAACCTTCTAGCTCAAATCCACTCCACTCCAAAAAGGCTCAAGAGGAATCCAAAGCGTTCAAATCAAGTCTTGGCGGATTTCCCAACTTGGAGAAAGGAGATTCATTTCTTGCTTTTCAACCCTTCTCAACTGCTTCAACCACGAAGAATCGGAGCTGAGGCTTGATTCAATCCAGCAAGGAGAAGAAGAAAAGAAGAAAAGATCAAAAGCCAACCTATCTTCAAATCAGGCTTTTCTAAACCTTATTATTCTTAATTTGTATATTTGCTCATTGAGGAGCTTTGTATTCACACACAATACTTATCTTGTTTTTGCCTAGTTCAATCTGGGGGATTGAACTAGAGGAGGTAGTTTTACCTCGGTTTAAGCTTGTTTAAGCTTGGGTTAGTTGTGAGCCCGTGAAAAACAACGTGTAGGGTTTTGTGCTGGTGAGCCCGTGTAAAACCGGCTGGGTTCGTTGTGATCCCGAAAAACAACAAGTTTGAGTTGTGAGCTTGTAAAACAACTCGGCTGTAATCTAGAGAGATTATAGTGTGGACCCAAGTGAATCTTGGGAGTGGACGTAGGTGTGGTTGCACCGAACCACTATAAAATCTTTGTGTTTGCAGTGTCTCATTGTCTCTTTCTCTATCTCTATCTTATTCACTGCACTTTATAGTTACCTTGCATTTGCCTTCATTAATCTCAAGCAAACTATTTTAAAAAAAGGGCTAATTTTTAAAGAACCCAATTCACCCCCCCTCTTGGGTTGCCATCTGGGCCAACAATTGGTATCAGAGCAAGTGCTCATTTAGAATTTGATCTCACGATCAAGGGCTAAAGATCCTTATGGCAACACAAAGTGGTTCATGTTTTGCTGAAGGTCATTCTACGAATAGACCTCCTTTATTTAATGGAACCAACTATTCATATTGGAAAGCTAGAATGAGAATATTCATTCAAGCTTCTGACTATGAATTGTGGGGAGTAATAATAAATGGACCTAGTACACCCACACACTTATTGATGGCACTATTGTTCCTAAGCCCGAAAGGGATTGGAATGATAATGATAGGAGAATGGCACAATTAAATGCTAAAGCCATTAACATTTTATATTGTTCCTTAGACTCTAATGAATTCAACCGAATCTCAACATGTAATTCCGCAAAAGAAATTTGGGATAGGTTGGAAATAACACATGAAGGAACAAACCAAGTTAAGGAATCAAAAATAAATATTTTGGTTCATAAATATGAATTGTTTACAATGGAACAAACTGAAACCATCACATGCATGTTCACTAGATTCACTGATATTGTGAATGGTTTAAAGAGTCTTGGTAGAATTTATTCTAATGCTGACCTTGTGCGCAAAATTCTTAGGTCACTACCAAGATCATGGGAAGCGAAAGTCACTGCTATCCAAGAAGCAAAGGACCTCAATGCATTACCTTTAGAGGAGCTTCTAGGATCCCTAATGACCCACGAGCTGACAATGAAGCAGCATGTTGAGGAGGAAACAAAAAGAAAGAAAACACTTGCCCTCAAAACTGCAGAAATGGAAGAGAGCAGCAGTGAAAGTAATGATGAAGATGATGATGAAACTGCTCTCTTGGCCAAAAAATTCAGAAAGTTTATGAGAAAAAGGCCCTTCCATAAAAAGAAATTTGGAGCAAGAATTGATGAAGAAAAAGAAAAGAAAAAGGACAAGAAAAAGAAAAAGAGAAAGAGCCCTTAGTATGTTATGAGTGTAAAAAGCCAGGGCACTTTAGATATGATTGTCCTTTGCTGAAAAAGGCCTACAAGAAAAAGAAGAAAGCATACATGGCAACATGGTCTGATGAATCTTCCTCGTCGAAGAAGAAGAACAAAAGGAAGTTGCCAATATCTGCTTCATGGCCAACAACGACGACAACGACAATGAGGTAAGTTCTGAAAACTCAAATGATGAATTTACATTTGATGAAATGTTTGAAGCTTTCAATGAATTGATGATTGATTTTAAATCTTTGAAAAAGAAGTATAAGTTTTTGAAAAATGACAATATTAGCTTAGCTAAAAGTAAAAATGAATTAGCTTTAGAAGTTAAGAACTTAACTAATGAAAAAGAAGAACTTAGCAAAGAAAGAGATAATTTTAATCAAGAAATAGATTTGTTGAAATCTGAAACTAAAAACTCAACAAAAGATTTAAAAGATCAATTAGAAACCTTAGCTTTAGAAAAAGAATCAATCTCTAATGAAAATGATTTTCTTAAGAAAGATGTTAAAAAGTATAAAGACATTGTTGAGAAATTTACTCTAAGCTCAACTAAACTAAATATGATTTTAGATAGTCAAAAAGCAGTTTTTGACAAAGCAGGTTTAGGGTATAACACATTTAGAAACAAAAATTATTGAAAAATATTTTTGTAAAAGCCAACCAAAGTAATATTACTTGTTTTAAATGTAATCAAAAAGGACATAAATCTTTTGAATGCAAAACATTAAATAATAACAACAAGTTAAATGTTAAAGCAAAGAAAATATGGGTTCCGAAAGGAACAATTTTTGTTGCTACTAACCATGAAGGACCCAAGAAAGCTTGGGTACCTAAACATAAAGTTTAAATTATGTTGCAGGAATGTCTTGTAGCCAAAAGATCAAAGAAAAAGTGGTACCTTGATAGTGGCTGCTCAAGACATATGACGGGTGACAAAGATGAATTCATCACCCTGGAAGAAAAGAAAGGTGGAGTTGTGACGTTTGGCGATAACGGTAAAGGTCAAATTATGGGCCTTGGTAAAGTTCGCATAACTCCATCTATATTTATTGATAATGTACTTTATGTTGATGGTTTAAAGCACAATTTAATTAGTATAAGCCAACTATGTGATAAGAACTTTAATGTTTCATTTAAATCTTCTATATGCACTGTAACTAATTCCATTGATGATAGCATTGTTTTACTGGTTATAGACATGGCAATGTTTACTTAGTTGACTTAGAAAAATTATCTGAGTATCATTGCTTAATTGCTGACAATGCTAACATAAATGAATTGTTGGTTGTGGCATCGTAGATTAGGTCATGCAAGCACACACCTTATTTCAAAACTAATTAAAATGGATTTAGTTAAAGGTTACCTAAACTAGATTTTGAAAATAACAAAATATGTGATGCATGTCAATTTGGAAAACAAACTAGAAGTTCTTTCAAATCTAAAAATGTTGTTTCAACTTCTAGGGCTTAGAGCTACTTCACATGGACCTTTTTGGACCAACTAGAACCACAAGTCTAGGAGGAAAGAAATATGGTCTAGTGATTGTAGATGATTATTCTAGATATACTTGGGTAATGTTTTTAGCTCACAAAGATGAGACTTTCTCGATATTTCTGAAATTCTTCAAGAAAGTCACAAATGAGAAAAACACTACCATAGTATCTCTAAGAAGTGATCATGGAACAGAATTTGAAAATCACTTATTTGAAAGTTTTTGCACTGAAAATGGTATTAATCATAATTTTTCAGCCCCTAGGACTCCACAGCAAAATGGTGTAGTTGAAAGGAAAAATAGGACTCTAGAAGACATGGCCCGTACCATGCTATGCGAAAGTAACCTACCAAAGTACTTTTGGGCGGAAGCTATTAACACAGCATGTTACATCTTAAATCGAGCCCTAATAAGACCAATCTTAAAGAAAACACCTTATGAATTATGGAATGAAAGAAAACCAAATATAAAATACTTTCATGCATTTGGATGTAAATGTTTCATTCATAATAATGGTAAAAATAATTTAGGAAAATTTGATGCTAAATCTGATGAAGGAATTTTTAGGTTATTCAACAACTAGTAAAGCTTATAGAGTATTTAACAAGAAAACCTTAGTAGTTGAAGAATCCATTCATGTAGTTTTGATGAATCTTTAGCATCTAGTTCTGAAAAGCTTGATGATGAGGAAGATACAAACATAATTGAAAAAGATCTTGAAAAACTTAATATTGAAGTATCTTCAGATCATGAGCAAGAAGCTAAAGATGATGATTCACATAAGGACGATGATGTCAATATTGATCATAATGATATAGATCTTCCAAGAGACTGGAGATATGCTCATAGTCATCCCAAGGAATTGATTATAGGTGATCCATCTCAAGGAATAAGAACTAGATCATATATGAGAAATATTAGTAATCATCTTGCATTTGTATCACAAATTGAACCTAAAACTATTGAAGAAGCTGAAAAAGATAATAATTGGATGTTAGCATGCAAGAAGAATTAAATCAATTTACTAGAAATAATGTATGGACTTAGTTGAAAGACCTAAAAATCATTCAGTATAGGATCAAAATGGGTTTTTAGAAATAAACTAGATGAAAATGGCATAGTAATTAGAAACAAAGCTAGATTAGTTGCAAAAGGATATAATCAAGAAGAAGGTATTGATTTTGATGAAACCTTTGCACCTGTAGCTAGATTAGAAGCCATTAGGCTATTACTTGCATTTGCATGTCACATGAACATTAATTTATTTCAAATGGATGTTAAAAGCGCATTTTTAAATGGATTTATAAATGAAGAAGTTTATGTAGAACAACCACCAGGTTTTGAAGATCATGAATTTTCAAATCACGTTTTTAAATTGCACAAAGCTTATATGGTTTGAAACAAGCACCTAGAGCTTGGTATGATAGACTAAGTAAATTTTTAATTGAAAATGATTTCACAAGAGGAAATGTTGATAAAACATTATTTTTGAAAAGAAAAAGTAAAGATTTACTTGTAGTACAAATATACGTTGATGACATTGTTTTTGGTGCTACTAACGATTCTCTATGTCAAGAATTTGCCAAGTTAATGCAGGGAGAATTCGAGATGAGCATGATGGGAGAACTCAACTTCTTCCTTGGACTCCAAATCAAACAAAGCAAAGAGGGTATCTTTATCAACCAAACAAAGTACACAAGAGAGATTTTAAAGAAATTTGGTATGGAATCAATTAAACCCCTCGGAACACCAATGAGTCCTTCATGCAAGCTGGACAAAGATGAAGAAGGTAAAAAGGTTGATCAAAAGTATTATCGAGGTATTATCGGATCCCTTCTTTATTTAACCGCAAGTAGACCAGATATTATGTTTTCTGTATGTTTATGTGCTAGATTTCAATCAGAACCTAAAGAATCACACTTAATAGCTGTTAAAAGAATACTAAGATACTTAAGTGGAACAAAAAATGTAGGTTTATGGTATTCTAGAGACTCCACATTAAATCTAATTGCATATTCAGATTCTGATTATGCCGGATGCAAGTTAGATAGAAAAAGCACAAGTGGTGCATGCCAATTTTTAGGAAGTAACTTAATCTCATGGTTTAGCAAAAAGCAAAATTCGGTTGCATTATCTACTGCGAAAGCAGAATATGTTGCAGCAGAAAGTTGCTGTGCTCAAATCCTATGGATTAAGAGACAACTTGAAGACTATGGTATCACACTTGATAAGACACCTATAAGATGTGATAATACAAGTGCAATAAATCTAACTAAAAATCCAATTCAACATTCAAGAACAAAGCATATTGAAATAAGATATCACTTTATAAGAGAACATGTAGCCAATAATGAAATTTGTCTTGATTATGTGAATACTGAAGAACAACTTGCAGATATATTAACAAAACCCTTAAGTGAAGAGAGATTTTGTTATCTTAGAGGAGAATTAGGAGTTTGTGATCCTTTGGAATAGTTTTCTGAAACTCTTAAGGACATCTATCTAGATTTCATCATTTTCTTGAAAAATCTTGATATTTCAATAAGGAAATCTATCTAGATCTTGATTCATTGTTTCCCCAATTGCTAAAGAACATTAATCTATAATTTGATGATTAATTTGAATAGTTTCAAATTCTTGAAACTTAATTTTTTATCTCTGAAACTGTTAGAGTCGACTCTGACAGTTTGTGGAGTCGACACCTGAGTTTTTGATGTTCTGTCTAAGTGATTAGAGCCGACTCTGGCTTTTGTGGAGCCGACTCTAATACGAGCGCTGACAGATTTTCTGGTTCGGAGCCGACACCCAGTTTTCGGGAGTCGACTCTAAGTCGAGCTAGGTCAAAAATAAAAAGGCGGAGTCGACCCCCAATCATTCCAATCGTCTCCTAAACCTTCCAAAGAACTCCAAAGCCTTTTCCAACTTCCCCAAATCCACTCAAAACCTTGATTAACTTCCAATCTTCTCAATGGCACCAAAGAGGCGCGGATTCGTCGGTGGAGCATCCGTTCCAACGAAGAGACGCACGTTCGGAGGCAACCCTCGCCTTCTTCCTCTTCGGCCACTCAAGAGGATTCCCACCTCACCCTCATCTCCTAAGGTTGATCATTTAGCTGGTAAGACCATTACCACTGGGAGAAAAGTTAACTTTGATTTATTTGAATCGGAAGGTTTCTCTATTGGAAGAAATTTAAGGGATATGGGATGGGAGAAAGTGTGCTCACTAGATTTACCCACATATCCAGCATTAGTAAGGGAGTTTTATAATGGATTAAGCAGAGGAGAAGGAGGATTGATAAGCACAGTAAGAGGAACTAGGGTTACGGTAACAACTGAGATTCTTGGAACCCTATTAGAAATGCCCACTGTTGGTTTAATGGAATGTCAACTTAATGACAGAAGTGGTGCACTGACAAGGATGCTAGGAAGAGATGTGACTGAGTTCGAAGAAATCTTTGCAAATCAGTTGAACCTAGAACTCAGATTATTGCATAATATCTGTGGAAGAATCTTATTTCCAAAAATTGGGAGATTCGAGTATGTCTCGGAGCGAGACGTTTGTTAATGGACTGTATAATACTGGGAGGCCAGTCAATTTAGCTGGCATGATGATTGGATACATGGCAGAGGCAGCTACAAAGAAAAGATCAACACTGCCATACGGTATGATTCTGACACTTATCTTTAGAAGCCAAGGTGTGCTCATAATGGAAATGAACCTTTAAGAAAACTGAGACACACTGATTATTATAGCATTCTACTATTCATAGAATGGGCTTCAAGAAGGTAAATGGTGTTTGGATGAAGGGAGGAGAGAGGAAAGAGCAGATAGGGATGGAGCAGAGGAAACCAGAGTAGAAGAAATCCCGGGACCATCTACTGCGGGACCATCAGTCCCTGATTCATCTTTTGCGGGACCTTCTTCAGCTGGACCTTCAGAGGCCGGACCGAGTTCTATTCCATCACCTCCACATCAGCCTATAACAAATTCTGGAAGATTTTCTAATGAACAACTTGATCAGTTAAGAAGCTTACTTGCTGAGTATGACAGTCACAGGTCAAATGAAATTAATCAATTGAAAGAAGACTTTAATCAGTTGAAAGAAGAACTAAATTCGAGACTGGACATGCTATCCTTTACCTTAGGCAATTCTGTAGAATCCTTTGGAGCTGAGCTTCACAAGATCTTCGAAAGGATGGAAGGCATTGCCGATGGATCAGGATCGTATGTTCATGCAACGGGTCAATTGAAGAAGGATATTGACCTTGCAGTCTCTCAAATCGAAGCTGCCTTGAAAATTTAAGAAATCACAAAAGGATGATGTAATGGAAATATAGGTCATCTAAAGAAAATTGTATTCAAGCACATTTGACCTTGTTTTTGAGTTTGATAGTTTGTACTTAGGAAGTTTTTGAATATCTAATGTATTTCATTTTGAAATGTAATGAATCAACTGATGTAATGGTTCTTGCTTATGAAATGCAATTTCACATTTTCAAATTTTGATTGATTGGATTCCTATGCTTTATTGAGATTATAAATTTTTATACTCTCCTTATTGCTAATAACAAAAAAGGGGGAGAGATAGTTGTGTATATGCAAAGAAAGAAATTGAATTAGATTGAATAGGAATATTGAATAATATATGCATAAAGAAAGAAAGAAAGGGGGAGAATTAATTGTTTATGCAAAATGAATTGAAATGATTATCAGTTACAATTTGATGTTTATATATAAGAGGAGCTACTCAATGCAGGGGGAGCTTAACAAAAAGCTCATTTGCAATTTTATGCACATTAAGTTTAACAATTCAATATTGATGGATTATATTGAACTCATGTACAATTTTAAAGTTTACATTGAACATTGGCATCAAAACCTTAATTTCAATGGTTTAAAGTTAAAATGACTATAATCCTTAGTTTGATTGAATTTTTGAATGCATATACTCAAAGTTTTTGTTATCATCAAAAAGGGGGAGATTGTTGACCCAATTGATGATTTTGATGATTAACAAAACTATTTGAGTATAATTTTTGAAGGCTCTGATGATTTTGATTTAGTGTTTCAGCCTATAAGTCTATTGAAAGATCAAAATCAGGAGTTACATAGTGTTCTGGATCGAATCTAATGTCTAGGTAAGAATTGCAGACATTAGAGTCGACTCCGAGAATCACAGAGCCGACTCCGGAACTGGCACGGTCATTAGAGTCGACTCCGAGACTGTTAGAGTCGACTCTCACAGAAGAAGCAGAAAGTTGATTTTTCTGGCCCCGACCTAGAGTCGACTCCGGTAAGTTAGAGTCGACTCCGGAAAAGTTTCTTGTCGACCCCAGAAAAGCCAGAGACGACTCCGGAAATATCATTTTAAAACGCCTCGAGCTAGAGCCGACTCCAGAAAAGTTAGAGTCGACTCCAACCCACCTGAACGAAAAATAAAGTTGCCAGATCAGCTCTAACGGTAATATTTCTATTTTACCTCATTTCTAACGGATATATTTTGATACAAGGTACACTCCAACAGATAGTTTTCTTCCAAAAATGGTGTAAAAGAAATCTATAAAAAGGGGAGTCTATTGTTCAAAAAAAGACGGAAAATAGAAAGAAAAAGAGAGAAAATCTGAGATAGACAAATCCCATTTCAAAAATCCGTGAGCTTGAATCTTGAAGGAAAACCTTCTAGCTCAAATCCACTCCACTCCAAAAAGGCTCAAGAGGAATCCAAAGCATTCAAATCAAAGTCTTGGCGGATTTCCCAACTTGGAGAAAGGAGATTCATTTCTTGCTTTTCAACCCTTCTCAACTGCTTCAACCACGAAGAATCGGAGCTGAGGCTTGATTCAATCCAGCAAGGAGAAGAAGAAAAGAAGAAAAGATCAAAAGCCAACCTATCTTCAAATCAGGCTTTTCTAAACCTTATTATTCTTAATTTGTATATTTGCTCATTGAGGAGCTTTGTATTCACACACAATACTTATCTTGTTTTTGCCTAGTTCAATCTGGGGGATTGAACTAGAGGAGGTAGTTTTACCTCGGTTTAAGCTTGTTTAAGCTTGGGTTAGTTGTGAGCCCGTGAAAAACAACGTGTAGGGTTTTGTGCTGGTGAGCCCATGTAAAACCAGCTGGGTTCGTTGTGATCCCGGAAAAACAACAAGTTTGAGTTGTGAGCTTGTAAAACAACTCGGCTGTAATCTAGAGAGATTATAGTGTGGACCCAAGTGAATCTTGGGAGTGGACGTAGGTGTGGTTGCACCGAACCACTATAAAATCTTTTGTGTTTGCAGTGTCTCATTGTCTCTTTCTCTATCTCTATCTTATTCACTGCACTTTATAGTTACCTTGCATTTGCCTTCATTAATCTCAAGCAAACTATTTTAAAAAAAGGGCTAATTTTTAAAGAACCCAATTCACCCCCCCTCTTGGGTTGCCATCTGGGCCAACAAGTACCCAACTAAGAAACAATAGCCTACTCTAAATGCAAAATTATAAAATTCATCACCAAGGAAGAATGGGAAAACCCATACCAAGCCAGAGTATTCTCTCAAAGATTTTCTCCCTCCCAGTATAACTACTTTGATTACCAAGAAGCATTGTTTAATGCCTTTTACCATCGAATAATCATCATAAGGAGGACTAGACAGAAACAACCAGATGATAACATCAACAATACATGCCAAACCCTGTGGCAATCCAGGACCTGCCAATCACAGTGGCAGTCCACAAGACATACAGCCCAGCTTGCCAACCAGTTCATAAAAATCAGCCTGCCGAACCCAGTGGTAGCCCAAAAGCAATAGCATCTACCAACCACATTGGCAGTCCAGATCATTAGCTTGTTCAGCCCAGCTAGCCCGTCAATTTGCTAGCCCAGCCAGCAACCACAGTTCACTCATGTGAAACCACAAAGTTCATACCCGTGAAGCCTCCAGAATATCAACCAAATTCAACAACATTGGCGATCCGCCAGCACAAAGCAATCATGCAACCAACAATTATGCAGACCTTAACAGTCACAACATGAGAAGCTACAGACGAATCTTATCTTCAACAACCGCAGCATGTGAAAAACCAAGTTAGCCAGACCTCTTTTTGAGAGCACTGTCCTGAAAAAGGTCACAAATACAGCCGTACATGTGCTATAGTGCTCGCCAACTGTCCTAATCCCATTCGGTGCGTACACCACGCAATCCCTCAATTATTGTCCTGAAACTACTGTTCACTATACACTGTTCACTATTCACCACTGTTCACAAGAAGACTCGTGCCTCAATTATTGTCCTGGAACTACTGTTCACTATTCACCCACTATTCACCAGAAGACCCGTGCCTCAATTATTGTCCTGAAAATACTGTTCAAGCCACTATTCCTCCACTTTCTTAAGCCTATAAAAACCCATGGCCATCTACATTCCAAGGCATCGCCCTCATTCCAAAAACATCACCCATTACCAATTCCACCAAAAATCCAACCATGATCCACTCAACTATAAACACCTTACAGTCCACTCAAAATACCAAAAGACCACCCTCCTTCCTCAAAATCAGGCCACAATAACCTATCCTCAGCCTTACCACCTCCATAACACCATGTTTTCTTCCATTTGAGAAGACCTTTTTGCCTTCACCAACCTTACCCATGAACTCCTAAACATGATAAACTACATAAACTCCCAGAACACCTTAGACCCAGAACTTGAGCTTATCTTCCATGAGTTCATAAGCCTTGTCATTAAAACCCTCCTGTACCACTCTGAGAATATAGAACACCAGATTGACCATCTTATCACTCAGACCATCCTAGACCAAACAGAAGAGTTTTACCAACAGCTTGACCTCAGAGTATTACCTAGCAGTCTGTAAACAGAAGTAAGAAATCAGCTTTATGTAAAAACACTATTTCAGTTTTCATGTAAGTTTTCAGTTTATTAGTTTTATGTAAAAGCTTTCAGCTTTGTAATCAGTTTTATAAGCTTAATATAAGCTTTCAGCAAATCTTTAGCGTTTATAAATCTCGTAGCTTTTCCTTCTGAAATTTCACTTTTCATTACTATTCATTACTGTTCAACAGTACTATTCAAAGCCGCAATGTTAGACTTCTCATGAAGTACTGTTCAGCACAGTTCATTTTTACGATTCATCGCACTCTGGTTTGGGATTTTTCATTCTGTATCTAATTCCGCACCTTAATGGTATCAGAGCCTAGTTAGATCACCACACCCACCAAGTTAAATCACCATGCCCACACAGTGCACACATCTTTATTTCTCAACCAGCGTGTCACGCCTCCTGAGCGGGATATATGCAAATATATCCACAGCCCATGGGAATAATGAGCCCCTGGCCGGACGTGAAAACTCTTGGTTAAGAAATAAAATCATAAAGGCATAGATCAGACAGCTTAACCCTTAGGGAAAAGGGTTAAGGGTGCTAGGAGACATAGTCTCTTGATTTTTCAACACATTAGGATTAAGAACATTAGCTAAGCGGGCATCTTAATTATCCACCAGGTTCTTAGAAGATAATGGTAAACGTGAGACCTTTGGTAAGCATAAGACTGGCAGTGAGAGTAAGACCAGCAGTGTTCCCGTCAGTGTTCCCAGCTGTAGACCCATTATCAACCCTAAGAAAGCAATGGAGCAAATAATTAAGAAATTAGCTAAGGTTCAAAAGCCTAATGGGTTAGAAAAGTTAAAGAAACTATATCCTAACACCCGAATACCCTAATCACACCCAAAGGTAAGCAATGGAAAGATTAGTAAAAAGATCAGCTAGAAGACAAAATCCAGACGAAATAGAAAACGTAGAAACCAGTGAAGTTCAAGACTCTTATTCAAAAGATGCCATTAATATGATGACCAAAGCCATATCAAAAACAGAAATTAATATAACAAATAGAAAAATCCCAAAAATTAAGTATAACCAGATCTATGAAAAAGGAAGTTTTGATCTCTTTGAAGAGTATAGGATCAAAACTGCAGAACGAAGTCTGTCCATCAATTTAGATAATGGCCAAACCAGTGTTAGATTATTCCAGAAAGAAGACATAACGTCTTTCAAAGACAAGTATAGATACATCCATATAGCAGCCGTCCAAGTTGCTATAATCCCAAATTACAAAAATGGAATGGACAAACCTATATTTATAGCACTAAAAGATAACCGCTTTAATAAAGCAGAGGATGCAATCCTTAGTCTTATCAGCACCAATGTTAGTTGGGGACATATCTATTTTGAGAATTATCCCAACTTAAGCTCAAAAATAGACGGAGCCATTAAGGACTCTTTGGTTATAGATATCAAAGCATCAGGATACGACAATATTAAGCCAGGATATACTCCCCTTAGTATTGTCTACAGAGTAATCTATAAACTAATGACGACCAGAGTCAATGCTAAAGGAATAAGAAAGAACCCAAGGGGAAAAACTCTATTCCTAGCTACAGATGAAAGACATCAGGCTATAGTTCCCCAGATGTGCAATTAGAAAGACGTAGAAATCAAAGACAACTGGACCTTAGAAAAAATACAGCCTCCTAGGAGATCAGTCAGTGAAAAAATAATAGTCAACAAAATAACTCAGGATGACAGAGGAAATGTTAGCTATAATTTCAGAAGATCCTATAGTATGAGAAACTATAGTACAGAAATAGGAGATACCGGCACAAAAAACCTGAAGCTCAAGGGAGTTGATTTAGAACCTAGCATTCCAAGCCTCTACTATGAAGATCCAAACTATTCGCCAACCTATTCTCAGATAGTAGACAAAACCCCAAAACAGTTAAATACCATTACCAGAAAATTTGAAATCAACAAAGAGAACATCAGAAAAGATTTTAGAGCACATTATAACAAAGAAAAGGTTGACTGGTTATGGAGAGAAACCAGTGCAGAAGAAAGAGAAAATTTGAAACAAGAATATTATAATTTCATAAATGAACAAAAGCTAGAAGTACTTTATTTTACATGGCTTGAATTAGCATGCAAAAATAGGAAAATCACAATAAGTACCCTTTCAGATCCATAGGAGTAATTTGGAAAACCACATAAAATAAGAAATAAACTCAGAAAACATTCCTTTAAAAGAATCCTAGATTAATTATAGAAATCAAACAGTCATTGCCTCTCCATTTAAGGTCATTAACCCAGATAATGAAGGTTATCCAGCCACTAATAAAGAAATCAGAAAGGTAGTTCAGCAAAACAACTAAAGCAACCAGGCCCTATATACAATATCAGAACAATTAAACAAAATAGAAAAACCATTGAACAAAAACCCCAGGAATCAAGAATTAATAAAGAAATAAAAATACAGAAACCTCTTTTCCAAACAGACAACAGTTGGGAAAAAGATTTTTTAAGTAAAGAAGATAGAATCATAGATCAATTAACAAACAGACTAAGAGGAACTAGATTAAATATGATTTCATCCCAAGAATCTAAAAATCAGATAAACAAGATGAATAACGAAGGACAAACATATTACAAAACATAAAAGGATTATTATCCTAGACCAACTCCTCTAGATATCCAATTGGAAGAAAGAAAAAGCTTTAGAAGAGAAGCCTTTAGTGGTGGAGCAGTATACGAATGGAACCTAGACGGTATGTCAGAAAGAGAGATTTGGAATCTCTTATTAGAAATGAACATAGCAGCAGGAGCCCTAAGAGCCACCCATACTTCTAAGGATAGCACCCTTAAAATCCTAATCCAATGATTTAACGGACAATTAGAAGGATGATGGAACAAATATCTTAAACCTGAACATAGAGGACAAATATTAAATAGCACAAAAATCATTGCTAAACCAAACTCATCAGAAACAACAGAAGAACCCAATGGGGTAGATACCCTAATCCATGCAATATACAGATACTTCGTGGGATCAAGAGACACGAAGCTTGAAAACAACAAGATGCTTTTAATGAAACTCAGATGTCCCAAATGACAAGATTTTAGATGGTATAAAGATACGTTTTTATGCAGAGTCTTAGAAAGAGAAGATTGTAGTTTTGCTTTATGGAAGGAGAAATTCATCTCAGGATTACCTAATCTATTTTCAAAGAAAGTTAGTGAAGCCTTAGCAAAAGAACACCAAGGCAACATTAATTGGGATATTGTCACTTATGGTGATATCTCTAGAATAATTAACAAAACAGGACTTAAAATACGCACTGAAATGAAACTCCAGTCTAAACTAAAAAGAGATGAAATTACAACTAAAAAAGAATTAGGAGGATTTTGTAGGCAATATGGATATGAAATCCTAGTGCCTCCCTCTAAGAAGAAAAAGAAAATTAATAAAAAATTAGAAAATCCAAAATATTATAAAACCCGAACGAACAAATACCTAAATAAGGGAAGAAAAATATTCAGAGAACAAAAGACTGGAGAAGCTCCTAAATGGAAAAAGAGTCCAAGTCTCAACCAAAAAAGAGAAAACTCCAACCTACTTTAGGTGTGGAAAGTAAGGTCACTTTAGTAAAAATTGTAGAAAATATAAAGTATCTCAGATCCAAGGAATGGATATCCCTGAAAACCAAAAAGAAAAGATATTAGAATTAATACTATCCGATAGTGAAGAAAGCTATCCCTCAGACTTAGAAGATAACTCAGAAAATGACCAAATCAATCTAATAGAAGAGAATGAGAGCTCATCAGATGAAGAAGAAACCTCCTCTGAAGAATTAAATGAATTGCACTATGTGGGTGTACCGAAAACCTTAAGATTAATATGATCAGTAACAGAAGAAGTGATTTGCTCATAGACATCATAGAAAAGATTGACAATCCAGAATTAAGAAAAGAATACCTAGAAGAACTTAAAAGAGAATTGTAGCCTAGGCCTAAAAAAGAAATTTTAAGCCTACCAGAAATAATTAAACAGAAGGATCAGGAAGAAAAACTTAAAATAGACCCAATTTTCAAACTAAACCAAGAAGTTAAGCAGATCAAAATAGAAATCAAGAAATTAAAGTCAGATATAGAAAAACTTAAGAAACCAGACAAGGGAAAAGAAGTTCTTCAGGAAGAAGACAGTGAACATGAAAGTTACCTAAATAAGATCACCACAGTAAAAGTCCAAAAATGGCACATCAGAATTAGGCTAAAAGTCCACGATGAAATTAGGAAACATATGCCCTAGTAGACACAGGGGCAGATATGAACTGCCTCCTAGAGGGACTATTTCCAGAAAATATTATGAAGAAATGTGTGAAAACCTTTACACTGCAAATAATGCAAGTCTTAGAATCAAATATAAAATATCAAACGTACATGTTTGCCAAGACAACATATGCTTTAAAATGACATTCATAGTAACCCCAGATGTTCAAACCATCATCTTAGGAACACCATTCATCATCCTTCTTTATCAAATGGAAATCAATGATAAAGGAATATCAACACATGTCTTTGAAAACAAAGTTACCTTCAACTTTGTAAATCCTACTAGAACCAAAGTAGTTGACTTATTAAGGGATCTCAGTATCCAAAAAATACAGCAACCTTTAGGTAATTACAAAGCCTCTCAGGAATTAGAAAAAGAAGAACAAATCCAACCAAAATCATTAAAAAAGCCAGAAGTCAATATGATTAAAAATAAAAAAACTACTTAACCCAAAAATAAGAAGAAGAAAACCTAGGAGTAGAACCAAAAGGAAAGATAGTCAAGAAAATCACATAGATAAAATCTCAACAAAACCACTTAGATGGTATATCAAGATTACCCTCCAAATCAGAAAAGAAATAAAGACATCTGTGCCTTAGTTGACACAGGGTCAGATGTAAACTGTATCCCAGAAGGAATCTTTTCCGAACCATAGGAGAAAAACCCACAAAAACACTGCAGTTAGCAAACAACGAAAAACTCCAGATATAATACAAATATTCAGAAGTATACATTTGTCAGGATAATGTTCAGCTGTTTAAAACCACCTTTATCGTCAGTAAAAAGGTCAATTCTACTGTGCTAGGAATGCCATTTCTAACACTTATCTACAAAATAAAGATAGATAAAAATGGGATAACAACCCAGGTCTCAGGAAAACAGATCACCTTTAGATTCCTATAAACAACCTTAGCCAGAAAACATCAAAAGTCTCAGATTAAAAAAGTCCAGATGCGCATTCCGAAAGGATTTAAAAGAAAAATTTTCTTACAGATTTACATGATGCTTTTTGACGAACGATTTTATCAGCATTTAAATGAGATTTTAAAAACTCTAACTGAAGAATTTCTTACATGATCAAAATGTCAGACAAACCAAAAAATATGTCAGACAAGCCCAGGACCAAAGCTTCCTATGCTAAACCTATGGCACTTGTACCATTAACATCCATTACTCCTTTAAGAAACCAATATTATACCCTTGCTTCGTCCTCTCAAAGTTAATCTCAAGCCATCCAGAAATAGTCACCATCTAGCCCTAAGCCTATTCCAAGTCCAACAAGGCCCAGTCCATCTAACCCTACCACAGCCAGAACCAGTCCTTCCAGACAAGCTCCAGTAAATCCTTATATCTCAAAACCCTGCTCCCTCATGGTCAAACTCCTAAAAGAAGATGAAATAGGCAGTGGACAGATCCCTAAATTATCCAGGATCTTTCCTTCAGCAAATGGAAAAATTGTTCAGCACCACTTATTCCAAGGCTACCAAGTTCCCTTAAAAACCCAAGAATACTATGAGTTTATTCTAGTAGATACAGACTCTGCTGAAATAACTCACACACCAGTACCCAACTCAGAGACAATAGCCTACTCTAAATGCAAAATCATAAAATTCATCACCAAGGAAGAATGGAGAAACCCATACCAAGCCAGAGTGTTCTCTCAAAGATTTTCTCCTTCCGAGTATAACTACTTTGATTACCAAGAAGCATGGTTTAATGCCTTTTACCTTAAGCCCACAGACCATAGCTGGTTTTTCAGTTTCTCCCAAAAGTTCAACAAGAAAATCTCAAGTTGGACCCATAATTGGTGGGTTTACTTTGGATTAACCAAAGACATATTACCAGAAGAAATCCAAGCCACATGGAACTACTTTCATGATAACCTCAAAACAGCATCTTACGGAAACAAAGCCATCATGTTCACAGTTGAATTCCAAGTCCCATGGATTCTAGGATGGGACTTTGCCATCAGCAAAACACTTGACTACCAGTATCCACCAATTTTGGAAAGACGATTCAGAATCAAATGGTGGAAAAACTTCCAATCAGGAGAAAGGCTATTAATAAGTAATATCGCCTATGGCTTATTACTTATGATAACCTTAGACAATTTTCGAAGCCAGAAAAGAACCAGACCTCTCCATCTCCGAGCAAAACCCCCAATAAAAAAGAATTAAAGAAAAAATTATTAGAAGAATTGTCCCAATTGGGAGACTCTGATAATGAAGAAGACATCGGATCATCACAACCAGATCCAGCAATGCAGTTTGCTCAAGACCTTTATGAGGATTATGACATCGAATAATCATCATAAGGAGGACCAGACAAAAACAATCAAATGATAACATCAACAATGCATGCCAAACCCTGTGGCAATCCAGCACCTGCCAATCATAGTGGCAGTCCACAAGACATACAGTCCAGCTTGCCAACCAGTTCATACAAATCAGCCTGCCGAACCCAGTGGCAGCCCAAAAGCAACAGCATCTGCCAACCACAATGGCGGTCCAGATCATCAACTTGTTCAGCCCAGCTAGCCCGTCAATTTGCTAGCCCAGCCAGCAACCACAGTTCACTCATGTGAAACCACAAAGTTCATACCCGTGAAGCCTCCAGAATATCAACCAAATTCAACAACATTGACGATCCGTCAGCACAAAGCAATCATGCAACCAGCAATCATGCAGACATTAACAGTCACAACATGAGAAGCTACAGACGAATCTTATCTTCAACAACCGCAGCATGTGAAAAACAAAGTCAGCAGACCTCTTTTTGAGAGCACTGTCCTGAAAAAGATCACAAATACAGCCGTACATGTGCTGTAGTGCTCGCCAACTGTCCTAATCCCATTCGGTGCGTACACCATGCAATCCCTCAATTATTGTTCTGAAACTACTGTTCACTAGACACTGTTCACTATTCACCACTGTTCACCAGAAGACCCGTGCCTCAATTATTGTCCTGGAACTACTGTTCACTATTCACCAGAAGACCTGTGCCTCAATTATTGTCCTGAAAATACTGTTTAAGCCACTATTCCTCCACTTTCTTAAGCCTATAAAAACCCATGGCCATCTCCATTCCAAGGCATCGCCCTCATTCCAAAAACATCGCCCATTACCAATTCCACCAAAAACCCAACCATGATCCACTCAACCATAAACACCTTACAGTCCACTCAAAATACCAAAAGACCACCCTCCTTCCTCAAAACCAAGCCACAATAACCTATCCTCAGCCTTACCACCTCTGTAACACCATATTTTCTCCCATTTTAGAAGACCTTCTTGCCTTCACCAACCTTACCCATGAACTCCTAGACATGATAAACTACATAAACTCCCAGAACACCTTAGACCCAGAACTTGAGCTTATCTTCCAAGAGTTCATAAGTCTTGTCATTAAAACCCTCCTGTACCACTCTGAGAAAATAAAACACTAGATTAACCATCTTATCACTCAGACCATCCTAGACCAAACAGAAGAGTTTTACCGACAGCTTGACCTCAGAGTATTCCCTAGCAGTCTGTAAACAGAAGTAAGAAATCAGCTTTATGTAAAAATACTATTTCAGTTTTCATGTAAGTTTTCAGTTTATCAGTTTTATGTAAAAGCTTTCAGCTTTGTAATCAGTTTTATAAGCTTAATATAAGCTTTCAACAAATCTTCAGCGTTTATAAATCTCGCAACTTTTCCTTCTGAAATTTCACTGTTCATTACTATTCATTACTGTTCATCAGTACTATTCACAGCCGCAATGTTAGACTTCTCATGAAGTATTGTTCAACACTATTCATTTTTACTATTCATCGCACTCTGTTTTGGGATTTTTCTTACAAGTGGACATCCTTAAGTACTGGTCTCCTTAAACAAAGTTATCAAGTATTCAAATTCTCACAACTATACAAATTATTATTCATCAGAATATTATCTTTGTTCGTTAACTAAAATCGTAGACAATAGGTATAATCATGATTAATCAGATAGTCCTAGTTAACGGCTTCTAGAAAAGGCCGGTGGGTCACAAGCGAACGCACTTAAGTACTGGTTTATCAACATAGATAGTCAACTTTTTCATAACTATGCAAATTGTTGTTCATTAAATTTCTTTTAAATATTTTATAAAGAAATTTTATAAAAATCCATAATATTTTATGAAAAAATTTATTGGATGCATTATTCATAGGTCCTAGTTTAATTTCTCAAATTAGAATAAAATAATAAATAATGCAACGAGCTACATGTTATGATGCATACAATGTATATCTCTAATTTCTATATGGCATGATAAAAATAATTCATTAAATAAATTATTTTAATTTATTTTAATGACGTGAACCTTGGGTTAGGCCCAATATTTTAGGCTGATCGGCCATTTTATGGCCAGAGTAGGCATGGGCCCAATTGTCTTCAAAAAAACCAAGGCCTAAAATTGGACTTCCTTGTACATTATTTGGTTTTGAAAAAAAAAATGCAATGAGATTATGGGCAGTTGGCAAAATGTTGGTTTTTATTCTAGACGTAGAGGGAGGGTTCAAATCTATTCTTTTGGTTTCAAAAACCAACAGCCTATTATGGTCTTGGTAATTAATTAAATCATAGATGCTACTTGGGCTAAGCAAAATTTGTGATTTCCAAAAGCCTATTGTTCTTTGTTGTAAAACTAAGCATTACCTACATAAATTCTTACATGATGCTTTTTACTTAAATTATCCTTCATCTTGATAAAATGATGGCTATAAAAAAAGCTTGGCAAACTAAAATCGACTATTAAGCATCAATAATTCAAGAAAGACTCTAACTTTCAAAGCCAATCTTAAAAAATCAAAATTATTAATCTTAAAAATTAATTTTTATAACTTAAAGATAAAATTGGTTGAAGCTTATTGAGAGAGATAGAGATGAATGGACGGTAAGAGAAAAAAATTTGAAGGGCACGAATACATCAAAATGTGGTTCAAACTAACACATTTTGTTGATTTTGCCTAAAATAATTGTCAACCTAGTTCTTTAAAAGTAAGCCATCCAGATAAAATCAAACGAGTCACAATATAGGAGCTATTATCACATGGAAAGATAACCCATGTACCATCAAAAGTTTAAGCTACCATACAAGATTCCATTTCTCTAGTCTAACATTTCAAATAAATGGTGGAGGGCATAAGCGTGCATCCTAATATTTTGAGCAGGTGAGACTTTTGAAACCAACTTTTAAAAATTGTTGCCGTGAAAATCCGTTCTCCGACTCTGGTGTGCTTTCGACTCCTGATTCGGATGCCGATTTCATTGCCTCGGGATGGAACCTGTAAGACAGTCCGCATGCAGAGGGTGTTGTGGGGGTTATCCTCTGCGGAGAACCCTCCGACGCCCAAATCAGTGGAGATTCACGGCAAGCAGATGTGAGAAAAAGACCTCACAGAGAAAAGTTCCTCCAAGGCCCTTGCGAGAGCTCTAATGGAGTATGAAAGTATGTGTATGAATAGTGTACAAAATGGGCATACCTGAGAGGTTGGAGGGATGTGGTATTTATAGGCGGTCACCTGATTCCTTGGACGTCCCCTGTATGGGGTATAAAAGCTGTTAGGATTCGAATCAAGTCTATTATGAGGTCAGTAGGGTCTGTATCTTGTCAGTTAGAGGATCGACGGCTGGGAGAGCCGGTTGATGCTTTGAGGCTCGATGATCATACAGACCTAGGCTACTCTCGCATATCCTAGGCCACTTTTGGGCATGATTCATTGCCTAGGGTCTTATTCAGTTATAGTGGATTCGAACTCTCCCGCGCTGGATTCCGCAGAGGTATTTTGAATGCCGTGGTTTGGTCTAAATGAGGAATAACCTGGTTTTCCGAAGTGTAGAATGGATCGGCTCGAATGACCGAAGAATGGCCCGGCTCGGATGACCAAGGTACAAGGATAGCTCGGGTTACCGAGGTATAAGGATAGCTCGGCTTAGATGGCCGAAGTATAAAGGTGGTCCGGGTCATCAGGGTGATCAGACTTCATCAAAGTTGATTTGACCTCATCGCCAGAATGGTACGCCAGCTGGCCAGCTGACGAGCAGGATGTTTAGATCGGGCACAACCCCATTGCCAATGTGAGCGGTCAATAATGCAATGACGATTTTATCCCTCATCACATGCCCCCACTCCATAGTCCGAAGTGTAATTTCGAACATAGAGAGTAGAATTCTGGAGCAATCTTATTTGGGGGATTCAAAAAGAAGGGCAATGATGGTCTCTTAAATGACGGGCTGCTGTTACGTCATCATTTTTCGCTGCGGCTCAAGGAGGAAACGCCTCGTTTCCAACAAGTCGCAATAGCGAAAGTTCCGCGTGGCGGAAGTCCTTTATTTCTGGCGTCCATATCGGGGTTTTTGACATCTAGGGCTTTCTTTCTGAAGCTTTTATTTAAAAAGGGCTAGGGCGGTGCTCTTTCTCCAACGCCCCTTTGTCCCTACCACAGAGATTTTCCTCTCTCTCTCCCGCTGAGCCCTTGCTTGTCTGTTCGTGTCTTATCCCCCATTCAGCCAATATGAGTGGTCCAGGCGATGTTGCTTCTGAGATAACCTTAGACGATCTTAATAGGATTCGTTGCCATTATAGAGTTCCTCTGGATGTAACCTTATGGGCGCCAAGGACCGAGCACCGGGTTTCAACCGAGCTAAGCTGAGGGGTTTTCTTCTATGAGAAGAGCTTGTGGGATTCCCTCTTCACCCGCTGATATAGGAGGTGATGAGGTTCTACAATATATGCCCGACGATGGTGGCTCCGAATAGTTGGCGCAATCTTATCGGGTTTATCTCGATGTGCAGTCACGTTGGGGTGACTGCGACTCTCCCCTTATTTCGAGTTTGTTACAATCTAGTTTCTGGGAGGAGTTCTGAGTGGCCCTACATTGGCCCCCGGAAGTCGTTCAAGATGATTTCTGATAACCCTTCTTCGATAAATGGGTGGAAGTTCCGATTCCTCATCGCCGAAGGAAAGCTCAGATTTTTGAGAGGATGGGCTAGTTATGTGAAGGATCCAGAGGCGCGTATGGAGTTGAGCAAACAGGAGAAGAGGGATCTAGCTACCCTCTGTAGCGGTCAGGAGATCTCTTCCAGCACCTTGTTAGCAGAGGATGCCCTTTTTACCATCGGGCTTAGCTCCATTGACCCTCAAGGTGAGTCTCTGTTCTAATGGTCAATATGTTTATATGATCTTGTCGCCGTTTAACTGAACGTTCGCTATGTTTTCAGCCGAGAGGTCCTCATTCGCGGGCCAAATAAGGAGGGAGTTGGGCAAGCGCCATAGGGGCTCCGGCTCTGAGGATAAGTATAGATCCGAGAAGAGGGCTCCTCCTTTCGGGTCTTGCTTGAGGGAGTCCAGGAGAGACGATGTTGGCCGTTGCTCCTCTGCTTCAAAGAGGGAGGAGGTGAAAACGCTAGTTGTAACCGATAGCCCTCCTTGCCGGAGGGAGGTGAGACAGTAGAGGAGGCCATTGGGAGAAGCTCGGAAAGAGTCGTCGAGGTTCCCCCCCTCCAAATAGTAGTTGTGTTAGACGATGCCGAGGAAATGTCGTCAGTCGGTCCGGCGATACCTCTGCTAGAGGTTCCTCAGTCACCAGTGGTGAGGAGCCCACAGCACGTGAAAGAGACCCCTGCTCAAGTGAAGGGGTCAGGAGAGGCAGCGGTGGCTGTCGAGGCTCAAGTGGAGCCGCATGTAGAGAGGTTGGTGGAGGTCGAAGTGCCTCCTATTGAGGGTGTCTCTGTTATGGCATCAGAGAATGCCATGAGAGAAATTGAAGTTCACACGGGATCTGCCGAAAATAGGGCGATAGCCGAGGAGGAAGAGGAAGAGGAAGATGAATCATTGGACGAAGGGGGTGTTCGGGCCGAGGTCCCTTCGGTCGAGGCCGAAGCATTCGAGGCCTTGCAGATTGGAGTTCTGACAGGGGAAGCTGAGCGGATGATTCCTCGGGTCAGAATCCCTCAGGTCGGTTCTTCGGCTATGAGTTCCTTTGTCCACCGTCCGAAGGTGGATGATATGCTCACCACCCTGATGAGGTCTGTCCTGCGCGCGGAAGGGAATTCCTCAATGGATGAGCCTGCCGCCGAGAACATTATTAAGGCGGCCTTCGGCCGGCTCGGGGCGCCGAAGGATGCTTTCCTTCTCCCCGAAATTAGCAATGCTACTCTCATGATGATAGCTTCAAACTATATCTCCCGGGTAAGTTACTGTACCGAGGTTATGATTCTTGATGGGTCAGCCGTGTCGTGGTTTTTCACATATGTTTTTCTCGCATAATGCTTTGGTCACAAGAGTGCTGGTTTGGCGTTTAAATTTGGCCATTGGGGCCTGCGCTCAGGCCATGAAGGAAGCGGCCGATCTTCGGGCAAGGGTGGATTCAATCAGTCGGCTCTCTAGGGCCTTGGCATCCACCATGGTGGATTTTGAAAGGGCGAGCGAGTCTCACCGGCTTGCAGCCGAAAGAGCCTCTCGGCTTGAAACCCAAGTCAAAGAGCTCCAGGGTTTCCGAGAGCAATCGGCCAAGGCTTGCCTGGAGTTATCCGAGATTAAGGCGAAGCATGACGATGACGTTAAGACCATGCAGCAGTACTTCGACAAAAGGTGGAAACAGCTAAGGGCAAGTCACACCGAAGATAAAAACAATTGGAGTAAGAGGCTCGAGGAGGAGGAGCGTAAGTGTCGGCGGCAGCGGCGGGATCAGCTCGTCGATCTGAATAAGGAATTTGCCGATATGGGGAATCGGTTGACATGGCAAAATGAGCAGATTGCTCGGCTTACCGAAGATCTCGATCAATCTCGGCGGGAGGTTGGGGACAAACAGTCCCGAATTAGTGACCTCAAGGAGGGTCTTCAGCAGAACAAGTCAGCCAAGCTGAAGGCCTTGGAAAGGGTTCAGGAGCTGAGCAATGAAATGGCTCGGTGGAAGGAGGAGGTATAGTGTTTTCCCATTTGTTTGCTCTCGATACTTTTCATTTTGCCTGCGGGCTTAAACATTCTGACATTTTGCATATGGGCAAAATCAAGTTCGAGATGCAGGAGCAACTTAAAGCTCTAAGGGCGGAACTGTCCGTGAGTCGTCAGATGAACGTCGATCTCGGGGGCCAGTTAACTGAAGCCAATAACCGAATTGCTTCGGCTGTGGAGGAATACAAGAGTTCTGCCCAATTTTTGAGGAGCGTAGAGAGGCTTGTGCCGATGCATTTAGGTTCGGCGAAGAGGAGACTCAAGCAAAGATCTCTCAGGCGCATCCCGAATGGGATTTATCCTTTTTGGATGCTGAACATTTTGATGTCTGTACCCCGAGGGCCGAAGAAGCTGAGTATGAGGATATCTCAGACATCGATCTTAATGCTATCTTGGGCCCTGGTGAGGCCGCGGCTCCCGAAGAATGCCCTCAGCTAGCTGCTGAGGAGCCCGAGTTTTTTCTTCAACATTTGAAGTGGGTGAAGCGAGTCGAGCCCTCCCGGATATTACCGAAGAAGCTCTTGGGACCGAACCGAGCCCCGATTCTTAAGGGTCATTTGTGTATTTTTGCTTCTCAGATTTGTAATCTGGCCGAAACTTTTAATGAATGGATCTTTCATCTCCACTTGCTTGTCTTTTTGGATGATCTTTTTGTCGCGGGTTTTCCAAATGGCAAACGAATCAATTCGTGTTCCTTTCCAGATTGAATGTCCTATTTATTCAAAGTTGAACTGATTTGCTTTGCTGACGAGGGCTAGCTCGGTTTGAACTTAAGGAAACGTCTCGATCGAGGCCGAGGCTTAGCAGATGGTTCGGTGCAAGAGAGCTGAGAATGGCTCGAATACCTTTGCTGAGCCGAAGTTAGATAACTCGGTTTGTCCAAGGTAAAAAGTTGGTACGCTCTATGCCGAGGCATTCGAAACGGCTTTTCTGAAGGACGCTACGTTTCTGCCCGAGGCATTTATTTCGTTGGCCTTTTTGACGTGCGTGATAAGCCTTCGATCGCCATTGAGCGGCATCGTTTTGAAAGGGGATTTCCCATGTCTGCCCATATCTCAAGGACCTGCAACCGATTTCCTGCATTTAAGGCTCTTGATTCGAGATCATAGGGAGATCTTTTGTCGTGCGTCATGGCCTAGGAAATGCGTTCGGCACGCTTTGGAGAGCGCCCTTTTATCCTGAACCGCCATGTGACAGCATAGCCCGGGTGTTTCGAATTCCAGGGCTCCCTTCTTTTAATGACCACCCCTTGCTTTTTTGCCTATAAAAGGGGCAGGGAGCGGACTGTGCTAGGCCACCCCTCAAAGTCTTTTCTTTCCTGTGAGTCGTAAGGGTTTTCATGGCATCTATTTCATTGAGGTTGAGAGTGGGAAGACTGAGCTCTCCTTTTGCAAATAGGCTTGCCCCGGATAGCTGGGGTGACGAAGAAGTTGCTGAAGAGCAAGCAGTCCTCAAGGGAGGAGTTCTCGGAGGTCATATGGAGAGCGCACGGAAGGCCCACAGAGGTCATATGGGGAGCACACGTATACGCTTCCTGTGTGTCCTTTGTCACTTGCCATGGGGACCACAGGAAATGCAAAGCATATGCATCCCCCATGGCTTACATGAATTTTGCCTCCTCCCTCAGCTTGAATTCCTCAGTTCATTCGCGTGAGGAATCTTTTGCCATGTGAAGAGGGAGGAGGGATGTGTTGGTCTACTGGTTCCCTGCCTATGTGCTTGGGCAGTGGCTAGCAGACCAAAATCCCACTTGGGGGAAGGCATCTTCAGCATCGGCATCCACAGGTCTTTGACCTGGTTATGATCCCTCCACATGATCATCCGAGGGATTCGTGGATGGCCTACTTTGTTCTTTTGTGTTAACCAGTGGCTCAACGGAGCTTGGCTGGTTGTTCTAATTTCTGGGGTCGGATGTAAAGACATCGTTATTGACCGAAGCTGCTCAGCCGAGCTTTTATCTTATTTATTTCTTTGTGATATGATGCACTTGTAATGCCTCTCAAGAGGTTGTAATTCTTTCATATTAATAAAGAAAGTTTTTACCCTTTCTTTTTGTGACATCTGTTTCTTTTTCTGATGTAATTGTGTCGAGAGTTGCTACTCTCATTTTATGCCTTCCTGTCCGTAGCATGATCTATAAGCTCAACAGCGTTCTTGCCGCTTTGCTTTTGCCAATGTGTCATTTAGTCCCTTGTGAGGGAAATGTTTATCTACGGACTTATGCAATAAGCATGATCTTGTTTAAGGAATGATGTACATGTTTCTTTGAGAAGAAATAATTTGCATAATCTTGCTGGTAAGTGGAGGAAGGTTACTAACCCCAGTTGAAGTATAACAGGATGTCTTAGTCAGAGTGTTTGAAAAATTACTCGTTTAGGTCGAGGCTTCAGATAATATATCACTCGGTTTTGCCAAGGCTTCAGATAATATTTCACTCGGTTTGACCGAGGCTTCAAGATTATATCTCACTCGGTTTGGGCGAGGCTTCAGATAATATATCACTCGGTTTAGCCGAGGTTTCAGATAATGGTTTCTGTCAGCAGGCAGCAACCCTTCTTTGAGGTACTGGTGCAGGGGGTCCATCCAGGACGGTTCGGCGTCAACCTGCATCACGTGGTCGACATCGGTGATGCTGGGCTTCTCTAGGACTTCTAGGTGGAATTTTCATTCGAGATCCATCGACTCCGTAGTTGCCAGCGGGACAGTAGGTCGGCGCGCGCATTTTCAGCCCTTGGGATATGGACAATTTTAAATTCATCGAAACAGGAGGATAGATTGTGCACCTTTTGGAGATACCGAATCATATTCGGCTCTCGAGCCTTGAATTCTCTCTGCACCTGACCGGCCACCAATTGGGAGTCGGTGTAGGTAGTCAGCTTCTTGACTTTAAGAAGAGTAAGGCTTCGTACTCTGCCTTATTGTTTGAGGCCGGAAAGGAGAAGCAAATGCCATATTCAAAGGTCGAGCCTTCCAGATTGGTGAGGACTAGGCCGGCGCCAGAACCGCCTGCGCTAGAGGATCCATCGGCATGAAGTAACCATGGGGCGCTGGGCTTTGGTTGTCCGGGGGTATCAAAAACAAAGCCATCTTCGGGTATGGTGCATTCGATTAGGAAGTCCGCTAGAACTTGGGCTTTAATGGCTAGTCGAGGCTGATATTGAATGTCGTACTCGCTCAACTCAACAGCCCATTTGGTCATTCTTCCTGATGCTTCTGGGCGATGGATAATTGCCTTGAGAGGTTGGTCAGTCAGGACGATGACAGTATGCGCCTGGAAGTATGGCCGCAACTTTCGGACCGATGTCACTAGAGCTAAGACCATCTTTTCGACCCAAGCATACCTCGATTCAGCGTCTTTGAGCAGCTTGCTGACATAATAGATAGGTCTTTGGATTATGTTCTCCTCTCTGATTAACACCGAGCCAACGACGCCTTCAGAGACCGCCAGGTACAGGTTCAGCACCTCCCCTGGCTTTAGACTACTGAGGAGAGGTGGCGAGCCGAGGTATTTCTTGAGACCTTCGAAAGACTTCTGGCAATTTGGGGTCCACTAAAAGTTTTTGGCCAACCGAAGCACCTTAAAGAAGGGAAGGCATTTCTCGGCCGACCGAGTTATGAAGCGGCTGAAGGCTGCTATCCTCCCGGTGAGGCACTGTACGTCCTTGACTGACGCTGGCGGAGCCATTTGCTGCAGGGCTTGAATTTTTTGAGGGTTTGCTTCGATGCCTTGTTGTGAAACCATGAAGCCGAGGAATTTCCCGAAATTGACTCCGAAGGTGCATTTGGTGGGATTGAGCTTCATTTGATATTTTCAAAGTGTGGCGAAGCTCTCCGCAAGGTCCTCAATGTGTTGGGATGCCTTCTTGCTTTTTACCAGCATGTCATCAACATACACCTCCATGTTCCGACCGATTTGCTCCTTGAAGACTTTGTTGACTAGTCTTTGGTATGTGGCGCCTGCATTTTTCAAACCAAAGGGCATAACTCGGTAGCAATAGATACCTCGATCGGTGATGAAGGCGGTTTTCTCCTCATCTTTGGGCGCCATTCGGATCTGGTTGTAACCCGAATAGCATCCATGAAGGTTAGCATTTGATGCCCTGAAGTTGAATCCACGAGCTGATCAATCCGTGGAAGAGGGAAGCTGTCTTTTGGGTAGGCCTTATTGAGGTCAGTGAAGTCGATGCAGATCCTCCATTTGCCATTCGATTTCTTTACCATGACCACATTCGCCAGCCAGTCAGGATAACTAACCTTTCGGATAAACTTGGCTTTGATGAGCTTATCCACCTCTTCTTCGATGACTTTTTAGCGCTCTGGGGCAAATTTCCTCTTCTTCTGCTTAATGGGCCTGGATGTTTCGTCCACATTGAGGCGGTGGACTAGGACGCCTGAGCTGATTCCAGGCATATCCGATGCAGACCAGGCGAAGACGCCAGCATTCCTTCAAAGGAATTCGATTAATTCTTGTTGAAGCTTTCCTTCTAGCTGCGATCCGACCTTTATAGTTCGGTCGGGCCAAGCCTCGTCGAGCGGTATCTCTTCTAGTTCTTTGATGGGCTCTTCTCGTTGCTCGGCGAGATCTTCTCTAGCATCCAGCCCGTCCACCTCGGGCTTTCTGGATTGGAGGTCGGCAACAAAGCAATGCCGAGCTACTATCTGGCTTCCTCGAACAACCCTCATCCCCACTCAGTGGGGAATTTCATGGCTAGATGGGGAATGAAATGATGGCTTTGAGAGAGATTTGCCCTAGTCTACCTAGGATGGCGTTGTAGGGGGATCTGAGCTTGGTCACGAGGAAATCCATGAATACGGTAGCCACAAGGGGCCAGGTGCCGGCCCGGACTAACAGAGTGATGACTCCTTCAGGGATTATGGAGTCATATGTGAAGCCCACCAGGGTGGATTCTACCGGTCGGAGGCTTTCTACTTGAAATTTTAACCTCACAAAGGCATCGAAATATAGAACGTTAAGAGAGCTTCCACTATCAACCATAATCCAGTGTATATCGTAATTGTTTAGATTTAAAGATACAACCAGAGTATCATCATAAGGACACTGTACTTCCCCAAGGTCTTCATCAAAGAATGTGAGCTCATCGACCCGAGCCTTCTTCGGCGGGTTCTCCTCCTTGCCTGGCCAAGAAGATGGGGATCGGCCGCCGTTATCATATTAACGTTGCCGATAACTGAAGGATTTGGCGGTGGGAGCTGGCGAGGCTCAGGCTGGCGATTCTCTTTATTAATCAGCTCAGGGGGGCCCCTGAACCGGTTCAGTCTGCCTTGCTTGATCAATTGCTCGATCTCATTTTTGAGTTGCCAACAGTCCTCGGTATAATGCCCATAGTCCCGATGGAAGCGGCAATACTTGGCCGGGTCCCTCCGAGCTCCGTTGCATCGAAGAGGAGCGGGTCGAGGAAGCTGATGCTCGATCTCCATCATAATCTGTGCTCTTGGCGCGGTAAGGGGAGTATAGCGGTCGAATCTTCGGGCCAGACTCTGAGTTCGGTCCTGAGGCGGCGGTGGAGGAGTCCTGCGGTGGTGAGGTGGGCTAGCATGACAGTGGGTCTGCTGCTTGTCCAGGCCCTTTACCTCTTTCTTCTTCAATTGCTCCGCTCGGACTGACCTCCTCGATTCTTTCACCCTGGCATATTTGTTCGCCAGGGACATCATGTCCGAAAGGCTCTTTGGGTAATTCACCTCCAGAGCCAGGTAGAAGTCTCCCTCCTTGGACACTCCTCCGGCCAGGACGGACATGGCCACCTCGTGGTTGAGATGGTTAACTTCTAGGAGGGCCGTGTTGAAACGGCCAAGGTAACTCTTCAGTGACTCCCCCTCTCTCTGCTTGATCTCAGAGAGGGAGTTGGATCTCCATCGCCGGTGACGGCTGCTGACGAACTGGCTAATGAGCAGATAGCTCAGCTCATCGAAAGAATCAATGGAACCTGGTTTTAGGTTGTTGAACCAGGTTCGGGCAGATCCTCTTAAGGTGGAGGGGAAGGCTTTGCACAGGATCGCATTTGATGCCCCGTAGAACATCATGATGGATCTGAAGATGCTGAGGTGGTCGTCGGGATCGGTGGATCCATGATACGGCTTGATGGTAGGGAGCTTGACATGGGGGGAATCACTTCCCTCGTGATCCTCTCGGAGAAGGGGATGCCCTGCTCTGCTTTCGGCTGGGATGGAGGAGCTTGCCTGGCGACGTCCAACTCCCGACGCCACTCTTGCCGCATCTCCTACATCTGCTATCTGATCCCTTCATCCAGAGTGGTATGAGGGATCGGGCGAGGAAAAGATGGTAGCGGTGTCGAATCCTGGGAAGACACCGGGGAGGGGGAGCGAACCCGTCTGGATCTGAGCGGGCTCTTTCCTCCAGCTCGTTGCAGCACCAGCTTCATCTTTGCGGGCCGGTGACCGCGACCCTCCGCCTTCGGCGGATCAGAGGAAGAGATCGCTGGCGGGCAGGGACAACGGCCTCCTCACGGGGCTGAGAGGCAGGGGGAGTCGCTCTAGGGATTGCCTGGAACTCCTGGACCAACTGGGTCAATGCCTGGATCTGCTGAACCAGAGTGGCGAACTAATCTAGGGTTACCGCCGTTGTCGGCGGTGAAGGAGTTTCAGCTGGCGGTGGTAGCGGAGGTGCTACACCACTAATCAGATCAGGCCTTTGAGAGGCGGCCTGGTCTTGAGCTTCAAATGTAGCTATCTTCCGATTGGCCATTAGAGGATGCTTTGCTCTGGTTTTTGAGTCTTGTCTCCTCGATCACAAGTTTATGGGACTTGAGACCCTTCCTCTAGCACCAATCTGTTGCCGCGGAAATCCGTTCTCCAACTCGGGTGCGCTTCCGGCTCCTGATCCGGACACCGATTTTGTTGCCTCGGGGTGGAACCTGCAAGATAGTCCACATGCAGATGGTGCTGTGGGGGTTGCCCTATGCGGAGGATCCTTCGACGCCAAAGTCAGTGGAGATTCACAGCAAGCAGATGTGAGGAGAAGACTCTCACAGAGAAAAAGTTTCTCCAGAGCCCTTGCGAGAGCTCTAATGGAGTATGAAAGTATGTGTAAGAATAGTGTACAAAATGGGCATACCTGAGAGGGTTGGAGGGATGTGGTATTTATAGGCGGTCACCTGATTCCTTGGACGTCTCCTGTATGGGGTCTGAAAGCTGTTAGGATTCGAATCAAGTCTGTTATGAGGTCAGCAGGGTCCGTATCTTGTCAGTTAGAGGATCGACGACTGAGAGAGCCGGTTGATGCTTTGAGGCTCGATGATCATACAGACCTAGGCTACTCTCGTAGATCCTAGGCCACTTATGGGCATGATTCGTTGCCTGGGGTCTTATTCAGTTATAGTGGATTCGAACTCTTCCGCGCCAGATTCCGCAGAGGTATTTTGAATGCCGTGGTTTGGCCTGAATGAGGAATAACCT
The DNA here is from genome assembly GCA_900491605.1 of Calamus simplicifolius. Taxonomy (NCBI): domain Eukaryota; kingdom Viridiplantae; phylum Streptophyta; class Magnoliopsida; order Arecales; family Arecaceae; genus Calamus; species Calamus simplicifolius. The sequence goes on from UESW01001369.1 coordinate 194,745, forward strand.
GGTTTTCCGAAGTGTAGAATGGATCGGCTCAAATGACCGAAGAATGGTCCGGCTCGGATGGCCGAGGTACAAGGATAGCTCGGGTTACCGAGGTATAAGGATAGTTTGGGTTACCGAGATATAATAATAGCTTGGCTTAGATGGCCGAAGTATAAAGGTGGTCCGGGTCGTCAGTGTGATCAGACTTCATCAAAGTTGATTTGACCTCATCGCTCAAATGTTACGTTAGCTAGCCAGCTGGCGAGCAGGGTGTTTGGATCGGGCGCGACCCCATTGCCAATATGAGCGGTCAATAATGCAATGATGATTTTATCCCTAATCAAAAATTAAATATTTTTTAGGTCAAAACTATGGGTATCAGGAATCAAATTCCATGAAGATATATCCTTTGGCTTTTAAAGAGCGAGCCACCCACTTTAATAAAATCAAATGGGTTACATCATGCGAGTTATTATCACATGTAAAGATGAATCCCATCTCTTATTCATGTAACCATCAAGGATATTGCACAAAATTCCATCTCTCGAATCTACCATTTCAAAAATTAGGCTGCGGGGTCATAATCTGGATGCTACGAGTTGGATCTCTCATTCCACTTGATTTGTGCTTTAAAGATATTATAATACCATTGGTACAAACCTAACGCATGCTATGCCCACATCCTTAACAAGAGTAATTCCACATAGATCGACCGGTTGCAACAACACTTTTGACGCCACTATAAAGCTACTCGCGATGCTGGTGCGATTCAAGAGAACACGATGACATAAAATATCAATTCCTTTACACCACACATGTGATCCATAGAAAAAGTTTGGTAGCGTTGTTGAGCCCCTAATCTTTTCTTTCCTTCTCAAAATGTCCAACGCTAGTTTATATACGAGACATGCCATGCTTGTGGTTAGGTGGTCTTCTGGGACCACGTCTATAGATGGATTTCACCACCGGTGTGCGAGACTCACACCAACTGACCTGAAGTCCCAAGCCTTTCGACCGGTCGCCAGTGCCGGGTTCACGTGTCCGGCGTCCGTAGTCTCGTTTCTGAGCAACAGAGACCGGGCTTCGGAAGCACCGCCGCGCACCCGCTCGCTGACTCCGTTGGCCCGCGCGGCATCTGGCAGCCCAGCGCGCCCGGCCGCTCCCGCTGCCAGCCGGACTGAAGCCTGGACCTGCGAACTCGACCGCCCACGTGGTGCCTCGCGAACCCCGCAGCAGCAAGAAGGGCCCACCGGCTACGAAACCGAGCAGCGAACTCCGGCCTTGACCGCTTCGTTGTTTCCCACGTGTCGATGACGACATGGGCCCCATGTGAATAAACGGGCTGCGAGCGCGCGTGGCGAGAGATGGGCTTGGTTTAATGTGTTCGCGTCAAGGATTGGTTGTTCCTAACGGCCCCCCCCCCCCCCCCCCCCCCATTTCTTCGTAAAATCCCCACAAAAATCTCTCCTAGCAACCGGGGAGGTTTCAAAGGGGGCGAGAAAAAGAGCAAGCGCCGTGGTAAGGGGGTAAGGAAGAAAGGTCCGGGGGCTGTGGGTTCGTCCGGGCACACTAGTTCCACTCGCGGCGATCTAAGAGCGAACGGGGGGAGAGAGAAGGAGAGGGAGAGGGGGAGGAGATCGGTGAAATCTGGGAAGATCCATCAAATCTCGTCTCTTTTTCTCGTTCCAGGTAGAACCCTAACTTTTCCGCACGGAATGGGCAAGAGATCGCTCCTTTTGGGTAGCTGGATTTGCGCCCGAAAGGGAAAATATGTTGTCTTTATCAATCTGTGTTGTTTCCTAGCAGAAATTTTTTGATTTCAGGTTTGCGATTGGCAAAACGCGAAATGTCGGGGTAGGTTTTTCTGGAAGCCGATCTGAGGGATCCGGGATGGGCGGAGCGTTGGAATTAGGGGTTTCGTCTTGCGTGAGTGTGGAATTCAGGGTTATTACTTATTACCGTGTTGGGCTAGGGCTTTGATTAGGATGGCGGACGGGCGAATGAAGGCCGTGGTCGACGACGACAGCAGCGTGGATGGGGATGATGAGGTCGGGAGGGTGGATGAAGAGGAGGAGGAGTTTGACGAACTAGAGTTAGGGCTTTCCTTGGGAAGGTGGGGTTGGAAAGGAGGGATGCCGATGGATGGCGGGAAGAGGGAGTGGTTCCCTCAGTGGGACCAGAACGTCGGCACCTCGCGGTTCTTTGAGAGGCAGGCTGCTGCGAGGCAAGCTTTTCCTCACAGGCAACTTGTTGCTGATCCTGCGCTGAGATTTTGGGGAGAGGATCTGGTGGCGAAGCCATTTGCACGGGTGGGACCTGCAGGTTCGATTCGTTTGGATGACGAGACTATCTCGGAGATAGACAGAACCATGTCTGATGGGGAAAGAGACACGCAGCACAAGCGGCCTAAAGTTCTTGCCTCACCAGAGTGAGTTTTACTGTTCGGATCCTTCAAAATCGCTTTTTTCCCTTGTATTTCGAAATCATCTGGCAACTTCACTCTTTTAACTTTTATTTCTATAACCTTTTCAGGGTTTCTTGTAGGGTTTTGCATATATCAGTGTTGGTTTTATAGTTTTGAATTGTATTTTACATCTTTCACTCGGGAAGATTTGTTTCTGGCTACCATAGTTTCCACTTTTAATATTTTTGCTCAAATAAATTCTTCTATTATCTCAGAGTCAAATTACGTTTCAAGAAATTCCTTTTGGTTTATGTCATGTCATGCAGTTTTTTTAATAATCCATGTGGGAAGTTCTCTAACAAGCCACACACACGCACACATAGAGTGTTATGGAGAGGCGTACTAACCTTAACCATAACAACCAGATCTTATCAGAACTACATGGGTTGGCTTTATGAATCATTATGCTAAAAATTGCTATTTATGGTTACGTGTAATGTCATGTCAAACTAAAATGGGGGACACCTTATGATTCATTTATAGCGAACATGGATCCATTTTGGTAATTTGATATTCTTTTTGCTTCTCTATCTAAAGTCAACCCTCCACTAGTGCACATGGTGATTGATAAGAGGAAGAAGCAACAAAAAAGAATTCTAACAGAAAATATTAAAACTGAAAATTTCAATCAGTTGAAGATATATATATATATATATATATATATACATATATATATCTATGTACATATGTATATGTACATATATATGTACATATGTATACATATACATATGTACATAGTATATATATATATATATATATATATATATATATATATATATATATATATATATATATATATGATAGGCACCCCTATTTGTAGGATCCCTTGAACCGTTGCACTAATATATTTGCATTCATTTTTTGCAAATAAGATAAAAGATAAGATATATATATATATATATATATCTATATATATATGATGGCTAAGCACCCCTATTTGTAGGATCCCTTGAACCGTTGCACTAATATATTTGCATTCATTTTTTGCAATAAGATAAAAAGAATATTTCCTATAATATGCTTCTAGATAAGATCTTTAACTCATCTTGAGGTGGCTTAATTAGACAAGATTTCTAACTCAACTTGACATTGAGTCTTATCAAATTTTCCTAGATTTTAGTGGTATCAGTCATACTTAAATAGATCTACATGATTTTTTTTTCTAATCTATAGTGGCCTTCTAGAACTGACTTAGGTTTGAACCTGATGTTGAACCCTTTTGCTCCTTTGGTCGGTCATTGGTATATATTGATTCAGGTATGTATTAGCTAAGTCAATGGCATGTGCATCATCCTCTTTTTATGGGTATTTGTATACTGGTAAATGAAAAATCAAGTTGTGATCGATGAATTTCTATCGAATTTATTTATTTTGATGCTCCTTTAGTTATAACTTGATGGTTCATTCACTAATTTTTGAACATGTCTAGCATGTAATGGAGATAGGGGTGTAAAAAAGCTGGCCTAGATATCTAATTTAATTTCATGCCGATCTTGGGCTTCTCATTGTTCATAAATTTCACTTTAATAAATCTAGTGAGAGCTCGAGGCCCCTCAATTCTTTATATCCATATCTATCATACCGTACTCCTCAAAGCAAATACGATCAACTTTGGTTGTCCTTATGGAAATATCTAATATATCCTGTCCTTTATTGTGCCATACCCCTCAATTCTAAATGAATTCCCACTTTGATTAGCTACTATATGGCCTTTATTTTATAGGATACTATGTTTTCATTACATCATTAATAATGGAGTTATTTTTATAATTGTCGAGTGAATTATTTCTGCTATTATGTGTATTAAGGGCCTTTCATCAACCATTTAGAATGTTTTATTATTATTAGCTACTTTGGATGCCATTATTTCCTTTCGTACCATCTATATAGATAGCAAATATCCACGAATAAGTGCTAGATGTGGGATTAGAAAAGAAAATGGGATTTGAATTTAAAGAGATAGGCAGTTTGGAATATCTTCAAGTTTTAAAACAGGGTCTGATAATCTAATTCAAACTATATAAATTCTAAGTTCTAACCTTGCAGTTCTAATTTCCTTTCTTTCTTTCCCTTTTTTTGGTGGTCACAAACTATGACATTCTCCTTTGGAAAATACAGTCCTGTCGATCAGCTCATACAAGATTCTACTCTTTGAACATAATTGGGAGACTTTCTTCATTCCAAGAATGGATGCCATAAGAACTATTTTTCTTCTTTTGGTTCGCCAGTTGATGACCTTAACTTCATAGGTTATGTTGTTTTGCTGCATAATTGTTAAGAATATTTGTTGCCGTCATTTTATATAATACTATTCTGTGAATTTAAGATGGACTTATTTTTTTACATATCATGACTTTTTAGTTTATGATTTGATCTTTCCCTTTAATATTAAGATATTCCTTAACCTAGAGAAAACATGTGCAAGGGATTTTAAAGCTCTAGAGCCATCGGTTGCTGCATTCTGTACTTCTGGCAACTGGTTGCATGTGATGATACAACAAAGTCTGTGGGCCTTCACACACATATCACATATGCAAAATACTAGCATACAAACATGTTTAGTAATTTGTTCCGCATCGCAATATTAAAGCTGCAATACATTCTTTTATATGTAAAATAGATCAGTCTTCTAAAGGAAAAAAATATTTTTATTTATGATAATAAGTAAATAAATATTATATATCAACTAATTATTTATTCATGTTTTAAGCTAATTGAGCCTAGCTTGAGCAAGCCAAGCCTTAGATATAGCAGCTTGGTTACTTGGGTGTCTTTAGCATGTTCATGAAATCATGTTGCAATGCATACATGCATGCCTTGGCATATTTGCAGAACCATATCATGGTCACAAAAAACATATTAATATTGATGTTAATAGTGATCAAAATTGCACTGGTAATTTTTTTGTGGTGTTTGCAGTATGGCCAAGTCATACGAAAGCTTAAACATTGTCATCTTCAACTATTTAGGAGTGGTTTTATCTTTGTTTTGACTTGTCGCATAGGAAAAATTTGAAGGAGAATGCACCCAACACCTGGAAAATGTATATTTAGATGGGCAGTTATTTGAAAAAATGGTACTTGTAGTATTTGATGGGGCTGAGGTAGTTAAAAACCTTCTACTTTTCTCTTATTTCTCTTCATTTTAGTTGTGCTTTCGTACAAGATAAAAATTTCCTAGTTTATAATTTTGTCATCTCCAGTTCCTCAGGCAAGTTTTCCTCTTATTTCCTTCCGATGCACTAGTTGATGGTGTTTGTTTCACATGCATCGCCCCCCTTTTTTAATTTTGAATTTGCTAACGTCTCTTATATGTTTTTATTTTTAAATCTAGATTTTTGGCCTTTTTTATATGAACCACCTTTTCTTCCAAGCTTGCTATCTATCAGCAGAAGCCTACCTTTCCTCCTTGTAGTCATTGGTGTAACACCTCCCTAGTTTCTCACTCTGTGTGCTATAGAAGAAACTACTTTCCTTTTTTTTTTTTTTTTGCTTATTTATTTATTTATTTGTTTGTTTGGTTCTTCTAGGAGATTCCAATTGCTTGAAACAGGTTATTGTCTTTCTTCATTTTTGAATCATTGATGGTATCCATATGCTTAAACATTTTCACCTTAATCTTGGTTTAGACATGCTGTTTCTGTTAAATGGTTGGATGTTTTTTAATATAAATTTATTTGTTGAATAACTTAATGAACACTACCCTTTCCTTCCAAGGTCATTTTTATAAATGAGAGCCCCTGTCTATACTTGTTGTCACTATAATTAGCTTCTAATGCCAACTGCTTTGCTAGAAGGCAGCAATAATAATAGTAATAAAAAAATCATCTTTGGGATCCTCAAATGCATGACGTCTCAATGAAGCCCATTCCATCCAGTTCAATGAAGTGTGCTTGCTAATTTTTATTGCTTGGAACCATACCTGAATTTATCTTTGTTTTATTTACTGAAACTTACACAGTGTGTTGAATACTCGACATGGAACATTGTACTTTTCCAGAACTCCAGTTAATATTGCTCCAAACTGGGTTCTCTAGGCTGCAATGATTACTGAACTAGATGTATTTCCATTTCCTATATAATGATTATTGGTCTATGCATACTTTTGTTTCCTATGTATGGCTTGATATTGCATTTGTAAAATGCTTTCACGAGAGTCTCAGATTTCCTGTAATCAGATAAGTGATAATCTTGTTTATTTGGCCAGTCAAGATGCATGGATCCATGGATTTATGATTGTATAGATCCTGTTCATGGGAAAAAAACGTGCAGAATCTCTACTTGCTTCCACCATTCAATGAATCTCTTCCTTATCATCTATGAAATTCCTCTCCCTTCACAATTATGAATCTTCAACCTTCTGGTTAATAAGACATTGCCAATTTACCTGCCTGGGTTTGATGGGATTATAGAAATGCAGTGAAAGCTTACATGGAAGTAGTGCCGAGCAGTTAAAGTGGGGTTGGGAAATGCAGATGATCAGGCATGGGTCATGCTTAGGCACGTTTAAGCGAGTTGACGTTATTTAGTACGGTAGATATTGGAGTTGCTCCATGATTTATTTGATGTGAAACAATAGGTGGTTTCTGGATTTTGTTGAATCTTTTTCGTGGCTCAATATATAATCTGAGAAGCCAGTGATTTCACCCATGTTTAAGAATACAGAATACCAACATGTCAACTAATCGAATACGGTAGAGTGGAACAAATTTTACAGTTTTTTCTTCTGCAATGCCTCAATGTGTCATGAATGTGCAAGTGGTTTGACAGCTAGTTTTATTTTATAAGAGCTAAAATGAATCACTTGTTTCAGCTTGTTGACTTCATATTGTGGGACAGATCTTGACAAATATAAAAGATCTCCCTACAAGTGTGTATGTGTGTGATATTTGTATTTAGATATCCAGTGTGGAATTCTTTCTATGAACTTTATTTTCCTCCTTTATTGCGGAATTGGAAATCTTGTATTTTACATATATATATATATATATATATATATAAAAGATGGAGCCCTTGGGTTTCTGGAATAGTGTAATGTTAAAGAAGCGCTTTGCATCTATTCATTTATAGAGGTGACATGCTTATCAGGTTATGAAATTGTTTTGGCAGGAAGTAAGGAAAATAGACATGCCTTTTCTGTATAAAGTACTGTCCTGATTCCTTAATTTTAGTAAGGAAAATAGACATGTCTCAGGGTGAAAGCAATCACATAGATGACGTTCATCCTATTATTGTTTAGTACGATACCAGTGTTTGTTTGATGTTTCTCTTTTCTCCAGTAGGTTCTTTGGTAGGACTTTTTGTAGCTGTTGATGATTGTGTGTTTATGCTAGTGCAATAAATCTTTTTTGAGGTGGTGGCCAGTTTTTTATAAAGCCTCCACACAGAACTTCACCAGGATTCTAGAGTCTATTACAGGCAGCAATATTTGAGTGCCAATAAGTTTTTTTTTTTTTTTTCATCTTATTTTTAAACAGGGCTTGCGACTATACCACCGCATCTTCCTCAGGTGCTGAAGCATCTGCTGCACTGACAACCGGGGAGCGCACTGCCCAAAGCTCATCGGTTCTATCTGATATTGAGATGGCATACTACTTAAGCCTTTTTTCAAACGATGACTGTGAAGGAAAGCCCAGGGAGTCTGATAATGGAGGAGGTGCTGATGGAGATGGTACCGGAAGTATTGAGGATGTAGAGGTTAGAATGGATCTTACAGATGATCTATTGCACCTGGTATGCTCACATCTCTGTTTCATATTTTAGTTAAGCGTTAATTGCTTGAACTAGAATCTATGTTGATATGTTATATGTCCTTGCAGATTTTCTCCTTCTTGGAGCAAAAAGATTTATGTAGAGCTGGCGCAACCTGCAAGCAGTGGCTAGCAGCTAGTACGCATGAGGAGTTCTGGAGGTGTTTAAAGTTTAAAAACACAGGCATCTCTCAGCAGAATTGTATGTCTTCTGTTCTACACCACCCCTTTCTTATTCTTCATGAACTGTATAAAGTTCCAGTGGAAAACTATTTGTTATTGATGGATTTGATTTAGTTTATGCTCCTTAATCATCTAAAAGAACAGCTTCAAGTGATTCATGGCACTAGGGGCAGGTGCATTGGATTGAATAACATGAAAGGTAAACCAGTCAAGTCAATTTTAGAATTGATCAACCTTTGCATTCTATCATCATTCATTTTGGATAGTGCTAAAATGTAACTTAAGAGTGAAGTTGACTTAAAAAAAAAAAAGAGAGAAAGAGCTGAAACAAACTATAGGATGGCCCTCATTTTTGGCTGAGCATGTAATATAACCATCACACTGAACTTTGCTCCTCACGCATATCTTGCTGTGTCTTGATTTTGTTGAGCTTGAATTCCTAATTTTCGAACCTGCTACATTTTCGATGAAGTGAGAAGTCTCTATCCTGGTACCTTCTTTTCTGACTTTTACAAATTTATGACCAGTGAATTATTTTTTAAATTTAGATTCTTAATTGTTATGCGTTGAATATTGAAGTTCTTCTTTGTCTTTTGTACCACAATAACCTTGCTGCGAAGTTTGTTATGATTCCTCTCTGTTGTTTTGAAATTGATACCAAGTATTTAATAAGCTTTCGTTCTTGTGAAATTTTCAACAAATCGTAGGTTTCAGTGTTGCTTGATAAAGACACCTCATTTATTGTTTCTGGAGGTCACCCAAATGCTTATTCATCATGTGTATTAGGTTGCCACTATGCAATTTTTTATTAGCCTAAGCTACTTTCGGTTCACAGAAATTTATAATAATGGACTTCTTTCGCATCATACGTGTTGAGACAACCCACTGTCTTCAAGGGCATATGACATTGAAATTCAAAAGTATAGCCTGGAGATATATGTTGGAGACTTGGAGCTTTTAAATATACCTTGTTACAGCCCTGGCGGTGCGGTGCGCGGCGAGGTTGTGCGTGGGCTGGGCCGTGAACGTGGGTAGCGCCAGTCTGAAATGCTGCTCGTGTCTGCAGAACCCTCGGAGTGGCATAGTGCAGGAGGCTGCGACCGTATATTGAGAGGAAGGCCTTGGCTTTGCTGCACGTGGCTGGTGCATGCATAGGCCGAGCCGACCCATGGATGGGACGCTGCCTTTGAGGCAAGTGGACTGGCTCTAGGCACGATGCCTGGGCATAGTTGATGTGCCTGAGCGCATGCACTGGCCGGCGTTGGGCATGCACGGCCAGCGCACGGCCACACGCTGGTACGCGTAGGCATGTGCGCGGGCCGGCGTTGGGCGTGCACGCTGCCATGCATGGGCGCACGTAGACGCGCGCGCGTTGGCACTAGGCGCCGGGCGCGCGCGGCACACGGTCGCTTAGCATGCAGCCAGCTTGACGTGCGGCTAGGTCGGTGGCCCGACCAGCCTAGCGTGCGACCAGGTCGGTGGCCGGGCCAGCTTGGCTCGCGCACGCGGAGCCAGCCTGGCAGGTACGTGATAGATGCTGATTCGGCGCTGGGCGGATGCGTTGTGGACGTTGTGCCAGCTTGGTCGACACGGTTTGGATGTGGGACGCCCGTGGTCGTGTAGGCGGCACGGCCGGCGCGCACAGTCTGGCAGATGGGTGTTTTTGGGATTTTAGTGCGATGGACAGCTAGGAGGCGGTGGCTAAGGCGGTTGGGGAGTTCCTATATAAGGAGGGGCGGACTCTAGGCCAAGGCATGCAATCCCAAGTGATCAAGTCATTCGAGAGGAGCTCGGGTGAGACCAGCAAGCGACCAGTGGAGGCGCGCGAGGTTGGTGAGCGGCCTGATCAGTGAAGATCGAGGTGCGCAAGGGTCTAAGTCAGGCGGACTTAGGCATTGGCGGGACGTGACCGAGATGCACAGGCGGTGTGCGCGCAGGTGCGGGGCATCCAGGTCAGTTCTTGTCGAGTGAGGTTGGGGTGGGCACTTGAGCGATCTTTGTTAGGGGACAGAGAGGAGTCTTTGTAGCCTTTTGGCAACCTCATTATATAGGGCTGAAAACGGATCGAATACGGATCGGATAGTAGTATATCCATATTTGTATCCATATTTTTTTAACGGATACGAATACGGATACAAATACTAAACGGATATTAAAATTTATGTCCATATTTATTCTAAACGGATACGTATACGAATTGGATATCAAGCATATCCATATTTGTTATATACGGATACGAATCGGATATCAAGCATATCCATATTTATTATATACGGATACATATACGAATCGGATATCAACCATATCCATATTTGTTATATATGGATACGTATATGAATCGGATATTAAGGTAGTGTTTGATACAAAAATGCTGTTCTATACCACCTGGTATCGATCTATATTATCCAATTTTGAATAGCACTATGCCTAGAAATGAGAAAAAAATATAGAGAGCCTATCTTCATATTTGGTAGGTACTTTACTACATCACTTATAATATATTAAATATATTAAACCATCGATAATTTTAGGTACTAGTTTTGCAAACCTTGGTTTTTAGGTTTATCTAATTTAAGTTCATATATTAGTTGAGCTAAAACTCATTAACATGTTATATCATGTCCTATATTATTATTTCTGAATATTCTTATACTGTTCTTGCACCCACTTTCATACCATTACCCTGTGCGAGGCTGAAAAAAAATATGTATCCGTATCCGAATCCGATTACCTTTTGGATTAGATATCCGAATTCGTATCCGAATCCGATTAAACTGCAAAATAAAAAAATCTGTATCCGTATCTGTATCCGATTACCTTTTGGATTAGATATCCGAATTCGTATCCGAATCCGATTAAACTGCAAAATAAATATCCGAATTTGATATAATTCAAATACAAATACGGATACGGTCGGAGTTTATCCGACCCGTTTTCAGCCTTATCATTATATCCATATTACTTAGTGAGAAGTTCTTTGGTTGGGAAGGCTGTGCTTCCCATATATCGTCGTGTTTGGGTTGGGACTTGTCTTAGGGGATTTTGTTTTATTGTTCCGGGGTCTAGGCTGGTTAGGGGAAGGGATCTTCTAACGCCATCACCGGTAGACGCAAGGACTTGGTGCACAAAGGAGCGCTTGCGCGTGCCGATTGAAAGCCCGGTGACATAAATGCCATACTTCTTTTAATGGAACTGTAAGTGGAATGCATTCTCCATCTTATTTGAAATTAATGCAAATCCAGACTCACTTTTAAAACTCAGAGATGACTTGAGGTTTTTAAATGGCTTGACTAAACTTGAGGAGCAATACCCAAATCCAGAATGGAAAGACACATGAAAGTAAATTTTTAGAAGCTGATTTTTGTGTCTTTCTGGCCTGAAATCTGATGTGGTGTTGGGCTGCTGCATTGGCTTAAGCAAGCTATGTTTTCTTTTCTGATTCTTCTCTTCTGACCTGTGGTTGAAATATAGTGTGTTTTCTCTTTGACGTTCGAATTTGCATCTGAACTCTTGCTGGCAACAGAGTGGTATGAATCGGATGTTTATTTATTTTGAGGTTTTAGATTCAAAATGTCATTGTATAATTGATTAAATAACCTGAATTACATCCGTATATATGGTCATTTATAATTGGTGTTTGGTTGATGGCAATTTATAAGCTAAAGAGCTTATGATCAGTGGTCTATAAACCAAACGGCTCAGATAATTTTCTTGCGGTGGACAATGCTTTAGTTGCTCTGAACTCTTGGTGGACAATCAAACATCGAGACTTATATCCCCAGGAGATTAGCATCATATCCAAAGAGCTGACTTTCCTGTTTATTGGAGAACCCACCCCTTTCAGGAGTAATGGTTAATATTTGAAATGCAGTGCATGTGGATGCATATATGCACTTGCATGCGTATGTGATCTCTTGACCTCTCTGCATTGCCTATATATGCGGTTGCCATATGCAGTCATGCCACGTGGAGTGAAAAGATGATCCACTTAGTATTGTACCGCTTCATATGTAAACACTCTTAGCTTTGGGAGCCACATATGCAGCTCACTCTTTTGGGCCCATGCAAATGAAGAGGGTTTGAGCTAATGATTAGGTTTGGTTTTAGGTGGGCTATGGGTATCATAATATTAAATGTTGAGTTGTTGACTATGTTATAGCTACGCAGTACTGGGCCTATGTAATAAGCACTAATTGGTAGTTGTTATTATTATTTATATATCTACTAGCCATCCAAAAATATAATTATCATTATTTTCCTTTTGAATGCATTATATTTAATTTTTAATTGTTATAAAATTTAACTGTGCATGCAACCCTTATACTGTATATGCATTATGCGATTTCTTGACTACCTGCATACTGCAACCAAACATTTGTAACTATCATTTGGACATCATCTTCTTTACTGTTCAAAGTTGAATATTTTTCCTGTTTGTTGACATGTTATGCTCTAGAGCTATCTAAAGTATATGTTCCTGTTCTTTTCATAGGCTAGCCAGAATTCATGCAAGTTGTTTTGAATAAACCAAGGACTGTTGGACTTTCACTCTACTCTTCATAGACAGGTATTTTTATTGTAATTTGCTTATTGTTTGAATGCCTTTGCAGTTGTTTCCATTTGCCGGCGATATCCAAATGCTACTGAATTGAATATGTCTTGCGTTCCAAATGCTGATGTGCTTGTTATGGAAGCAATGACTTCTCTCAGGTTTTTCTTCCTAAATCTTTGCTGTGCCTTGTTCATTTTTAACAACTTCCTTGTTTCCCTCTTGATTTTCTCTTAACTTACTGATTTTCAGGCGTCTTGAAACTTTGACCTTGGAAAAAGGGCAGCTGGGTGATGCTTTTTTCCACGCCTTAACTGATTGTCCTGCATTGACCAGTCTGATGGTTTCTGATGCATCTCTTGGAAATGGCATTCAGGAGATAACTGTATACCATGATAGATTGCGTGACCTTCAGATTTTGAAGTGTCGCGTTCTCCGTATTTCTGTCAGGTGATGATATCTCTACCCTTTTATCTGAACTCTAGTTTACTTTAATTACTTTACTGAGATGTATTTTTCAACTTGTATGCTTAATGCTGATAATTTACAGATGCCCTCAGCTTCAAACTTTATCTTTGAAGCGCACCAGTATGGCTCATGCGATACTTAGTTGTCCTCAGTTACACAAATTGGATTTATCTTGCTGCCACAAACTATCTGATGCTGTGATTCGTTCAGCTGCCGCATCGTGCCCTTTATTGGCATCACTAGATATGTCATTTTGTTCATGTGTCAGTGATGAAACATTGCGTGAAATAGCTTTTGCATGTCCTAATCTCTGCATTCTTGATGCTTCATACTGTCCGAACATCTCATTTGAGGTTGGTTTCATGAATTTCTTCTTTTTTAATTGATCTGTCTGTATTGCTTTGAGCTCACATATTTATTTGTCCTTACTGGAAGTCTGTGAGACTGCCAATGTTGATAGATCTAAAACTTCACAACTGTGAGGGCATAACTTCAGCTTCAATGTCTGCAATATCTCATAGTCATATGCTAGAGGTAAGAGGTTTCTGTCCTAGTTTTCTTGTCTGTAGTACACTTGTTTCATGATATCTTGTGCACCATTATGTTTTATTATACTTACATAATGATTGCAGGCATTGCAACTTGATAACTGCAGCCTACTAACATCTATCTCACTGGATCTACCACACCTGCGGAATATAAGTCTTGTACACTTACGCAAGTACTATATGATACTATTTTTTGTCTATATTTTTGTGAAATTATCGTCGTTTGTGAGCTTTATACTAGGCTTTTTCAATACTTATTTTAGATTTGTGGATTTAAATTTGCGGAGTCCTGTGCTTTCATACATAACGGTTTCCAGATGTTCAGCGCTCCATCGCATCAGCATCATATCGCATTCTCTTCAGGCAAGCTTTTACTGTATGAGACCAGCATGCTTTCTTTGTTCTTTATTTCATTTTGGAGTTTAAAGATTTATAGTGTGATAATTTTCTGGTTGTGCAGAAATTGGTATTGCAAAAGCAAGAAAGTTTGGCTACATTGTCATTGCAGTGCCATAACTTGCAAGAAGTGGATCTCAGTGATTGTGAATCTTTGACAAATTCAATTTGTGAAGTTTTTAGTGATGGGGGAGGTTGCCCAATGCTCAGATCATTGGTTCTTGACAACTGTGAGGTTTGTACACCATGTCTTTTTCTAAATTCAATTAATTCAAATATCACTGGCAGTGTTTGAGCTCAATAAATTTCACTTTCTATTTAGAGTCCTTTGGCAAAAGTAAGGACTTGAATCTCATCACCTATACTGAAACTGATATTATCTTAATGGGGCTATTTTTCTTTCAAGTTATGTATCCACTTAATAGTTTTTTACAGAATTATTAAGCAGGAAAGAATCAGGCAGATTCAGTTGAGAGAATTATGATAATGGCAATGGAAAGAGAGAATAATATGACGATTAGCATTAGTCACTGTCCCCTTTTTTTTGAATTTTTCATGTGGAATTGATGTATGCTTGACGTTTTGCAATTCCTCTGCCCAAAAAGGGATGTATTTTTTGGGTAAAGTAACTCTTCTGCACTTAGATGATATAATTGTTCATGTTTCATTGTCTTTGTTTTGCCTAATTATGATGATCATCCATTTTTTGTTGTCATTTGTATGCATGATCAACTACTGCCACCGACTGCTAGTCATCATTACAAATTCTAAGCACCACTTGACTCCATCGTTATGGATTTTTAGTAATAATTACTTTGATTATAATGTTTGTCATTTAAAGTGGTTAATTCTAAATCATTTCTTTTGTCATCCTAATTCATCTTTTTGGGGCTAAATCTGATGGTCATGGTGTGATCATTAAATGTTTATTGTTCTTTTTTTTTTTTTTTGGAGCTCAGTACAGCAAGTCTAGCCTCCAGGAACCATAATTCATACCTCAGTTGTTTTCAAGTAATATATATATATATATATATTTTTTTCTAACTGTCATTACTGACAGTGTCTTACACTAGTGTTATTTGATTTTGCTTCTGGCTTTTCAGTGTGATGGTGCATTTTCTTGTGAACATCTTGAGGCATTGTTATAAACTGTGTTTACTTTCTCGTGACTTTTCAGAGCTTGAGTATGGTAGGACTGAACTGTAGCTCTCTGGTCAGTCTGTCGCTTGCTGGTTGCCGTGCTATGACCATTCTTGAACTCTCGTGTCCAAATCTTCAAAAAATAAATCTTGATGGCTGCGATCATCTTGAAAGAGCATCATTTTGTCCTGTAAGTTGGCTTATTATTAATTTTTTTCTGGCAAATGTGGTCAATATTGTATGTACACTTATGTTTTTTATGCATTTGCTCTCTTTATGGTACTCATGATAGTCAATATATACATCTTTGTGTGCGCGATTGCCTGTGTATTATGTATAGCATGTTTCTTTGCTTTGTTTTCCATAAATAAATTTGTATGACATACCTGAAGACTATTGTCCCATTATAAATCTGGTCAACTTTGTGCATCTTCTATGTTAAAAATATGCAATTTCAACTTGTTATTAAAAGATTTTCTAAAATTAGGTTGTTTTGGTTATTATATTCCTAACCATTGGTCCTATATATAATATGTAATCTTATGCAATGATTCAAATCTCGGCAAGACGGGTCTAAGATGGCATGGAAAGATTTTGGGACTAATCTTGGCCATCTTGTCTCGTTTCGTCTTAGCCAAAATATGCTATAGTTCTAATTTTAAATAAATCTAATTTATCATAAAGATATAACTTTTGAAGTTCAAATATGTTTAAAAATCAAATAAAATATTAAATAATTTTTTTAAGAAAAAAATCCCAAATAAGTATTGGGATGCTTGGGTGGGTTAGGAACTGAGATAGGATGAGACACGAGGTGTCTCGTTCGTTGGAAAAACCGAACTCTTCTATTCCATGAGATTTAAAATCTTAATCTTATATATATTCGTTATGCTCTCTTGGTGTCATTGAGAAGTTCAAAACTTTCCCAAGAGGAGAATTGTTTCAACTTCCACTGGGGGCATGTGAGACTGGATTAGGATTTGTGTATGAGAGCAGGGAACCTATGGTCTAAAAAAAGTTTGACAAGATGTATCACATCTGCACTATTGGAAAAGCATAATCATGTGATGGCATAAAGTTTAATTTATTGGCTTGTACCCATTTATAGGCATACTTGCTTACCATTATACGCACATTCACATGTGCATACAGATGCATAAATGCAAGAACATGCAAGGGTTAAGCTGGTATTCTACTGATGCATAATCAATGATTGGCATTTTTTAATCGAGGATCCATGCTGCTGTTCATGATCTACCATAGTTAATGTTCCTACAACAGAAAAAATAATGCGTTTGGAGTTCGTTTATCTATGCATCATGTGGATGAAAAATCAGTAGTGTTAATGTACTAAGGACTTATTGCAAACCATTAAAGGTGAGCATGGGTTGGGTTAGATAGGTTCAAAGTCAAAGCCAAGAACTGATCCAATCAAGATCGGTTCCAAGATTTTGGATCCAGAACCGAACCAATCCTACATTGGAAACAACCCAGAACCAACCCAATTAGATCGGGTCGATTCTGGGCCAATTCCAGAGGAAAGCTTATTTTCCTCTCTCTCTCTCTCTATCTTGCATTAGCTCTAAATTTTTTACTTTTTTATCATGTTTAATATATTAACTTTTTTTTTTAGTTATAGAAGTTTGATGACATTGTTCTAATCTAATATATAATGGCTAATTTTTTCTTAATTGTATTAAATAAAAAAATATATATGATATTTGTTGATCAATCTAACACTAAATATGGTAGATAACTTATGAATATATATAATGTCCCTAATTTGATCCCTAAGAGTATTTTATTTTATTTTTTTAAAATTTTATAATCGATTCTCAGGTCAGAATCAAAGAACCGACCTTTGAAACCGAGAACCCAATCCAATCAAGTTGGGTTGGTATTAGTTCTTGGGTTACCCTAGCTCATTGCTCACTCGTGCAACCATATACTTTTGGAGTCTATATTGTTAGTATTGATCCATGGCATATTAGGGCATGAAGTAACAATTGACTTTGATGCTTCTGAGCCAAATAAAAAATTTCATTATGCCATTAGATCTGTCTTATTTGATGCATGAGAGTGAATTCTTCAGAACTTATGATTTTTGGTTTCTAGGCATTGTATATGTTTGAAATTATGTTTAATGGTGTGGATTATTTTCAATTTAGATGCTCCATGCTTAATTTTACCTTGGTATTATTGTTGTCTCAATCCTACTAGGGAAATACTAGTTGTGGTGTTAAAAAGCCCAGCATGAGTGAGATGGCCTTGTCTTAAGCTCGAATTGAAATAAAATGTGACCAGTGTGGGCTTGGCTTATTATTGTAGAGCCAACTTAAAATTGGCTTGGTGCGTCATCAGGGAACATGGGGAGAGGAGGAAAGAACAAAATGTTGAGTGGTGATACTAGGAGTTGAGGAGCCCCTATGACGTTATTGGCATGAGTGGAAGAAAGGAGGGTTAAGAGAGGATTGTCATCTCACTTGATGTTCTAGTGATCAATTGCCGTTAATGGGCTGAAAGCGGGCCATGCTGGGCTAGGTCAGGTCATACCCCTACCAAAACCCAGTCCGAATTTATTTTTATTTTTTTATTATTTATTTATTTTTTTTAAGAACTTAGGCTGGAGCCTAGCTCGAGCTTGGCCTGAAACCCATCAAGCCAACCCAAGCTAACCCATTTGGGCCAAAACAATGGGCCGGCCCGATTGACCCGATTGTGGCCTGATTTATCAATGGTCCAAAGGAGAACGCAGGGAGTGCAGATGATCTCTGTAATCCTCTTCAGTGTCACCTAGGAATGGCCACCCGATGTTGATTTATGGTGATAGGTGACATGGACCAAGTCAGTGGTGATGATATGGCAAGAACGCCCCACATTGATCCTCTTCAGTGTCACCTATAAATCTATTTTTTTGACCTTCTTGCAGCCGAGTGTGATGGCTTATGGGGGGATATGTCGAAGAGGTGGGATCGACAGGTGTGGTGTTTAGCTGCAATCAATGCAAGGCGGTGGGAGCAGAGACCACTGATGCCATAGCAGAAGAATGGCTATGGATCCACTATGGGACATGATTCCAACATAAGGAGCTGCAAGATCACTCCTCCCTCCATTGGTGATGGGAACAGTGATTCGTTTCTTGGATTTCGAAGAGGCAGATCCCCACCCTTGTTGTAGACCAAAAAGCTAAATAGATCTAAAGGAGGGAAAAAATGTACGTTATCTGGGTCTTTGGTGGGTTCTCATCCGATATACTCTCGAGCAGTGGGGGACAAGAAGAGTTAGGATGGCGGACGTTGAGGAAACTCTAACCCTCAGGTTGATTCATCGAGCAGTGTTTGGTGTTCCCCAACTTCCCTTGGTTGAGAAGCTTCTAGAAGAATCCATGTGTTGGATAGAATCTAGTAACTAGTGCTCAATGGTGTTTCTATGCGACTAAGGTAATTCCAATTTCTAAAACTAAAGAAGCAGCAGTTTGGGCTCACTAATTATGTCAGCATGTGGGCTTTAGTTGGGTTGGGTTTGGGCTTGGGCCGGGCCAATGCTTTACCCGAGCTTGGCTTGAACTTGATATAGGCTTCATTTTGAGCCCAAGCCCGACCTGAATATATAGAAAGTTGGTCTATGGCTTTTGGCTTGACGGGTTAGCTTGGGCCCACTTCCAGCCCTAGCCGTCTTTAACCTTCGCCTCATCGTTATCATTTCTGTAAAACTAGAAGAGGGAGGAGGAACAGATGTTAGGAGGCTAATCTTGAGGACTTTGGTGGGGATATAGGCCATGGAGGATTTGTGGTTGAGGTCTGGCATCTTGAAGAGAGCTGCTTTTTGAAAAGGATAAGTGGAAAGTCCAGAAACAACACTAGAGAGTCTTGGTGACTGGTGGTTCGGGGCGTGGGTTGGTGGTGGCTGTTTGTGTTTTACATCTGGGGAAGATGGGGGCAAAGAGAGGAAAGAGTGAGAGCTGGCTTGAAATAGAGATGCCATTATTGTTAACAGAGGGATGGATGGAAGTAGATTAGATAATATCCGTATAGATTTGTTTTTGTATCTGAATTTATCTAGCTAATATCGTGTCTATATCTGCATATGTCAAAGAAAAACAAATGTGGATATGAAATGACAATTATTTGATCTATAACCAAATAATCAGATTTGTTTGTTATCCTTATTTTTATACAGTACTGCGCTTTTAAAGAAAATAAGTGGCCATATTAACATAGAATTGATTTAATTTATTTTTCACTTAGTAATATCTCTAATTCGGTGACTGCTGGTTCTGGGGGTGGGTTGGTGGAGGCTATTTGTGTTTTACATTTGGGGGAGATGGGGGCAAGGAAGGGTTGGGAGCTGGCTTGAGATAGAGATGCCATTATTGTTAAAAGAGGGATTGGTGGAAGTCGATCAGATAATATCTGTCTGGATTTGTTTTCATATCTGAATTTATCTAAATATGGATACAAATTTGAGCATCCAGCTAATTTAGTGTCTATATCTGCATCCGTCAAAGAAAAACAAATATGGACATGGAATGATAATTATTCAATCTGTAACCGAATATCCAGATTTGCTTGTTATCCTATTTATTTTTATATGGTACTTGTGCGCTTTTAAAGAAAATAAGTGGCCATATTAGCATAGAATTGACTTAATTTATTTTTCACTTAGTAATATCTATAATTTGGTGGTTATAAAGTTAGACTTTCCAACTTATATCCATTTTTATATCTGTATTTTTGATACCTGATTGGTATCCATATCCTGTTAAAAACAAACTTGGATAAGAATTTTTATAACCTGATTTGTGTTCATCAAACAAAAATAGATACTGATGTGGATACACTGATGCCCAATCATTATCCTATCTGTTTTCAGCCTTAAAGAGGGAAGTTAAAAGCATTAGCTTATAAAATATCCTACTGATCGAAACCATTACATCTCATTCCAGCGACCATGATCTGATAGTTTTAATGAAGTATCAGGCATAGTTGTTGGCTTTAGGGCGGAAAACGGATCGAATACGGATTGGATAATAGTATATCCATATTTATATTCATATTTTTTAATAGATACAAATACTAAACGGATATTAAAATTCATGTCCATATTTATTCTAAACGGATACGGATACGAATAAGATATCAAGCATATCCATATTTGTTATATACGGATACGGATATGAATCGGATATCAAGCATATCCATATTTGTTATATATGGATACGGATACGAATCGGATATTAAGGTAGTGTTTGATACAAAAAATGCTATGCTTAGATGCTATAATACAAAAAATTAGCATACTTAATTCTGCATTGAATTTTGGTGTCAATTTGGAACAGAGATGTCCTATAATACCAACCAATGTGTACATTCTGTATGCTGCGGCACTACAAATTCAAGGAGTGCTAATATATCTTATAACAACACCTTCTATTGAAACAATTATGTGCATCAACTACAAGTGCCAGCAGCACAAGCAAGAGTTGGCAAACAGCTAATACAATTTGTGAACAAAAGGCCAGCTAATGTACTCAACTCATTGTGATCTCCTACCAAAAGTTCTACTTTCCACATCAAACTATGATGCCCTATAATATAATAAATTAAAGAGGGCAGATTTCAAACAAGGAGAGTCTGGTATAACAGTCCAAATTGTTTTTCTATTTAGTAGAAGCTTAGATCTTGCATAAAATATTTTTTTCTTACCTTCAAGACAAAATGACCTGTGGAGGTATGATTTTCTTTGACTACACAGATTCTAACATGACCAAAACTAAGCCCCTATCACACATCAATCCAGATCATAAAGATAGTTTAAAGCTAATGGCCTTGCTCAGCCAAACCAAGTTTTGCATTGATATATCAAGTTTCCTTGGTAGATAATGCTTATAACTAGTGAACTTGTTATCACACAAGAACTTGTGTTTGCAATGGATGCAAGTAACAGAACTCCCCAGCCCTAAGTAAACAATGCCATAGAACAAGTCAACCTGCATTAAATTCTTCCTAGACCAAAAAAACTTTCTTGCTCACAAGAAAGAGTTATCAGCTTAATATAATATACTTGACCAAACCAGTAGAATGATCAGGGAATCCTCATAGAGTTGATCCAACACATAATTGTACTACAGTATTAGGAAAACAAAATAGTAAGGAAGCACTTTAATAAAAAAAATGATGGAAAGAATTAAGTAAAAGGAGAAGACAAACCTGCAAACACTCGTTCAATGAATCCAACATGCTCGAACAAATTTCTGTTTCTGGCCCAAATGGTGTAAAGATTGGCCTGCTGGAGGGGTAGAAAAGAGCGGAGGACTCAAAATCAAGACTTCTTGTTACATCAGCTAGATTGCTTCATGATAAATCCAACTGTAATAATTTATGCTAAAATGAGAACATCAGTCAACAAGAAACCAATTTCAATCTGATGTGCGGCTCTAAAGACACCATAAATGCTATTATTTGCTATCTGAAAAAAAAATACAGTCTCAAAAGTCTTTATTAACCTTGTAATACAAGGAGAAACGTATACTGAATTTGAGGTTTCTCCTTATCGAAAGCATGCTAGCTACATTGGATCTCTATGCCGAAGCTCCATGCTCTAGCCTTATTGGCTCCGGGGCCAATAAACTGAATGGGGCCTGCGGAGAAGTAAAAGTCGAAGAATATTTAATTAAAAGCAATCCATGTCATACCGTGGGAGCAAGAGATTTAGATCAATGGACATAACGGGCTGATATATCTATTACTGAGGGCCCACTCATCTCGCATAGACTCGAACTTTTTAAATGGTGCACCTGAAAAATTAAACCAAAAGAGAAGGTTGGTGAGCTGGTAAAGAGAAACAGTACGGAAAGAGCAGCCTTGGGTGTTAGCATGATCAGCACATCTACCTTCAAGCTCCACCAGTGCCTTCTTTATCACAGGCTTGAACTTACATGTATGCGAACAAACAAGACATGCAACTCAATCAAAAAAAAAAAAAAAAAAGAGAGAGAGAAACACCAAACACATTATTCTAAAATAGTTTTCTATAATTAGATTTAGTCATCCATGCGATGAATATACTTAAACTAGACCATTTATTCATGTGGTGGATCCCAAAACCAGATATGACACAGACTTCGGCAACCTAAAAAGAGGCGAAAAAAATGATCTTTTTATTCTCGAACATTGGAAAGGA
Source organism: Calamus simplicifolius (assembly GCA_900491605.1). Taxonomy (NCBI): domain Eukaryota; kingdom Viridiplantae; phylum Streptophyta; class Magnoliopsida; order Arecales; family Arecaceae; genus Calamus; species Calamus simplicifolius. The sequence continues at coordinate 217,403 of UESW01001369.1, forward strand.
GAGGAAGGGATCGTTCCAGGGGGTTTGAAGGAGATGAACTGACGAAGGATTCGATCTTTAATACACGACACTAGAAGAATCTAGCGGCGCGAGAGACGAATGGCTGTCAAGACCGAATGCCTCGCCACAGAGACTGGATCATAGCCATCCGATTCGACGAGAAGGTAGGATCAAACGCGGGATGTGGGGCCATGCCGGTGCTTCGTGGGCGCTCCAGTGGAAGATGAAGAAGAAAGAAGAAACGGGAGAGTGGGAGACTCTTCCCCTTTCGCATCGTACGCGATCAGATGCGCCTCTTCGCCTTTTTTTTTTCACTCGAAAAACGGCGGTAAATAAAGCACTAAGCCAATCCGTCGCATTATTTAATAATATAAATTTTAAAAATTATATACAAAATGGATATCTGTATCCATATCTAAAAAAATAGATAAATTCGTTTCCGTATTCGTATCTGATTAATTTTTAGATTAGATATCCGAATTCGTATCCGAGTCCTATTAAACTATAAAATAAATATTCGAATCTGATATAATTCGAATACGAATACGGATACGATCAGAGTTTATCCGACCCGTTTTCAGTCCTAGTTGGCTTGCAGTCTAACTATTGTGTTGCATTATTCTTTTCATTAAATTTATTACTTTTATAAACTAATTCTCTAATCATCATTATTTATTAAGTGATTACGAGGGCACACACATATATAGTTTATTTGTTGATATTTCAAGTTTAGCCAAACATGAGTGAGCTGGACTCTACTCATGTTTGGTTTCCTTATTTTTCATGCTCTAGTACAGCTTGTGCTCTAATAGAGCAACCAAATAATGATGCTGAATCTGCTTGCAAACAGCTTATTTATTTGACAGAACTAGATACTTCATGATTGCTACAAGATCGGTGAATTTATGATATAAACACGATGAAAACCAGGAGGTTTGTACTTTGCAAGTGATATAAATCCCCTTCCTTCCTGTGTACTTAAAAAAGCATGGCCATATGGTTGTTCTTGTAAATTAATTGGGCAGTAAAATGTCATAATTTAGAACTCTTATCTTTATCTCCAGGCCATATCAATATAGGCATATGGCCCTCAAATCTTGTCTGCCTTACTGTAGCAAACTCTTTCCATGTGCACTAGAATGTTTTTATGTTGTGGCTCTTATCCTGTGTTCTGTTCTTTCAATTCTTTTTATTTTTTTCTTATACTTATGATCTATGGAAATAACAATTGTTCTGAATGTTCACCAAATATTTTTTTCCCCAAATATTTATAGGCTTGAGAAAAAGAAATTGTTAGTTATTTGCTTTGTTTGTAGTGACCAGAGCATTCTCTGTAGGTTGGTCTTGAATCACTTAATCTGGGGATATGCCCAAAGCTAAGTATTCTTCAGATAGATGCTCCAAAAATGTCAAATTTGGAGCTGAAGGGCTGTGGTGTGCTGTCTCAAGCATCCATCAATTGCCCTTGTTTGACGTCTTTGGATGCTTCATTTTGCAGGTGATATTTATTCTCCATGTTTTTTCATTCATCTGTTATTTCTTCATATAAGATGATTTTTCGTCTTTTGTATACAGGCAATTAGTGGATGACTCACTGTCTACAACCGTAGCTTCGTGCCCTCACATTGAATCCTTAATCCTGTCATCCTGCTTATCAATAGGATTTGATGGGCTGTCATCTTTGCATTGGCTTCAACATCTGACCCTGCTGGATTTGTCATACACTTTTTTGATGAATTTACAGCCTGTTTTTGATACTTGTTCACAGTTAATGGTGAGTCTAATGGATTATTGGAAACATATTCATTTCAATCATTAAAATAATTGCTTCCATTTAAATATTTAGGAACTTTTACTTCAAAACTAACTCAATCAGATTAGCACTACCCGACTAGCTTGATTGGAGGATTTGCCATCTAAACTTGTAGTGGCAAAGCAAACACAAAATATTAAAATGTTCACACATTATGTACAGGAGCTGCAAGGTCATTAAATGTTCAATTTTGGAACAACGTAATGTTAAGTCTATCACTAAAGGAAGGTGTATTATTTCCTCTTTGTATGAACGAGCTGCAAAATTTGTTTTATTTTAATGCTATTTCCTTTCCACCATTCAGAACCATTTTTTGCCTCCATGACATTTACAAACTGGGAAATGTTGTGACTTCTATATTGTTTCTTTCACAGACCCTCAAACTTTCAGCTTGCAAGTACCTCACTGATTCGTCTTTGGATGCTCTTTACAAAGAAGGTGCACTTCCTGCCCTTTGTGAGTTAGACCTGTCATACTCCTCCATTGGGCAGTCTGCGATAGCAGAGCTTCTTGCTTGCTGTACAAATTTAGTTCATGTGAACTTGAATGGTTGTGTGAATATGCATGAGCTTGTTTGGGGTTCAAATGACTTCCATTCATTGGAGATGCCAATTGATGTTTGCCCATCTAACCTGATGTTCTTGAAGGACAACAAGGCTTTCAGAAAATCTGAGCATTTGCTTGAGACTCTTAACTGTACTGGATGTCCAAACATTAAGAAAGTTCTCGTTCCTTCCATGGCTCATTGTTTTCATTTATCTAAAATAAACCTCAATTTATCTGCAAATCTGAAGGAAGTGGATCTTGCATGTTTCAATCTCAGCACTCTAAATTTGAGGTTAGTGTTCCTTTTGAGAATTACCTGGTTTTCTGGTTTGTTTCATTTATCTAGTTGTGTATGTTACATTACTCATTGCTGATATTTTATGCTTTTGTGCCATCAAGCAATTGTAGCGCCTTGGAGATTTTGAAGCTCCACTGTCCAAGATTGACCAACCTCCAACTTCTGGTAATCACCCTATCCATATGATCTTCCACAAAGTTGTTTACAAATCTAATACTTGAATGAAAGATACATTGCTGTTAGCTGTTTTAACTGACATTATTGGTGCTTTCCTGTGGATAAGCTTCGTTTTGAAACCAAAACAGAACCAAGTTCCTTCACATGCGCTCTCTGTTTGTTGTGTTACCCTATAGTGACCTGTAATGTTCATATAGCTATCCAAATTGTAATAGTTATTGGGGTCCTGTCCGTCTACCGGATGAATCCAGTCACCACCTGTCTCTTCATTGCATCACGTGTTCTTAGGTCATGAAGATTTACATTTTAGTTGATGGGCTGGTGTGCAGTTCCTCAGTGCACATGGAAGTATATAAATACCTGCAAATATTTTTCTTGTGGAGGCTGGTGTCTGGCTACATAACAATCTATAGTGTGAAGCAGACCTGCTTTTGCCCAGCTTGTTGGCGCCTCTCCTCAGCACTTGAGCTGGGGAGAGGTTCTAAGTTTTGATTCAGGATGGTGGCGTTCTTGCAGTTATTTTGAAAAATAATTTTATTATAAAGTATCATCAAAAGATGTGCTTATGTGTTCGCCCTCTGTTTCTCTGTTTTCTCATTTTGTGTGTATCTGTCAATTTATGATAACCTAATGCTCTCTTTTTATTTTATTTATTTTTTTCAATTTTTGTGTAAATTATGTTTTGCAGGCTTGCAACATGCTGGCTGAGGAAGAAGTAAAAGTTGCCATATCACGTTGCACTATGTTGGAAACCCTCAATGTCCACTCCTGTCCAAAGGTGAGATCACTTAGCTGATACATATACATTAAATTTGTGCGGTGATAGATGTTATCTGTTGCACTTTTTTGGGTGGTCAAATCTCCTAACTGTTTCTGCATATTTATTTTCTTTACTGAACAGATAAATTTCGACGATTTTGGGAGATTGCGTGTGGTGTGCCCTAGTCTGAAACGCATCCAAATCGGCCAATCAGTGTAGTATTAGTGCTGCAGTTCATCAGCGAGTTATTTTGTAATTTTTACTTCTGTTGCAGGTGGTATTTAAAAAACTAGGACTGGTGGACTCTTTTGAGTTCCAATAACTCAAATGGCCATTGGTGCTTTTGCTGTACATACACCAAGTGGCATCTCATGTCCTTGTTCCTGGCTGCTTTGCTGATATAAGCGCGTGATGGCCTGTAGAAAGCCATACGCGATGCATGGTAGCATCGCGCATCGTTGTTTATGGTCTCTTTTTATGAAAATAAGTATGTAGTTGGATATGGATTTATGGTATATGGCGTGTAAGGTTATGCTCATTCACCTAGTTCTCAAATTAGTTGCTTTTTTATTAGCATTTCCTGATAATATCATGTTTAGGGTGGCTGCCATGTGATCAATCTGATTCAGTGGCTGGCATGTGATTGCTGATGGAGGCTGATCTACTTACCTGTAGGCAATTTTGAGGATCTCAGATATCTATCTTTGAAGAACGAGGATTCATAAACCGTTTTATATGTCCAGGCAATGTTGGGAAGGGTGTTGTAGCCTATATTGAAGGTTTGGTCAGGAATTAACTGGAGGAGGTGAGCTCTAAATTTTCAGGTTCAAACTGGTTCGTCCTGGTTCTTGGTTCATGTTGGTGCGGCTTGTGAAACTTTTAAAATGGGTATCAGTTGTAGGTCCAAACTTATTCTTTTCACTGGTTGGATGACTTTGTCTTGGCTGGTTCATGAAATCTTGACAAGGTAAATTATTGTTGCAAGTCATTAAAGAACGGATTTTACAGCACACTGTTTGATAATGTGATAAATTCTTGTAGTGCAGATGTGCTTGACTTTTTCATTAGCTAGGATTGTTTATTGCTGATGCCATCCCTATTTGTTTTTGCTTGCTCGATGTTCTCCACGTCCATTGTGACACTGCGGTTTATTTACATTCTTTTCCCCTAGCTAAATTATTTCTAGATGCTGAATCCCGACTATAGCTGCAAACGGGCTTTGTCTGGTTTTCAAAGCTCTCGACAGGTTCTGATTTAGTAGCGTTCCCATTTCAAAAGAATGACCAGGCGTTGCAAACTGTGCCAGAACGCCTCGGAGGTGGAATCAGACGGCCTACGTTTGGCACTAGCGATGGTGTTTATAAGGGCTCTAGGATTTCATTCCGTAGCCGGTCTAGCAATCATCAGTGTACGTGGTGCTTACTCTGGTCCAGTGATTGGCTGAATGGTTCTTCTTGTTGAGGAAAAGGGGAAAAAAAAAAAAAAAAAAAAAACAAGAAGAAGAAGAAGAAGAAATTGTGTACGCAAAGTTAAGCAATAATTCACCAACCAGCTTGCACTTAGGGCGAAACGGTCGGTCTTATGGGGGCAAATGAACTCAGCGCTGTACCTATCTTATTTCCTATAAATACTGTCCCGGTACGACGGTTGTGTTGGTAAACGCTACACCCAGTCTGCAATTGTGAGACCCACACCTTGTCCTCCCTCTCCCTTTCAAGGCCTCTTCAGTGTAAACTGACTGAGAAGCCACTTTGTGGCGGCAAAGAGGGATAAGGAAAACTTTGGGGGAAAGCCTTGGGACAGCTCAGAGTTGAGCATGATATTAGCTGGCAAGTTGAGGCTACAACCAACCTAACACAAGAGAACAAACAAAGGTGGGAAAAGAGCAAGGACACGGCTTAGCTTATTGGGTACCGGCTTGAACATAAAGATCCGGTCCCAATGATGATTCGACGCTAGGGTGGAAGAAAGAATTTCACCAACCCCGTGCATCACACGAATACCCTTTGCCACATCAAACGGACTGTTGGCTTGCCATGTTATGAGCGTTCTCCTACAAAAAAAAAAAAAAATTGGTTTAACTTAATTGATGATTTTATGATGATGTAATATATAATAAGCCTGTAGAGTTTGCAACAGCATAGCACCAGCTGTCTTGCACCAATTGAAAGAAAGCCCGATGGGGCATGGAGAAAATGCTTCGTGAAACCTCCTCAGGTAATTCAATTGTGGACTAGGCGACCTTCTTGCCATCCATGCAAAGGAAAATTCTGATCATCTAAGTGCAATGATTTTGTATGCAATAGTCAGCCTTTAGATCTAATGCATAGCCACATGTACAACAATTCTTAGTCCGTAGATTTCTCCTCTTAAAATAGTTTAAAATTAATTGCATCGTCAAAGAGTTTATGCCTTTTGCTTATTTCCTTGTTCATGCTTGAGAAATATAGTGCAAATTTATGATTGATGAATTAAAAACAAAAGCAGATATAATGTTCTACTTATACTTGGAATCAACCACCAGCTGAATTACTTGGTATTTCAGTTACCATAGGGACGTGCTCATCTTTTTCTTTCATCTTTTTAATGCATATATTCTTATAGCTACTGCCTTTTCTTTTCTTTCCTTTTTTTTTTTTTTTTTTTGGTTATCCGAAATCCTATAGGTTTGATATGGCTGAGAACTTGCTAGATGGCATCATGCTTTACCATTTCGGCAAGAAAAGAAAATTCAATTTTGATTGGGACAAGTTCTGGAGGAACAGAGTAGATATAAAGTAAAAGATATATATGTATGTAAGTAAAAGAAACCTAATTTTACAAAAGATATATAGAAACACAAGGAGTAGAAATATATTATTAATTGAGATCATGGGTAACTTAAATGGATTTTGTGACCTAATCATTCTCTGCATTCCATCACACCACTGATACTAACCATTTGGAGTGGAAAAAGAAAGACTATTGACATTAGATTTATGATGAATTATAGAAAGCGGGGGAGAGAAAGAAAAAAAAGAAAACCTCAAACAATGAACTAAATGCTATTAGATTTTTGTAAATATTAACATATATTTAGTTTAAATGAATGGGATTACCTATAATATAGATGAAGGTGTAAAAAATAATAAAAATAAAGAAAAGAGAATGATTTAGCGTATGCCAGAAAAGAAACCATAACAAGAAATTTTCATCAATCATTCCAAACGAGTTCTATCTTTTTTCATATTTTTGTAAAAGAAAAAGTATAAATACTGCATTCTTTTTTTTTTTCTTCAATCAATAATCACCTTGTCGTTGTATTTTTTAATAATATTATAATATATTTTTTTCGCTATAGATAAAAATCATGATGCTATTTGTAATAGTAGCTACTAATAGTTGGTAGGATCAAAATTGATGATAATAAAAATAAAATATTAATTTTTTAGCTAAATTAAGATAATAAAATAATAAAATAGAATTACTAGTCTATATCATTGGGCTCCTGATATTATTTGTTTCTTGAATTTATATATTTTTGAACGAACAAACTTAAAGTCAAAAGAAATAATTCCTTAAATAAAATAATTTAATGACAAATAAATATTATAGAATAAATTACCTTATCACATTATTGCCATGACTGCAGCATATTATCTAATATAGAGAGCCAATCAAACTATATATTTTTTTGCTAAATAGGTCAAAAAATACTTGATACTGGATTCATATTCAAACTTGACCCATTTGCTGCCCCATCCTTAAGTCCTTGAGCCAAAAAAAGAAAAAAGAAAAAAAAAGCAGAAGAGTTTTTCCTTTTGTTGTTTCTCATAGTTTTGTTACCTTATGGGATTATTATTCTTCATTAATATTTCATCAAAAGTGTACTGCTATTTTTGCAAAAAATGATCTGAATGGATTTCTATTTTCATTTTTTTTAAAGGCCATTAAATCTTCTAGTTGTCTTGGATGGTGAAAAACTAAAGAATAAACAAAAATAAGATATTTCAGGGACAGCTAAATTAAACAACTGAAAAAAAATATCGGACCTTTTTTGAGAAATCTTTTCTTCCCCAATATGTTGTTCTAAAGATTTACACGCAACCATATATATATATATATATATATATATATATATATATATATATTATATTTTATACTAAAAGAAGTTTATTAGCTGTTACAGAGTGGAAAACAAAACAGCCATCTAGTCAAAAAAAAAAAAAAAAAAAAAAAAAAAGGAAAAAAAAGAAAAGAGAGAGAGAGAGATGCTGGCTGGCAGTGGCGGGGCACGTAATGGAAACGCTCCTCCTCACCCTCTCTAGCCGTTGCCAGCCTGGCCTTCCTTTGCTTTCTCTCTCTATATGGAATAAGGGGTGATTCTCGGACGAGGAAAAGAGGAGCAGGGAGAGATAAAAGCTCAAGTAGTCTTTCATATTTTCTTGACAGAGACGGAGAGAAGCAGGAACGCTTCTTTTTCTGTCCTATTATTTGTCAACTTATTTCTTGAAAGAAAAAGAAAATGAGTTTCTTCGGCCTTGGAAGCAGGTCAATCTCTTTCGTTTTTCACATTGATTTGTCCATGACGGGTTTTGTCTTCATTTCTTTGATTTTGTTGCTGTTGCTTAGGATTTCTTTGTTAAAAATCTCCTTTTTATCACATTTTTGGATTTTTTTTTAACGACTTATGTGGTGATAGTGAGATAGGAAATCAGGGCGACTTGGAAATGTGTCTAAAAATTGGATTTTTAATTTGATAAAGTTGGTGATCATCTGTTCTTCTGGAATGAGAATGTGTCGGTCTAGAGTGATGCATACTTTTTTCCTTCTTGGAAGGCTCTGAATCCTTGATTATTTTTCTTCCTTCTGTGAAGTGCTGTGATGTGTCTTATGGTTATAGTTTTTTGGATAAGCAGAAATCAGAAGACTTTTCGGCCCAAGAAAAACGCTCCATCTGGAAACAAGGTCAGTTTTCGTCTTGACATTTTGTTGCTTGTAATGAAGAATTCAGCATGTCTAGGTTTTGGATTATGCTTTTATGTTGTTGACTCTGAAAGTTTTTGTTTATTGCAAAGCATTTGTGGTCATTGACATTGGTCGCTGCACTTCTGATTATATGGTGGGATTGTATTCTTCTATGTGGAAGCTCTTGCATATTTTTCTAGGATGAATGGTTATATGGTGATGGCAACTTGACAATATCTTTTGGCTTGAATAGAAATTAAGAACATGCCTCTCCCCCCTTCTAATCATACAGTGATATGAAGAATGTGCTTTTGAAACTGTTCATGTTGTTGCTATGAACATGAATTATAAGTTTGAAGGAGAGTGGCCAGGTCTTGGGAACATGCTCCTCAAGGGCCTTCATGAGTTAGAAGTTGAAAAATCCCAGCTAGGGTGAGAACATGCCAGACATTGTCCAACTCAGCTTGTGCTGGGAAAACCTTATGTCACTTTGGTATAACTTGAGCTTAACTCTTTATGGTCCTTCCCTTGCTTTTTGTCATAGCTAAGCACCTTCATATACTCTTTTCTTACATTTGGCATTAAGCTGGGTCAACTTGGCTTGTGTGATGTCTGGCCTACTTAAGTGTCTGGCCTACTTGAGTTATAAACCAACTCCTGAACTGCTTCCATTTGAGCTAAAATGAAGGATGTGATGGTACAAAAGCACACCGAACTGTAACTTATTAGTCGCATATGAATGGATAGAGCTGGGGGAAGAGAAACTTGTATATACAATCCATGCAATAGCTCTTGAATATACACCATGTCTGTGGCTATCAAACTTAATCTGCTTAGCATAAATTATGGTGCTGCTATGTTCTTCTGTTTGGTGTAAACAATGTTTTAAGATATTGCATTGCAACCATCTTTTGTTATTTGAAATTTGCAAATTAGAAAAAAAAAAAACAACTAATATCCTTTTGTTTTTAACCAAGCAGGGAGCACAACTGAAAAGGTACATTGATGCAACCTTGGTTAGTGGGAACCTAAGGGAGGCTGTTCGCTTACCTCCTGGAGAGGATTTCAATGAATGGCTTGCAGTCAATAGTAATATCTCTAATCATTAGTTGTTACCATAAAAAGTATTTATTATGGTGGTATGCGTAGGCCAGATAGTTTTTGTGTTTTTATATGTACTGAATAATCATGTTGTTTGAGTTATGACAGTTTTTTTTCTTTCTTTTTTCATGATGAGTGGTATTGAGCTATCTGATTATTCTTGTCACTGGCTGTTGTTGTAACTTCTGTTTGTTAACCAGCTGTTGTTGGAACATCTGTTTGTTAACACCTCATTTTCTATTTTCCTCAGCTGTTGACTTCTTCAATCAAGTGAACATATTGTATGGCACTCTTATGGAGTTTTGCACACCAACCACCTGTCCAACGATGTCAGCAGGACCGAAGTATCTTTCTATTAGCTACTGGAAATTCTTGTACCAATTTCTTAACATTAAGGCATAAATATTTAGGTTTTAATAACTATATCTCAAGAAAAATTAATATCCCAGGTATTTATTTCATTTTGGCTCTACTCTTAGGGCAGTAAGTGCTCTAATGGGATGACTTTCAACAGGTTCGAGTATAGATGGGCTGATGGAGTTAAAGTAAAAAAACCTATCGAGGTTTCTGCACCAAAATATGTTGAGTATCTGATGGACTGGATTGAAGCTCAGCTTGACGATGAATCTATATTTCCTCAAAAACTTGGTACTATAGAATGGAATGGTCTTGATACATGCAATGGATGTGAGTAATCGAAAAAAAAAAAAAAAATGATTCATCCAATCTGCTTTTGCAGGGACACCTTTTCCTCCCAATTTCCAAGATGTCGTTAAAACGATATTTAAACGTCTTTTCCGGGTGTATGGTCATATCTATCTGTCTCATTTTCAGAAGATTGTGAGTCTGAAGGAAGAAGCTCATCTCAATACTTGCTTCAAGCATTTCACTTTATTCACATGGGTAATTTTTCCTACTTGGCTGTTTTATTCTGTGCCTACTGTATTTGATGCCTTTATTTGCATATATATGAATATTCTTCTTTTTTTGAAATCCTTTTTTCCAGTTTTATCAGTGCTGACCTCATCTATGATCAGAAACTATCAACTGAACTGCACTTAGATTCTTTGTTGGGTTAAAAACCAAGAAATGCTCCTGGAATGATCTCAAATAATCTCATCTCTTGGTGACTTTTTGACGATGTTCATGATGTAAATATTACCTCTAACAAGTCTTGTCCTTTGTACATGTTTTTCTCCTTTTTGTTTGAACTAATTCTGATTTCTGGTGATCATTGTCGACAAAAGTGATGTGCATATTTAGACAGAGCAGTGCCTTCAGTTTTAGTTAATGAAATGGTGTATTATGCTGCTTGGTCTGAATGCTGTTTGTTTGATGTTCTTGTGATATAGGAGTTCCGCCTGATTGACAAGGGGGAGCTTGCACCACTCAAGGATCTCATCGAGTCGATTGTCTTTGCATATTAAGGAGGCATGATCTCAATGGGTGGATGAAGGACTGAACAGGAATTTTTGATCTGGCACAGGGATTTTATTTGTTTTTCTTTTTGCTTTTTTATATAGAACTATTCTCAGGTCTTGACTATGATTCTGGATTTTCTGCAAGAAGACTTTGATTAAATTGACTTCTAGTTGATCTGTTTGTGTGCTATGCACTCTTTTATGTGCACTGAACTTGTGCTGCTCTGTAATTATGTGATTATGTAATAAGTAATCTAGATCATTGCCCCTATCTGTACTCTTTGTTATCTCTTTATCAAGAGTTCTCCAAATTTTCAATTTGTTCCACTTGGTTGAAAGGTTGGAGGAGAATATTCTTTTCCAAAATTTGGCAATAAAATGAGAAGTATGAAAACAGGAGAAAATTAAAGATCAGCAACTTTTGCGAAGAGGATAGTATCATTTTCCTCTATTTAGGTGGAAATTTTTAAGGGAATAAAGGCAACTAATTTTCATGCTTAATGACTTTTTTTAGCCTTCTTTTGCAATTTTCTCAGTTCAATCAAATAAAAGAACTTTTTTTCCATTGTATGTTCATTAACAGATTATTATTATTTTTTCATTTTCTTAACGGATAAGTGTAATGTGGATATGGGTCATATTCTCTCTCTACTCAAGTTTTACCATTTATTAGAGCTTGGGATTGATGCAGACCGTATGTTTCAGTCCAATGACTACAGATAGATTCCATACATGTTTCTAGACTTCAAGCTGATTCATATTGGAGGAACTAAAGCTGGATTCAGAGTTGGAGTTGGATTCAGCTTTGTTTGAAAGTACAGCCAGAGTTCAGCTTACTCAAGATCTGACCTTATTAGCTTCAGATTTTGAGATATGCTCTATTATCTGATCCATTCACTTGATGGACTGGACTAGTCTCTGATTTGATGGCGCCAGAGCTAATTTTGGTAGGGCTCACCTGCATGAAATCCAATTTTGGTTGAGTCTTATTTTAGGACCTATATCCAACCTGGATTTAATTTTGGATATTGCTGGGACAAAGTCCGATTGGGTACAGATTAGACTCAAATCAACTCGAAACACTTGCAACCCTCTGGGGCATTTCTTTAGGAGGTTGAGCTTATCATTGTTGGGCTAGTTTTGGCCTGGCTGAAGCATCATGTATATTTACCTTAGAGAGAGTACATTCATACAACAGCAACCTCTTTTCTTTTCTTTATATTTATACATTCCTGATAGCTGAGTAGCCTTGCTGTTTACATCAGTTTTGATACTTGATAAAATTAAGCCTAAGCCTATTTCCCATCTGCCTCTTCTTCAGAATAATAATAATAAAAAAAGAACATGTCTTCTCCAAGAAATGTGTCTTGTTTAGATAAGAAAGGCCATTAATGGATAGTATTTCCATGCCAGAAGCTTAAACTTTGCTGATAGACACATCGAGAAAGAGAGAACCAAGTATAATCAAGCAACAGTATACATTTTGTGGACTAAAAGCCTTTCATGAAGCTCATCAATAAAATCTCTGGGATTTCTCAGTAGTTAGTCATGAAACGAATCCATTCTTCGTTAGCAGAAAATCTGGATTGTTTATAAGAATGCATGTAATATGTCACTGCAAGATACAGCAACGAATACATTATAACGGTAAGTTCAATATATGGAAGACTCTGTACCACAATAAGTGAGATTTAATAACCGGATCACTCTTTAGAAGGCCTTCCCATGGAAAATACTGTATAACGGGTCAACATAGGGAAGACTTGGAGCCTCAATAAATAAAATTTAATAAAATTTAGAGGGCCTTCCCATGGACTTCATAGAATGGCTTCCAACTGTTTCATGCCAGGATCCAAGTCTTCAGGTCTGCTTTCATCAATCGGCTTGCTTGGAAGCAGATAAGCATCTGCAATTGCCTTTCCCTTATCCAGCACCGCCGATGGCACGGTTGTCAAAAGGCTGTGACAAGAAAATCTAAATTCAGAGGCTAGTTCTTTCTAACACAAGTTCAGTAGTAAATGAAAAATGTCTGTGTCTTAATTATAATTTGGCAGTGCACGATTCCAGTTCTGCACCATAGCACATAAGCTCCACTCCACTAAATTACAAGCCAATTGTTAAACACAGTCTCACAAAGACTGCAAAATAATAATTTTTGTTGGGTTGTCACGTGTCGGACAAAGATGGCAATGCAAAGGGAAATTTCTTCAGTACCTGTCCAAAGCCACCACAGCAATATTGATCTTGCTCTTCATAGATTCAACCGATGCTGTTGGATCATTCCTTGAAGCACGCAGCAGCAGGGAGTCAAGATCTTCCAAGGCCCTGCAAAAGAACAAACAATTTCAAGGAATAGTTATAATTAATTTAGAAATATCTTCCAATGCAGGCTAGGCCAAGCGAACTGCACCTCATTCAGGATAATTTATAACTACCTTAAGCATTGATCAACAGCATCGGAAGCATCTTTTCCTTTACCATCATCAGTTGCATATTGTGCCACCTATAATTCCGAAGATAATGTTCAAAGGAACTGAGGTCATAAAAAAACTGCCACAGCAAATAAACATGAGTAAGAACTTTAAATTAGATGGATTTATCTTATGTATTAGCTAAAACATTTCATTATAACACCCTAGAGTATTTCATTATAATATAATACATAAAAAACAAACAGCAACCCATGATTTCATACAAAGCTGCAGTCAACCAATGCATTAGTATGCAAAATTCAGAACATAACTTTACCCATGAAGGACATTTCAGTCCGATTTGCATGCTTGGATGCAGTATGCACACTTTAAACTGAGATTATTTCAATTCTCTTCTAAGTTCAACCCTTCTGCATCTACCCAAAACTCTAAATAAGTTATTTGCCATAAACTCTTTCATCTCAATCAATTCTTCATGCAACTCCTCAAACTTCCAATCATGTCGATATTTATCACTACCTCAACATAGCTAGTATGCATAGAAATATTTTTCCTAAAGTCTCTCATCACATAAAAATCTACTAGTAGTTTAGAGCACATCTCCTTATCATCCATCCTTCTTAGTTTTGACTTGTTGATATGTATCCCATATTCTTTATCAAACATGATTAAATCAACTGATCATTTTGCTCATCTCCTTTTCCCCTTTGGGGCATCATTTGGATTCATTTTTGATTAAAAGTGCATAACTTATACTTTATTTGAACAATTACAAATCAAACCACATCCTTTATAGTCTTCGTCAAAAGTTTGAGTAATATTTTCTGCTTTATCCATCATGAAGGTCTTTAAGAGGCATGCGTAATCTTGTATATGGTTTGTAAAACTGGTACCAAGGATTGCATTGGCACATTACCGGTTTAGTATGGTATAGGTCGGCATGAGATGATACACATCCAATACTGAGATATAATGTCCATTCTTTTCATCCTCTTAACTATAATACCACTTGGTATCAGATGATACGGGTCGATGTTGGGTAGTACAAGATGGTTTTACTTAGTTTAGATCGATTCGGATCATACCAACTCGAAACTTGGTACCATACTTACGCCTTACGATACGGTATAGTATGATCAATATGGATTAGTATGACAGACCTTGATCTTGTACATCTTGAAATTATGAGTTTTACCTTTTTAGGGATGGCATCAAGGTGGGTATGGTGCAGGTATGCCATTACCTATACTTGCCCCATGGTGGGAAACCTTGTCTTTGTTCTCGATCTGTACCGACCTTGGAGAAGGGTTGGGGTGCTCCAAACCCATCCAAGGATAAACTTAGATCCTTGAACCCACCCTACCTACCATCTCTTATTTTCATCATACAAATCAAACTAATAAAAAAAAAGAAATATTAAATCTCAGTACTTCACATCACATAAATCGAATTAAGAAAATAAAAGTATCTTAGAAATATTTTTCAATAATAAGTGTTCAACAATAATGCAGACAATATAGAAATATCATTCTTTAGAAAATCAACGATATCATAAAATAAATAAAGCAAATAATTAAAAAACAAACAACTAAACAAATATGTTATTACCTTCTCACATGATTGATCCTCCTCAAGATTTGTCCCCAACAATTTTTCTTCATTATCATCATAATCATCGAAGATGGTTTGAATTGCGCCACCTTGTGGTCATGTACACAAACTTAAAAGAATAAATAAAACATGTTTATACTGGATTGGTTTCGGAACAGTTAATATCATTACTTGCCCCTGCCCCAAACTTGCTTTGGGTTTTAGCTTTAGTACCCATCCCCACCCTTGATTCTAAAGGGGTAGGGCAAAACCCATCCCATTGGAGTTGGGTAGGATCAGGTACCCAAAAAGGGGGTACAAGTTGCCACCTCTTACATGTTTTAGAGTGCAAGATAGTTGTTATAATTAAGAAAGTAGGGGTTCAACTTTAACCTTTGCCATCGTCATATTTTATGTATAATCCCAAAGCTTGATTCATGGTTAGAATAGGGCTGCTCAATGCACAAGGCTCTACTATGGCAAAGTTTGTGGAGGGCCAGATGTACACAACTTTACTCCTGCACATGAAGAGCATGTTTCCATATTTCGAACTTGTGATCTTTAAGTCATAATGGAGCAACTTTACTACCACACCAAGGCCTGCCCTCTCATGCTTAGAACACATGAATAATAATTCTTTTTAGCACACATTTAGGATTTTCACGTAGGGTAGGGAAAAATATGGGTGAGTTAGGTCAGTTTTAGGCCAAAACCTAGAACCAACCTAACCTGGATCCGTTACAAGATTTTGGACCTAGAATTGAGCTGACCCTATCTTGAAACTAATCCAACCCAAAACTAAGCTGATCAAATACATTTGGTCCTAGGTTAGTTTTAGGGCACTTTAATTTTTTATAAATTATGTAAAAAAGGATGATAATCAGTTTTCGAGTCAGAACCCTAGAATCGACAACTAGCCTGAAGAGGGCTAGTTTTGAAGTTTTGGACCTAGAATTGACCCTATTAACGTTCAGATTTAGACCGACCCAACCTTATATGATCGGATGGTATCAATTTTTGGGTTACCTTAACTCGCTGCTCACTTCTAATAGGGAGCTCCACCCGATATAAGGTAATGCTAAATAGGGATAACAACAAGGTAAAAGAAGAGAGAAAAGGTAAAATTTGATTTGAAAAATAGTTAATGAATCTAGTATTGAATCTTCCTTTCTAATTGTAATACATTGTTCTTTCGCTTTCTACGATCCCCTTCCTAAGAGATCAATTTTTGTTAAGTATCTTATATTATAACTTTGTTTTCTCTTTCCAAGTATAATACATCGAACCAACCTGCATGCCAGATGTATCGACACTGTACCAAAGTGTTATGATACATAATGAGATGACAAACCTTGCTTACCACTATTCCTTCTACTTCCTAAAAAGTTGATTTCCTCCTATCTAAACTCACAAATAATGTTTTCTCCTTCTGTGTTTCTAATCCCATTGACATTAAAGTAAAGATATTTGTGGGTTCCCTTAAAGTAAGGACTCAAGTACCGCAATGTATTAGTTGTAAGATATCATAATAGTAAGACTAGTACTAGTATTGTACATGCCTCTTGGTGCATATTGTATCAACATGTGGTATATAGCCCTATCATGCTAGCATGAATAGGCACCCTATTTGTTGGTATGGTACAATACCGTACCATAAGCTACTAGTATGGGTACTAGTACTGGTACTCCAACCTTTAAATTATAGTTTAATATGCTGTAGTCTTCTTTAATTTTGGATTCTCAACACTCATACCTCCTTCCTTGCTGCCTCCTTAATTGAATTAAATAAGTTTGCCTTGGGATTCCAATATAACATCCATGCAGTTGTTACCTAACCAAAAACCACATCATCTTCTTATCACACACCAAAAAGGTGATCCGAAATGACATACAATGGAGAATTTCTTCCAAAAATCAGTAGGGATATGAGAATTTCAAGCCCACCTTCCAATACGACCACCACAAATTGTTATACACCATCTTCACTACAAATAGTTCTTGCAGTGACCAAAGTGAAGTGTAACCTAACCAGCAAGCAGTAATAAAGGTTTAGCACTAACATTGATTTGCAGCTCATATACCATAACAATAAAATGAGTTCAAAATAGGATCGGAAGAGCAACTTAAAATCACCAACGACATGACAGAGTAAACTAAAATTAATGATGATACATTCTAAATTACAGGCTTCAAAGAAAACATTTTCACCAGAGAAGAAACTAAAAAAAATCAATAACCATATATAAAGCAGTCAGTGCAATACTTACTGCTCGAATATTCACTCGCAGAGATGCTGCCGGACCAGAACGCAACAAAGATCTGCTTATGTCATACTGTGGCTCCTCAATATCCAGATATTTCTCTGAGTGAAGTTATTGACAGAATGAAACCACAGTAAATACAAAGAACTAATATGATTTGGGAAGCAAATAATTGATGATAGAAGAATTCAAGATGGGAACTAAAACAAATAGATAAAAGCTGTAAACTATTTGAGTGGTAATAAAAGTATAGTATCAACAAAAAACCACTCAAGGTCTTCATAAGTCAAGAAAAAGCACTTAATGAGGTGTACATGTGAATGATGAACCATAAAAGTGATCCAAAGCCCATATCACATAATGAGTTCTCTTGATAAATGATGAGGTTATTAAAGCAGGTAGAAATCTTTGATAGAGTGATTCAGAGAAATAACAAAACATAATGTTAGTTCTCTCTCTCTCTCTGGAAAAAAAAAGTGATAGGCATGAAACTGAGGACTTAATCCCTACACATGTAGCAAGAGCTTTCATATTTGGTTCAGGGAGTAAACAAAGGATACGAGTTCCTTTTGATGACTAGATAATTCTTTTGATGACAAGAACCTTAACAAAATCTGGTTATCTCCCTAGCCAATAGATGGATTTGATAGTCAAACCAATTAATGAAGTTGGTAGAAGATGCATGAAACTCAAAATATACAGATTGACTAGAGAAATAACAATAAATTTTCTGGGCACAAAGATGACATTAATAATCTTGTGAATATTAAGTGACACATTACGGGTTCAGGTGGTGGTGAAGAGCAGCAGCAGTGAAGGCTTCTAATAACAGTAATGAAGAGAGAATATTTTTGGTGAAAATCAAGTGTTAAATATGGATTTACACTGAAATAGCTTGGACAAAGTGCATGCATTAAACATCTCAATGCATTTACTGTGTCAGGTTTTTTTAAGCAGCATGGTTAAGATGTTCCAATATTACAAGAAGGCAAACAATCTTATGTTAATCATCTCTTGTTTTCTTGTGAAATACAGTGATCTGTATTTTAGAGTAAAGCTTATTAAGGGCGGCCAAGGGCATGAGGCTCCTACCATTGCACGGTCTATAAAGAATTGACTGTATGCAACCTCACCCCATATGTGGAGGGAGAGGTCGTGTCTGTATTTTGAAGTTATGACATTAAGTCACAATGAAGCAATCATACCATTGCACCAAAACTCACCTTCACTTTGGAGTAAACCTTAGACATCATCAGAAGTTTATTTATTAAATACCAATGTGCTTTTAAGATTTATTAAATGTAGTCATTTAACAGGAACAATAGAAGGTATTTCATCTTTCCACTTCTCACAAAAACAAAGTACTACTTTTAAAGTAATGCTTTTTATCAAATATAATGTGTTAATGATAGACAAAATTATATTGATCCCTTTGCATATTTGTCAAACTAAATAACATGCATATCAAATATGCAAAAAATATGGGACCAATATACGTATCATGATAATGAAAATGTAAATAAATACATAAATATCTTCAGCCATCAATCCACACAAATGGGTTGTTTTCTTCAGATCAGGGTAAGGCCCTTCCATACCTTTCAATCTCTCCCAGCAATGGTAAAAGACTTTAGGAGAGACAAAGACGCAGGGACTTCTGTTTTTTATTTTCCTTTATGCCTTATCTGTCCAGTACAGAGGGCGCTTCAAACGGAATATGGTTGAGGAATGTCTATCTTAATCGTGGATTCAAAATTTTAATCGACGTAATCCCTCGATATCGAATATAGGACCATCTTAATCGTGTCTAACTGATACGCTTAATGAGGAAAAAAATCAACATTCTTCCACTTGGTCCGTATATTCTATTACTATAGTAATAAACAAAATATATGGATCATAGCAATAGGTCCTCTTAAATTGAGTATTATTTATCATGTATCACAATGTATTATATTTCTCAAACATAAGCCCATATAACTTGATGAATAAACCCCATGTTATTCTAGGTCCAACTTAATGATGCTCATCATAAGATAAATATGTACACTAAATAACTGAATGTGAAAAAACATCACAACCATAAGAGTTTATTAATTATAAAATTCGTCTATACAAAGAATTAAACAAAACAATCAAGACCCATACGGTCTACATGATCCCTAAACTTTTGTGGTGGCATGCCTTTAGTCAAGGAATCAGCTATCATTAACTCAGTGCTCATGTGCTCAATAACCACTGTCTTTTCTTTAACACGTTCTCTTATGGCTACATATTTGATGTCGATGTGCTTGCTTCGACTACCACTCTTGTTGTTTTTAGCCATAAATACTGTAGCTGAATTGTCACAATAAATCTTTGTTGAAGTGTAAATAAGCTGTAAATAAAATTAGTTAAATATCCTATAGATTAGGAGAATCTATTTGAATTTAAATTCCCTAAAATTAAGGGATTTGATTAGATAGATTTCAGATTTAGAAAGATTAAGTTTCCTATTCTTATCTTGTAATCATTCCCTAAAATTAAGGGATTTGATTATATAGATTTCAGATTTAGAATGATTAAGTTTCTTATTCTTATCTTGTAATCTCCTATATATTTCTAGGATTGTACACTGAAGGAAATGAATAAAAAATTTCAGCCTTCTACATGGTATCAGAGCTCTAGGGTTTTTCGCATTCATCCCTTTGCACGCAGCCTTCATTGCTGCGGCTCCCTTGAGCCTATTTCTCTACCATCCCAGCAGCCTTCATTGCTGCAAGATTTCTTCCATCACCATGTCAACCTCTGAAACCTCTAGCATCCATAACCCATCTAAAGAATCCAATTCTGTTCAGAAAATTAGAGATTTACAGAATATTCGGGCATCCTATAGGCTCAGTGGGAAGAATTATCTCAAGTGGTCTCAATTTGTCCGAACATACCTCAAAGATAAGGGGAGGCTCAGCCATCTTCTCGAAACGGGCCAACAAAGGATGATCCGAAGTTTGAAACTGGGATGAGGACTCCATGATAATATCGTGGCTATGGGATTCCATGGAACCCATGATTAGTGACACATGCATGTTTTTGACAACTGCAAAGAAGATTTGGACTTTGTTCGTCGCACATATTCAAAGGACCACGATGATGCACAAGTTTATGAGATCAAGGTCAAAACTGCAGCCAATAATGAAAAATTGGAAAGCTAAGGAGTTTGTTAGATCTCTTGAGAAGCCTTCTGGAGCTTGCTCTTTGACTCTTTCAGGTAAACCTTCTTTTTCTTTTTGTATGAATGCCCAAGTAACAAAACCGAAAACACCTATACAAACTCTTGGATAATAGACTCCGATGCCACAGACCATATGACCCCTACACCTCAGCATTTCCACACTATACCCCATGCCCAGGTAACAGAAAATTGTAGTGGCTAATGGCTCTTTAACCACTGTTGCAGGGTTCGGGGATATATATCACACCCACCCTTATCCTTAAAAATGTCCTCCATGTACCAAAACTATCAGCCAGCCTCATCTCCATTTATAAGATCACCTATGACCTTAAATGTTATGCTATTTTTTTCTCTTCTTATTGTGTTTTTCAGGATCAGGGATCGGGGAAGAGGATTGGATTGCTAAGAAAAGTAGCGCCTTTATCTCCTTAAATCATCTCAAACTGTTAAGAATGATTTGTCATTGTCCTTTCTCAGTTCTTCCAATAAAGATGTCATTTGACTGTATCATTTACGCCTAGGTCATCCATCTTTTAGGGTTTTACAAGTTATGTTTCCTCAACTATTCCAAGGATTAGATATTTCTGAGTTTCATTGTGATATTTGTGAGTTATCAAAACATACTCGTGTATCTTTTCTATTAGCAATAAACGCAGTTCTTATCCTTTTCATTTGATCCATAGTGACATATGGGGCCCTTCCAGCATACCTAATATTTCTGGGGCTCGGTGGTTTGTATCCTTCATTGATGACTGCACTCGAGTTACATGGCTATTCCTCCTCAAACACAAATCTGATGTTAGCTTTGTTATTCCAACGTTCCATTCAATGGTTCAAAACCAATTTGGAGTTACCATAAAAGCTTTAGGACAGATAATGCTAGAGATTACTTTAATCAAGTTCTATCACCTTATTTCCAATCCCAAGGTATTATCCATGAATCATCATGTGTCAACACGCCCCAGCAAAATGGGTAGCTGAAAGAAAAATGGACATTTGCTCAACACCATTCGAGCCTTACTCTTTCAAGGGAATGTACCCAAGTCTTATTGGGGTGACGCTGCTCTCACTGCCACATACATGATAAACAGACTTTCCTTCCGTGTGCTAAATAATAAGAGTCCTATAGAGACCCTCAATAGCTTCTACCCTCACTTCAAACCTCAAATGGCCTTATACCTAGGGTATTTGGCAGCACTGCCTTTGTTTATGTTCACAGCCAGCATAGAAACAAACTAGATCCCCGTGCCATCAAATGTGTCTTTTTGGTTACTCATCCACTCAAAAAGGATACAAGTGTTATAACCCTTCATCCAAAAAAACCTACATTTCTGTTGATGTCACATTTGTGGAAAATACACCTTTTTTCTCCAAGTCCTCTCTTCAGGGGAGATTTCCATGTTAGAAGATAGGACTTCTGAGATTTCTGAACCACTTCAAACCCTTGACCTTCCAACCAGCATAGTTGGAAAGTCTACTGAATCTGTGTCATCTCCTGTCTCTCCTGACCTAATCAATGCCAGTCACAACCCTACAAGATTCTCTCAGGTGTATTCAAGGAGAAAGGCTGTTCCTGAATTGACACAAGTCCAAGAATCTGATCCAAACTTTGGAAATGAAATCAAGGTAAGATCTGACATGTCTTTACAACCTATTGAGACATCTACTGACCCCATTGAAGACTTAGACATACCCGTAAGATCTGACATGTCTTTACAGCCTATTGAGACACCTACTGACCCCATTGAAGACTTAGACATACCCATTGCTGTTAGAAAAGGCACAAGAGAATGCACCAAACGACCACTCTATCCATTATCTTATATGTCTCCCTTAAATGTCTGTCCCCAACTCACCGAAAATTCATTATGAGCCTAAACACCATTGCTATTCCTAACACTGTTACTGAGGCATTGACAAAAAGGGAATGGAGGACTGCCATGAGAGAGGAGATGAGTGCATTAGAAAAGAATAGAACATGGGAGATCGTTGACAAACTAGAAGGAAAAAATATTGTTGGCTGTAAGTGGATTTTCACATTGAAATACAGAGCTGATGGATCCCTTGAGAGATATAAAGCAAGATTGGTAGCTAAAGGGTACATTCAAACCTACGGTGTAGATTATCAGGAGACCTTTGCTCCAGTCGCAAAAATGAATACTGTGAGAATCCTATTATCTTTGGCTGCACACTTCAATTGGCAACTGCTGCAATATGATGTTAAGAATGCATTTCTCCATGGTGACCTAGATGAAGAAATCTACCTGAACATCCCACCAGGATTTGAAGGAACTCAGGTAGCAAGGTGTGCAGGTTGAGAAAAGCACTTTATGGATTAAAACAATCACCTAGAGCATGGTTTGGAAGATTTGCAAAAGTGATGAAGGAATCCGGATATAAACAAAGTCAAGGGAATACACTCTTTATTAAGCAGTCAGTTACAGGAGGGGTTACTACTCTTCTAGTATATGTGGACGACATCATAGTAACTGGGAATGATGAGATGGAGAAGCAGGAATTAAAGCGGCAGCTGGTGAAGGAATTTGAGATAAAGGAACTAGGAAAACTGAAGTACTTCCTTGGTATTGAGGTGGCATATTCCACACAAGGAATCTTCATATCTCAGCAAAAGTATGTGACTGATTTGTTGGTAGAAACAAGGAAGATAGATTGTAAACCCGTCTCTACTCCAATGGATCCAAATCATAAGTTAGGTGAGGCTAAAGAAGAACCAGCTGTTGATAAAGAAATGTACCAAAGATTGGTAGGTAGACTCATATATCTTACTCACACTCGACCAGACATAGCATACTCAGTGAGCATGATTAGTCAATTTATGCATGATCTAAGGGAACCACATCTTCAAGCTGCTTACAGGGTACTACATTACCTGAAAGGCAATCCAGAAAGTGAATTTTGTTCAAAAGGAGCAATACTCTTACTCTAGAAGCTTATACCGATGCAGATTATGCAGGTTCCCTAATAGATAAAGATCTACTACAGGATATTGTATCTTTCTTGGAGGAAACCTGGTAACATGGAGAAGTAAGAAGCAGAATGTGGTAGCAAGATCATTTGCAGAAGCAGAATTTAGGGCTATTGCGCAAGGCCTGTGTGAGCTGTTTTGGCTAAAGATTATTCTAGATGATTTGAAAGTCAAATGAAAAAGTCCTATGAGACTCTATTGTGACAACAATCAGCTACCAATATTGCTCATAATCCTATACAACATGATAGGACAAAACACATCGAAATTGATAGACATTTTATCAAAGAGAAATTGGAGGAAGGATTAGTGTGTATGTCTTATGTTCCATCGGACAACAACTAGCGGATGTTCTAACAAAAGGGTTGAGTAGTTCCATTTTTCAGGGCCTTATATCCAAGCTAGGAATGGAAGATATCTATTCCTCAGCTTGAGGGGGAGTGTTGAAGTGTAAATAAGCTGTAAATAAAATTAGTTAAATATCCCTATAGATTAGGAGAATCTGTTTGAATTTAAATTCCCTAAAATTAAGGGATTTGATTAGATAGATTTCAGATTTAGAATGATTAAGTTTCCTATTCTTATCTTGTAATCATTCCCTAAAATTAAGGGATTTGATTATATAGATTTTAGATTTAGAATGATTAAGTTTCCTATTCTTATCTTGTAATCTCCTATATATTTCTAGGATTGTATACTGAAGGGGAATGAATAAAAATTTCAGCTTTATACAATCTTCAATGGCCTAGATATATAATCCACAATTCTAAGCCCAGAAATGAAACTCTCAACCATACACCATGCGAAGTAGCCTCGAAACATGACACAACTCAGCTTTATGATGGAAGTAGCAGTCAAAGTCTGCTTGGTGCTTCTCCAAGATATAACTTCACCAGCAAACATAAATATGTATCCAGATGTTGACTTTCGAAAATCAACACAGCCAGCAAAGTCAGAATCAGAGTAACCAGTCACTTCCAAATTTTAGTTCGTCTGAACATAAGCATGTAGTTCTTAGTACCCTGAAGATATCTTATCACTTCTTAGCAGCTCGCCAATGGTACAAACCTGGATTACTCTGATATCTCCCTAATATCCCAACTGCAAATGCTATGTCAGGCCTTGTACAGACCTGAGCATACATCAAGCTATCAACAACTGAGGCATATGAAATGTTTTTCATTTTCTTCTATCAAAGTCATTCCTTGGGCACTGACTCAAATTGAATCTGTCACCTTTGACTATGCGAGCTATACTCGGTGAACAATCTTTCATCCGAAATCTCTCTAAGATTTTGTTGATATAGGTTTCTTGAGATAGACCTAAAACACCTCGAAGTCTCTCTCTGAATCTTAATGCCAATGACATATAAGGCATTACTCATATCTTTCATGTCAAAATTTTCAGAGAGAAAATTTATCTCATGTAACATACCTTTATCATTGGTTGCAAGTAAAATATCGTCCACATATAGGATTAGAAAATAAATTTTGCTTCCATTGACCTTCTGGTATATACATTCATCCATGATGTTCTCTATAAATCTAAATGAAGAAATCACATCATGAAATTTTAAATACCATTATCGAGAGACTTGTTTCAACCTATATATAGATCTCTTGAGCTTGCATACCAATTGCTCATTATCACTAGAGGAAAATCCTTTAGGTTGTTTCATATAAACCTCTTCCTCTATATCTCCATTGAGAAATGCAGTTTTCACATTTATTTATTGCAGCTCTAAGTCAAAATGCGCAACAAGTGCCATGATAATATGGAAGGAATTTTCTTGAATAAAGAAGAAAATGTCTTCTTGTAATCAATTCCTCCCTTTGAGTGAATCCCTTAGCAACGAGTCTTACCTTATATCGCTCAATGTTTCATAACGAGTCTTTCTTGGTCTTAAAAGTCCCATTTACAGCCAATGGCTTTTGCTCCATCAGGTAACTCAATAAGATCCCAAACTCTATTAAATGCCATAGAATTCATCTCATCTTTCATAGCATCATACCATAAATTGGATTCCTTACAACTCGGCTTGTGAAAACGTTTCAGGATTATTTTTAGCTCCAATATTATAGTCCGACTTTTGAAGATACACAATATAGTCACTAGAAATTGCTGATTTCTTTTCTCTTGTAGATCTTCTTAATGTTGTAACAACCTCCTCTCTTGAAGTTGATTGTTCAACTATCTCTGATAACTCATGAGAGACTGGATCTACTAGTTCATTATCAGCAAATTATGGAATTTCAACAACTAGTTGTCTAATGTCCGTTTGATCTTGAAGAGGCACTATGAACGATAATCAGTCTGTCACTTGAAGTGAAAGGTTAAGCATCAGAATATTCCTTTTCAGAATCATGCTATGCAATTAATCACTCCCACTGATCAAGTCATTCTCAAAAAATTTAGCATTTCTTGATTCCACAATCCTAGTTACATGAGATGGACAGTAAAATCTATATCCCTTGGACCTCTCAGCATATTCAACAAAATACCCACTAATGGTCCTAGGGTTCAGCTTTTTCTCTTGTGGATTGTACACTCTCACTTCACATGGGCATCCCTATACATGTACATGTTGCAAATTTGGTTTTCAACCTTTCCATAACTCAAAGGGTGTTACAGTCTTGGTTGAAATCCGATTCAATATGTACACGCTGTCTTGAGAGCTTCTGTCCGCAAGGACTTAGGCAGTTTGGAGCTACTAATCATGCTCCTCACCATGTCCATCAATGTTCGGTTCCTTCTCTCTACTATACCATTCTGATCAGGTGAGCCAAGTAAACCGTATTGGGCAACAATCCCATGTTCTTGAAGGAACTTCGCAAATGGACTAGTCATTTGTTCATCTTCAGTGTATCTCCATAATACTCACATCCTTTATCAGATCTCACAATTTTAATTTATTTTTCACATTGTGTCTCTACTTCTGCCTTAAAAACCTTAAAGACATCCAATGCTTCATTTTTATTCTGAAGCAAGTACAGATACATAAATCGTGAGTAGTCATCAATGAAGGAGATGAAGTATTTCGGACCATGAAAGTCTATATCCGGATAACAAATATTCGTGTGTATGATCTCTAATAGGTCTGAACTTCTCTTGGCACCTTTCTTTGATTTGTTAGTCTGCTTGCCCTTAATGCAGTTCACACAAGTATCAAAGTCAGTGAAGTCCAAAGTAATGAGTACTCCTTCATTCACTAACCTCTTGATTCTATCTATGGAGATATGTCCCAATCTTGATGCCATAATATGGAAGAGTTATCATTTACAACACATCTTTTCATGCCAGCCTAACATGCATCACATCATGAGTGGCATCATTTTACAAATTAATATAGAAAAGACCATCAGACAAAGTATAATTCCCAACAAGTTCAAATTTATAATATAAACTGGAAGAAGTATCTAAAAAGTTAAAGGAATAACCTAAAGGTACAAGTCTTGAAACTGAAATTAAATTCTTAAAAAAACAGATACATAAAAGGTCCTTTCCAAATATAAAATAAAATCACTACTAAGAACTAAAGTGCATGTCTCTATAGCTTCCACATATGGCATCTTGTTTCCTGAAGAGATATACTGCTCACTTCCCATTGGCTTCCTTAAGTTTTGCATACCTGCAAAGTATTGCAAATGTAGATTATAGAACTAGAATCAATCCATCATGTGTTATAAATAACATCAGCCATATTAGATTCATAATAGATAAGTGAGATTGTTTTACCTTTCTTTTCAAGCTAAGTCTTGAACTTGA
Organism: Calamus simplicifolius; assembly: GCA_900491605.1. NCBI lineage: Eukaryota > Viridiplantae > Streptophyta > Magnoliopsida > Arecales > Arecaceae > Calamus > Calamus simplicifolius. The sequence goes on from UESW01001369.1 coordinate 244,711, forward strand.
TGCAATCCTTCTTCATGTGTCCCTTCTTACAAAGAAACACTTGGATTCCTTGTTAATGTGTGTGGTATTTTACTTTTACCCTTCTTCTTGGCCTGTACCCGATCCTTTTCATTTGTAGTCAGCATTGCATTCTCACCCAATTCCATCACCATCTATCCTCTTCTTGAACACACATGGCCAAAATTCATTGATTGACCATTTTTCTTTGTGTTTATAGGATATCTTAAATGGTCTATACTGTTGTTGAAGGGTGTTTAAAATGCAGTGCACTAGAAAGGACTCAGACATTTCAACCTTAAGAGTCTTCAGTTAAGCTGCAATGTCTCTCATTTGCATAATGTGCTCATGCACACCTCTCACTTCAGTGAGCCTCAGGGATGAGAACTTCAAAATTAGGGTGCTGACAAGAGCTTTGTCTGAAGTACTGAATTGCTCATCAATGGCCTTTAGTAGCTTCCTGACATTGTTATGCTGATCGACTGAACCATATATAGTAGAGATTTCTGTCTTTATGAACATTATACTCGAGCGATTAGATCGCTCCCAATATTCATAAATCGCAATCTCACCAGGATTGCTGGTCTGAGTTACTGAAGGTGGTTTATTCTTCCTTATAGCATAATCAATGTCCATTCACCCCAGATGAAGGAGAATTCTCTCCTTCCAAACTTTATAGTTATCACCCTTCAATTCAGGTATATCATATTTTATATCAGAAAAATTTACTGGTTGCATAACTGCAAAATTAAACATATATGCTCATTACTAAAATCGAGGCTAATAAATAAATATGCTTTACCAATGTAAATCATGCATTTAGAAAACAGTGAATCTACTGACAAAACTTGCCTATGGGCTAAAGCTCTAATTCAATTAGATTTACTTAAGTTTGTATGATAAAACCATCAAATTATGTTTCCTTTTTCTAATTCCTATGAGTAGATCAGAAAAATATAATTTGATATTTTATCCTAATTAATTATACAAATATAAAAAATTTCTTTGGGATAAATTTTATTATATCCATATAATTAATTATAATTAATTTCTATTATTTATGTGATTCATTAACTTTATTATATAATTTTATAATTAAGGATGCTGTGGCTACTTCTTAATTATTCAAATTATATTTATCACTAGACATTATTTAAATTTTATGCTCAATTATGTCACTTAAAATGTATGCATAATTCATAAAATTTATACACAAATTCTAAATATAATTAAACATAAATTTTATAAAAATTAATTTTAATTAATTTTTGTAATGGGTCTGCTAATGGATGAATTAGTGCGAAATAATCCTCACAGGTTGGCCCAATTCTATTCAGGCCCAAATACTTAAATTTCTATAGGCCAGCCATCGGCCCAACTTGAATATGCTGCTTGCCAACCGCTAATATCATAATGGATACGATAAAATAAATCATATCCCAAAAATCCTTATCTCTTTTATTTATTTATTTTTAATGGCACCCTCATCATGAAGCACCTGACACCCTCACCGCATTGCGCTGAAGGTCTTAGAGCGTCCAAGAACACCTAGCACCCTCACCGCATGGCACCAGCATGTCTAAGAACGTCCAACAACGCACATCCAAGCCAAAAGAGAAAGGTCTTTTTTTTTATTGGACCTACGTCGCGCGCGTGGACCTTATCGTGACCTGAGATGTCAGGTTGAAGACGTGAAGACTAACCACCACGCCACCATCCCTTTCCTTACTTTTTATGAATTTTATTTTATTTAAACCATATTTAAGAGGGAGAGATAACGGATTCATGCTTCATGGCATAGATCATCTCGTTGCTTTCTTAAATAAAACTAAATATTAGAAATACAACCAATCAGATGCCTTTTCTAATGATTTTTGGTGACTTATTAACTCTCCGGTACATAGGTAGTTGGATCAAATGCACCAAGGTACTACCAGTAGCCTTTCCTTTGGATTTCTAGATGATGAGAAAATAGAGACCAAGAACACCTTGCCCTTTTTTATCAAATAAATGAGACAATGATTGTTGCTCTAGGGATTTTATCAGATCCCAAAATAATTAACAAACAAGGCAAGGTATTGATACCCGCTCTGATACCAAATGATAGATAAAATTATATTGATCCCTTTGCACGTTTGTCAAACTAAATAACATGCATATCAAATATGCAAAAATATGGAACCAATATGTATCATATAATAAAAATGTAAATAAATACATAAATACCTTCAGCCATCGATCCACGCAAATGGGTTGTTTTCTTCAGGATAAGGCTCTTCACACTTTTCAATCTCTCTCAGAGAAGGTGTAAGACTTTAGGAGAGACAAAGATGCAAGAGCCTTTCCATTTTTATTTTTCTTTATACCTTATCTGTCTATCATAAAGGGCGCTTCAAATGGAATATGGTTGAGATGTCTATCTTTATCGTGATTAAAATTTTTAATCCACGAATCCCTCGATATCAAATATAGGACCATCTTAATCGTGTCTAACCATACTTAATGAAGGAAAAAACCAAGAGTTAATTCAAAAATTAATATCATAATAATATGAGAGTGTTATCAAATAATGCATTTAATAAAATAATAATATGAGAACAGTGTTAAATAATGCAATCAATGAATGAATCAACAATGGCTATAAGTAGCAATTGCAACACACATTATTTCATTAAAAAAAACAGTTAGAGACTGAACAGGACAAAGAATAATCCATATCACCGCTATTCAAACAATAAAGGTAACCTTCAGGGCAGTTATAATAGTTAATATTCATCATTTCCCATAAATTGCACATTTTAATCCCATCAAGTTGCATATCCATTTGAAAACTCATTTCCACCAATAGAGGAAAAGGGGAGGAAAAAAAAAAAAAGTCCTCACCCAGATCTTTGAACTGTGCTTGAGTCAATAAGACAGAAGGTACGTATGCCTCGAGTGGATCCAATCTCTTCCTGATAACGATTCAGGAATTAAATACTCCTCAAATAACAAACATCAAAAAAAATTTTCTTTGTTTTTGGAATAAGAAGAACAATCTCACATAAAATCACTACTAAATTGCTTTCTCTTTATTTAAAATTAATTGAGTTCATTTCCCTCGAGAATTACGGGTGGAAGGTATGCTTACCGCTTAACATACTTGTCGAATGGATTGCCGGCGTAAGCACCTGTGTGACGGAAAGGTCTGAGACCGTCAAACTGTTGGATTAAGATCGAATGGCAGAGAAAGAAAGAAGAGATAGAGAGGGGACGCACGGTTGGGGTGGGTGCAGAAGCCGCCGAACAGTAGGAGGAATGCGACGGAGGCGGACCGCCTGGTGGTCCCGCAATGGTCCCGGTAAGGCATAAGCGGCGGCGGCGGTGGCGGCGACGATGAGAATCTTACCGGGAACAGGCGGCGCCGCCCCTGGATAGAGGTGGAGATCGGAGGAAAAAGGCGGGCGGCGAGCGAGGTGGAGGCCATGGCCAAGAGCACATGAGAGGGCGATGGATAAAGTCTTATCCATCATCTCTGGCCAAGGTTTCAAAAGCCGTTATCTTGTGACGACGGCCCGTCGCTGTCGGCAGCGAATGCTTTAACAGCCGTTACTTGCCCATATTGCAGCGGCTGTGATGAGCCACTTCGGATTTTATTAAATGCACTCTCACCGCGTTGATAATGGTGGTTGTGATTCCGCAATCCTCCTCTTGTTTCGCCTCCTTGGGGTACGATTGAACCAAATTGGAGTGTGTTTACTTTCAATCGGAAAGAGCTCCGTAAAACTTCGATAAATATACCCCAAATTTTGTCCGGTATTCTCTCGCTGGATATATTTGGAACGACGGAAATAGAGGAGAGGGGATAAGCTATCGGGACCGACCAGCGCCTCCGCGTCCTCTTCGTCGTCCATGGCCCAAGCTCTCGTCTCCTCCGCTCTCCTACGTCTCTCTCTCTCTCTCTCTCTCTCCGCTCCCACTCTTCCTCCAATAATCCCACCTCTCTTAAATCTTCTAATTCTTCTATTTTTCTTCGTGCAGATGCCACTGCCGGCAATCCCCGGCGAGCTCGCGCGGTGCATCGGATGCTCCCGTCCTCCAAGGCCTCTGAGCTCGTCTTTTCCTTCAAGCACGGCTCTCCCCATGGTAATACTTCGCTCTCTTCTCCCTTATTTATCGGTATGAATTGATCCTTGAACCTTTCTTCATTTGGTTGAGAGGTGACGCTGCTGTCGTCAATTTGTTATTTTAGTTCTGATGTGCATGAGAAAACAAAGTTGTGAGAGTTCTAATCTGTGGTTATGGGCGTTGTTTGAGGGGATGCAATATTTCACTCCCAAAAGGATGTTTCACTGTTTATATTAACATAATTGGAATATCTACACTTTGACATTACTCTATGCCTGCTCAATGACTATGGTTAGGACAAATTCCAAATTGTGTCAAACAGCACAAGTGAAATTAATGAAATTGAAGTGCTAAGTTTGATTGGAGAAACTAGAACATATCTTATACTGTGAGTTAATGCGTTTATACATTTCTTCTATTGAGCAAAATAACCATTTGATAAAACAACAAATACTTAACTGTTAGTTTCTGCTTTATGCTTCAAGTTGATGTTTGTTTGCATGTGTCTGTAGTTTAATGCGAAAACTAAATATGGATTTTTGCTGATATTTCAACAGCATGTGATATCTTTCAACACTTATTGGCAGTTGCCATCTTAGCCTTGTGTGATACAGAAGTGTCTTCTATTTCAGTGGTTTATGGTGTAGTCCTGGATTCATGCAATTAATTACTGATGAAATGAAACTGTGAAGTCCAATAAGTGCCACCACAGAGAGCATCATCTTTTAAATTAATGAAGATTGCGAATTGTTCATACTTGATAAGTCTTGAAGTTCTGACCTAAGACTAGCTGGCTTTAACTCTGTTCACTAGAATCAAAATGCTGAATGAAATGGTATTTTCCGTAATCATGCTATATTTTTTAATGTAATTTGAGTCTTATGTTGCAAAATGTGGAGAATGAGTTTCTCTTGGAGTGCTTGTGAGTTGTAACCACATTTCATCTCAATAAAGAAATTCTTTTTTACCAAGGTTTTAAATCTCATGGTTTAAAAGCATCTCGATTTTTTCAAAAAATAAGACTCATTGCGTCCCATCTTATCCTGATCCTTGACCCGATTAGGCATCTCAAAGTTTGGTTGGAATGCTTTGTTTAAAAAAAAAAATTTGGAAAGCTTTAATATGTTATTTGATTTTTAAATATATTTAAACTTCAAAAGTTATATTTTTAATTTTTTATGATAAATTAGATTTATTTAAAATTGACATTATAATATATTATGGTCAAGACAAGATGGATCAAGACTATTGAGACTGATCCCAAAATCTTGGGATGGGTTAGCCCAAATGACCCTGGTCTGGTCGAAACTTGAATCACTGGTTACAAGACACTTTTCACATTGTATATCTACTGCTTTAGAAGGAGACCTTATTGCTAGGGCGTTCCTAAAATCTTGAGTGTGCATTTTTAACATTATATAATATTGTTAGACACCTTTCTTTGGAACCATTCATTTTTTTTTTGTTATTTATTTTTATGGATGCTCTTAAAAATGCCAGATATGTAGGCCTTAATTGAATTTATTACCCAATAATTTTAACAAGAAACAAACATTATGTTTCTTTTTGCTGTTACATAACAGCGTTCAAAAATTAAGCCAATTTCTATTATTTTAATGAAGGCATTTTGTTTCAGTTTTTTGGATCACGTCTAGAGAAGGAAGAATGTAGGCCAAACAATGTCAGTTCCCATAAGGTGTGAACAGCGTGCAAAGCCGAACAATGGATTGGATGTATGGCTGGGTCGCCTTGCAATGGTTGGGTTTGCAACAGCAATAACTGTTGAAATTACAACAGGGAAAGGACTTCTAGAGGTATGGACTATATTAACGGCTAGAAAAATGATGGATATCAACTGATACGATGAAACATGGTGAGACTTATGGTGATGCAGAAGCACATAAATGCTTTAATTATTCAAAATTTAGTAAGATAAATATGTACTTAGCTCTTAATATATAATCATAGAGATCTGTATTCAATCATTTATCATTGTGTCATATTATTAGCTTTCCAATAATCATAAGTTTCCATTTCTTCTGGTATTCTTGGAATTGTAAAAAGGTGATCTATGTAGATTACAAACATCGATTTCTCCAGCTGTTTGTAATCTATTGGGCAGACTATGTTCTTGGCTGACATCTTTATAATTAACCTTTTTATGTTGTACTTATGCAACATATAACAAGACAAATCTCCCTAGATAATTTTGCATGATGGCACTTGTTTATCTCTTAGCATCAGTTTTGAACAAGAACTCATTTTCATATTTGTCCCATTATTTTGTTTCACATAATCTGCCCTATATCTACTAAATGGAACGTTCTTATCCTCTAAAATCCCTCCATATTCAAGCATACTACTCATTCATATTCTCACTTATCCAAAAAGATTATCGCCTGCAAAAAGATACACACTTGACCTACTATAGGTTAAACAAGAACTTTCTCCAAGACGTTTTTAAAGAGATAAGGACTATGTGCTGATCCCTGGTATGGAACAAACTGCATCTTGTAACTTATTTTTCTGTGTCATTAAAACTCTCTAATGTTGATAAAGCTCTTGAATACAGCACTTCCTTACTGCAAACCGGTTACTATTTCCATCGTACTCGAATATGCTTTCTTGAATAATTGAAGTCGATAGCCAAAAAAAAAAAAAAAAAAAAAAGAAAAGAAAAGATTTTGAGATCCATGTTTATTTCCTTTCATTTTTTTATGCATAAAACAACATCGGATTTCTTTTGTTAGGCCAGAAGGAGAGAAAGAATGAAGTGGTAGGAAAGGAATCAGGGGCCAACAAAACGAGGACATCCTAATAAAAATCATGTGACACTAGCAGTCTCAATGGTGCTTCATTAGCCTTTATGGATACTCCAATTCTACATTCTATTAGAAGATGCTCCAAATATTACTCTTGTTATGTGGACCTTTTTCAGCAATTCATCAAACCAAATTCTGTTATCCACAATCTTTCTGCATATTAACATGCTTTTCCTTCAATTTCTGCCAGATTTTAGATTTTGTTGATTATTTTTCTTCTTTGGCCCTTTAAGTTGCAGTACAGTCCAGATCCTTTTGAGAATTATATCTCTTCTTTGTATTGCTAACATCATTTGACATTGCCAATGACTCTTTTTTGTTTTGCAGAATTTCGGGTTCACTACACCACTACCAACCCTAGCATTGGTGGTTACAGCATTAGTGGGTGTTCTGACAGCATTCTTTATCTTTCAGTCTGCCTCTCAGATTGATCGCTCTTGAAGTGTATATTTGTTTTTCAGTTTAAACGTGCTCCATTTCATCATTGTTTTCCATGCCTCTGTATTAGCTTCTAGATACAGTTCTAGTTTGTAAGGTGACTTTGTTGTATGATAAGTTGTATCCAATGCAAAAGTTCAACAAATTTATGAGCTCTAATCTTCTAAAGAATTTGTTTTTTTCTTTTTAAGGTGGAACATTGCATGTGAAGATACCAACACTCTCGTCTCCTAATGTAATTATTTTCGCTTCCAGCAAGTCCACCCAAGGCCAACTCCCATCAAGGTACAAATTAGGCCCTGAAATTGGAGACATCCTTTAGATTTATAAAAACTGAAGTGTATTTGCATTAAAAAATTTAATGTGCAACTAATCAATACCTTGTAAATTTAAACCTTGCAAACTTTGTTTAAAAAATAAAAATAATTTTAGAAAATATTATAGCAGCAACTTGTATAATGTAAGTAGGCCCACCCCAATTGGTATGATTATTAAATGGGCAAAATAGAAAGAAAGAAAGAAAAAGAAAAAAAAAAAAGAGATGAAGGATGTTTTGAATATTTTGGTATTTCATTAGACAAAACCTAAAATATGAATTATAAGTAAAATTTAATTTTAGGTTATATGATTGAAAATAGGTCATATATTTGTATATCTACCTAAGCATAACCTGCTCATTAAATGGATCATAAATTACGCTTGTAATGAAAGGATCAGGCTTGGATTAATACATTTACTATTATATTCTTAAGTTAACACGATCAATTGACCTAATTTGCCATTCCAAGAGAGAGGTTAGTCAATAGTTGTACAAATAAGCCCTAATTTTGAACAGATGGAATAGAAGATGCATAACAAAATTGGTTAGCCTAAATGCCGTGGTGAGATTTCCTTCCCATAATCAACTACTACAATTAATAGGGATTGGGTTAGGCCTTTTTTTGCAAGAAACCATCGCCCTCTTTCCGATCACACTTCGAGACATATGATCAAACGTAATCAGATCATGCCTCTCAATCTCAGAAGTTCATGTCACTCCAATAAGATTGCCATCCAAAACAATTCCCTTCCGATAGATTAGATGGTAGGCTTAAAGTCATGTAGAACAAAAAAATTCTATTGTCTAAGGCTGTGTTTGAAATAGGGGATAAGGAGGGATATCCTCTCTTATCCCCAAAAGCTATAACTATATGGGATAACTCTGAAAAAGTTTAACCATAAGAAATTACTCATGTTTAACCATGCATTATTCCCTGAACTTATTCTCTAGAGACTCCAGGAATAACTAGAGCTATCCCTTGATGGCAAAGTTGTTATTTAAAAAAGATAATTATCCCTTGAGTTATTCCTTGAATAAATGCTATCCTATACACTTATTCATAGATAACTTTTTGTGAACCAAATACTAACTAAGGTAGTGTTTGAAATAGGGGATAAGAGGGGATATCCCCTCTTATTCCCAAAAGTCATAACTATAAGGGATAGTTGGGAATAAAGTTAACCAAAGGGATGGTTAATCATGGGATATCCCCTCAATTTATTCCCTAGAAAATGCAGGAATAGCTGGTTATCCCTTCAAATAAGAGTAAAAAAAAAGTTATCCCATGGATTTACCTTTTTGCATTTGATATGATCAATGGGATAGCCAAGGGATATCCTAGGGATAGCCAGGGGACAAACTCCATCCCGTACACTTATCCATGGATAATATTTTTTCTATCAAACTACCTAAATGTTGTGCTATTAAGTTCAAGTAGAACAATGCAAGGAGAGCAGATGCCTTTTGGGAGCCAATCAATACTTTCTTGCCTTTGTGCATTCCTTTGACGAAGAGGATCCAGTGGTCTGGTCTTTGTGCCAGGAGCCATGTATTGATTTAGATAGCCCAACCTCAATTTTGATGATCAAGCCAGGAGTTTGGCCCAAAAATATTTTTGGAAGGTAGTCCATCTTTGATAGTAGAGGAGAGGGTCTGGCTTTAAGTCCAGCTAGTCTTGTTTACCAGACCAAAATATAAGAGGGCATATGTAATACCCAAAAATAACCGCATATAGAATGAAAAAAAATAGTGCCATGCACTTATAACTCAAACTAATCTGCCATCAGTTAATTTTTATTCGGGTTTTGGGTTAAATAATTTTGATCAAAGCCAAGTGTGCGAAAAGGCTACCTATGGGACTGTTCGTGCAGCACATCGTTCAAAAGTATTATATGCTTATAATTTAAATTCATCTGCTATCAATTAACTTTTTAAGCCAAATAATTAACTTACTAACGAATTAATTAGGCCAGCGGGTGAGGGGGTTACAACACATAAAACACGATGTGGTCAGTAAATACTGCAGCACTAAAATCAAATATTTACACTTCCTCTTTTATCATCCATGCCATGAATAAAATTCAATTAATAAACATATTACAATAGGGTGACAACTGCAAGTTCATTCAATTAATCCCCTGTGATTCCTGAATCCCTGTTTTGTCTGATAATAAAATCGTACAACTTCTCAAAATGATGAACAATCATTCATAAGAAATCACAAACTCTTCATAAATTATTCTACCGAGTTCAGTGGATCATCACAAATTTGAGTTACATGTGACATCAGCACTAGTGGTTTCGGACAAACCGAGCTATTATTTGATGATTGTACCTTTATTAATATGAATGATGAGAATTACGTATATTTATATGAATCAAATTCATATATCATGCAGCGGAAGATAAAAATAAATACGAATTTAATTCCTAAAGCCCAAGATCCTCAGGGAACAGATTCAGTTAACAAGAAATAACACATATTAAAAAATAGATCATATGTTCTTTATTAGGATGAAGTCCGATAAGCCGATAAACGATTTACCACTAGCCCGTCCATGCGTCCGGCCTCTAATGGTGATCCACGCGAAGATCTTTGGATGATGTCATCCCAGGATTGGATGATAACCTTCTTGCGAGGGGTGCTAGCGCCTCTTCTTTTTTCAATTGATTTCCTAAATCAAGAAAAATTTCTTGATCAAGATCAAATCTTGATCAATCAAGAGAGAGAGAGGGATCCTAGAGAGAGAAAGGATATTTTAGAAAGAGAAAGTGGGTGTTAGGCATCCAAGAGAATAAGGAAGGAGTTAGACGTGTATCTCGAAGGGGTTTCTCTCTCCTTTTATACATAATGTTGGAAAATTATTGAGAAATTATTTACCCAATTAATTGATTTTGATGATTAACAAAAGCCATGAGTATATTCATTATATTTCTGATAAATTTGATAAGTGTTCCAGGAATTAAGATCGATTAATTATCCAAAAGATATATAGAAATCAGTTTTGAATTGAATTTTAATGGAGTATAACAAAGTTCAGTAGTTGGAGCCGACACCTAGACTCATTGGAGCCGACTCTAGAGTGTATCGGAATAGTTCAGAATTTTTGGCACGGTTCGGAGCCGACACCCTAGCAGTAGGAACCGACTCCAACCTGAGATACAGAGAAACTATTTTCTGCTTCAGAAGCCGGAGCCGACACATGAGTTTTTGGAGCCAACTCTAACCTGAGTTATAGAGACTATTTTTTTGGAGCAATTCTTGAAGCCGACACCTCAGAATCGGGAGCCAACTCCAGATAGCGGTGAGTCGACACTTTGTAAAGTCGAAGCCGACTCCACATTGAATTATTTTTTGCTCTTTTTGGAAACCCGATTTGGAGCCGACACATGAAAAGTTGGAGCTGACTCCAACCTATCAGAGGACGTTTTTCAAAAGTGCCAGATCAGCTCCAACGGATATATTTTTCTACCTACTCTTCAACGGATACATTTTCTTGCGTGGAGAATCAATCTAAGTACATTTCCAATGGCTATTTTTCACCTAATCTTGGATTAGAGATTCTATATAAAGGGGATTCGTCCGTTCGAAAATAACGATGAAATAAGAGAAAAATAGAGAGAAAAATAATGAAAAATCGAGGAAAATACCCAGTGAAAAAGAGAGAAATTTCAAAGAGAAATCTCTGAGTCCAAGCCTATCATCTGAAGAGAGTTTCAAGAGAAATCCCAAGCCCTAAAAGTTTAAAATCGAAGGATTCTCAAAGGAGAAAAGAAGAAGAGCAAAAGCTCTATTTCCTTAACGTTCTCTTCATCAAATTTCTGTCAAGAATCAAGCTGAAGCTTGATTCAACCATTCAAAAGAGAAGAGAAAAGAAGAAAAGAAGAAAAGCTCAACCTCATTGCTTCCAAAATAGGCTTTTCTAATCCTTGTTTATTTACATTGCATATTTGCTCACTTTGAGGAGCTTTACATTGTTGTAAACATTAAATTGATTTGTTGTTGTCTAATTCAATCGAGGGATTGAATTAGTTGAGGTAGTTTACCTCGGGGACAAGCTAAGTTTAGCTTGGGTTAAGGTTTTGTATGGTGAACCTGTGAAAACCGGCTGAGTTCATTGTGACCCCGTGTAAAACAACAAGTTAGAGTTGTGAGCTTGTAAAACAACTCAACTGTAACTAGGGATTATAATGTAGACCCAAGAGTTGCTTGGGAGTAGACGTAGGTGTGGCTAACACCGAACCACTATAAATCTTTGTGTGTTTATCGTGCTTTTGTCTCTCTCTATCTTCATTATATTGTGCTTATTATTCACTAGTTCACTTCACTTGTGCACTTTCACATCAAGCAAATTATTTTCAAAGTATTAAATTTTTAAAGAACCCAATTCACCCCCCTCTTGGGTTGCCATCTGGGCCAACAATTGGTATCAGAGTCGGTGCTCATTTCTATTTGATCTAACAATCAAGAGTTAAAGATCCAAATGGCAACTTAAGTTGGATCATCCTTTGCTGAAGGTCAATCCACTAATAGGCCACCTTTGTTTAATGAACTAATTCATATTAGTTAGTGATTTTAAGATTTTGAGAATGAAAAACAAATCCTTGAAAACTGAAAACCTAAATCTTCTCAAAGAGAAAAATGAACTAATTCTTGAGGTTAAAAATCTAAAATCTAAAAATAAAAATATTTTAAAAGAAAAGGAATCAATTTTCAATGAAAATATTAATTTGAAGAAATAAGTTGATAAGTATAAGAATATTATTGATAAATTTATATATAACTCAAAAAACTAAATTTGCTTTTAAGTAATCAAAGAACTGTATTTGATAAAGCTGGATTAGGATATAGACCTCACATAAAACAAAAATATGTAAATAATTTTTTTATTAAGAAACCAAGTAAAAATGATATTTCATGTTATCATTGCAACAAAAAAGACATAAATCATATGAATGCAATTTTAGAAAATCTAATAAGAATTTAATGCTTAAAGGTATGAAAATATGGGTTCCAAAAGGAACAATATTTATTGCTACTAACCATGAAGGACCCAAAAAAGCTTGGGTACCTAAACAAAAGATTTGATTATCTTGCAGGAGTGTCTTGCGGCCAAAGGATCAAAAAAAAGTGGTATCTTGATACTGGCTGCTCAAGATACATGACAGGTGATAAAGAACAATTCATCACCCTTGAACATAAAAGAGGAGGAGTTGTTACTTTTGGAGACAATGACAAAGGCCAAATTATGGGATTTGGTAAAATTCAAATAACTCCATCCACTTTTATAGAAAATGTTTTATATGTTGATGGTTTAAAGCATAATTTAATTAGCATTCGCCAAATGTGTGATAAAGGTTTCAAAGTTTCCTTTGAAGCTTCTATCTACACTGTTTCTAATTCCATTGACAATAGCATTATATTTGTTGAAATAGAAATGGCAATGTATACTTAATTGATTTGGATAACTTGTCTACTAGTAACCATTGCCTAATTATTGATAATGCTAAAGTAAATAAGATTGGATGGCTATGGCATCGTAGATTAGGTCATGCAAGCACACACCTAATTTTAAAATTAATTAGAATGGATTTAGTTAAAGGACTTCCAAAGTTAGATTTTGAAAACAATAGAATTTGTGATGCATGTCAATATAGAAAAAAACTAGAAATTCTTTCAAATCTAAAAATATTGTTTCAACTACTAGGCCACTTGAACTACTTCATATGGATCTTTTTGGACCTACTAGAACCACTAGTCTAGAAGGAAAGAAATATGGTCTTGTGATAGTAAATGATTACTCTAGATATACTTGGGTATTGTTTTTAGCTCATAAAGATGAGACTTTCCCGATATTTCTGAAATTCTTTAAGAAAGTCAAAATGAGAAAAACACTACCATAGTGTCTCTTAAAGTGATCATGGAACAGAATTTGATAATCATCAATTTGAAAATTTTGTATTGAAAATGACATTCATCATAATTTCTCTGCACCTAGAACACCACAACAAAATGGAGTCGTAGAAAGAAAAATAGAACATTAGAAGATATGACCCGTACATGCTATGTGAAAGCCAAATCCTAAAGTACTTCTGGGTGGAAGCTATAAACACAGCATGTTACATCTTAAATAGAACTTTAATTAGGCCAATTCTTAAGAAAACTCCCTATGAACTATGGCATAATAGGAAACCTAACATTAGTTATTTTCATGCATTTGGTTGTCGATGTTTTATTCATAATAATGGTAAGGACAATCTTGGAAGTTTGATGCTAAATCTGATGAAGGCATATTCTTAGGTTATTCCACATCTAGTAAAGCCTATAGAGTATTTAACAAGAAATATTTAATTGTAGAAGAATCAATTCATGTAGTTTTTGATGAGTCTTTAGCATCAAGTTCTGAAAAGATTGATGATGAGGAAGATACAAATTTGCTTGAAAGAGATATTGAAAAATTGAATATAGATGTATCTTCAGACCATGAACCAGAAGCTAAAGATGATGACTCACCTAAGGATGATGTTATTGATACTACTCGTAATGATGTAGATCTACCTAGAGATTGGAGATATGCTTATGGTCATCCTAAGGATTTAATCATAGGTGATCCATCTCAAAGAGTAAGAAATAGATCATCAATGAGGAACATCAATAATCATCTTGCATTTGTGTCTCATGTAGAACCCAAATCTATTGAAGAAGCTGAAAAAGATAGTAATTGGATGTTAGCTATGCAAGAAGAATTAAATCAATTTACTAGGAATAATGTATGGTCCTTAGTTGATAAACCCAAAGGACATTCTGTTATAGGATCTAAATGGGTATTTAGAAATAAATTAGATGAAAATGGTATAGTAATTAGAAATAAAGCTAGATTAGTTGCAAAAAGGATATAATCAAGAAGAAGGAATTGATTTTGATGTGTAGGAGACTTTGTCATGATCTCAGACCTGAACAGTTTTCAAAGGGAACTATGAAGAAACTACACGCCCATGATGCAGGTCCTTTCAAAATAATAAAAAGAATTGGACCTAATGCTTATATACTGGACCTACCTTCTGACTTTGGTATTAGTTCCACCTTTAATAGTTTAGATCTGGTAGAATACAAGGAACCAACAATGAATCCCAGTGAGTTTTTAGGACCTGATTCATCCTTTGAGAGTGAACCAATCCCAGAGTGTCCACCAGCCACAAAGCGAGAAAGAATTGAACGGATATTAGATGACAAGATTGTTACTACCCGAAATAAAGACTATCAACGCTACTTGGTCCATTGGCAAGGTAGACTGATTCTGAAGACTCATGGATCACTCAAGAAGAACTGCAAAGGATCGATCCAGATCTACTTGAATATTACCAAAGGCAAAATGATCCATACTCGTCAGGGCCGAGTTTTTTTCACCCAGAAAGAATTGATGGGGATATCAGCAAGAAGAAAAGGTTGCAGACTGACACTCTTTGGTTTTGTAGTTAATCTACTTTCCGCAGGTTTCACTTACTCAAGCCAAGAGTTTCAATTTCTCAAGTGGCAACTCATGCTGCAAAATTTTAACTTCTGCCAAGTCTCAAAGTATCGACACTTCCTGCCTTGAGTCAATACTGCTATCAAGACATCAAGTCTTCTCTTTGGAAGTCAAATCTTGAAGGATACATGGAGGTATCTGATGATAACACATGGCAACTTAGAAGTCAAATCTTGGAGGACACATGGAGGTATCTGATGATGACACATGGCAAACTAAGGAGGTGCCACATGGAAGCTGGTGCAACCAAATTTATTAGGGATTGATTGTAATTAGTTAGCTATATCATAACTAATCCTTAGATTGTTATGATCTTTTAGTTTTTGGACTGAAATTTCTGGAAGTCCTTTGGCCTATAAATAGGCTAAGCTTTCCCTCTTATAGATATGAAGTTTGAGAAATAAAATCAAGTTTATTTGATTTCTTTTGCCAAGTGCCTTGTTCATCTTTGAGTATGAAGAGGGTGAGATGCTCTTAGTTTGAGTTGAGGCTCTTGTTTCCCTAGTCTTAGATCTAGGTCACTCCTTGAGGGAGAGGGTGAGAGGCCCAATTTGCTACTCTAAACCATTCTACCAAGGTTCTATAATAGTTTCAGAAAGAAGGACAAGTGCTACCCAAGTCTCAGCAAAATTTTTCAAATCCTTCCTTTCCTTGTTCGATTTTTTTTATTTCCTTCAATTCCTTTGCCTCCATGGTCTTACTTCTAATCACTTGCAGGTTCTCTTGAGGATGTTAGAGTTGAGGATGATGGCTCCATGTCAAGGATCAAGTGCGAAGGTGAGTTCTTAAGTAAGGAGTGTAGATCTTGTCAACCAACCCTCAATTCTTTGAGTGTTTAGTGCATCCCTTCCACTTTAAGATCTTACTTCATTGTTGAAAAAAAACCTCTTGGTCCTTTAGATCTGAAGTTTTAAAGGTGGCTTAACTTAGTTTGAAGGTTTCCATACTTTAGATCCTAATCTTTTTATTTCTTTGAAAGAAGCTTGCACAAGGGTGTTTAGATTTCTGCTTCCGGTTTGATGTTCTTCATTTCTTCCATGCATGAATTCAGACATAGCTTGGGCTCAAATGTTCATTAAGGGTGGTAATCACTTAGAACATATCACCATCCCCTCATTCCACCAATTTTTTTTGTGCCCCATTAGATGATGCTTGGATTATGTTAGATTGAAAACAGTCGGTTTTATTCAGCAGTGGTTGGATGATAGTGTCTTTCACCATGTTTCTACTGAAACTTCTGCAAACTCTCTTTGGAAAAAGTTAGAAAGTCTCTATGAGAGAAAAACAGCTGGCAACAAGGCTTTCTTGATCAGAAAACTAATGAATCTGAAATATAAAGAGGGTGCTTCTATTGCTGAGCATTTGAATGAAATGCAGAGTATTCATAACCAGTTATCCTCTATGAAAATGTCTCTTGATGATGAGTTGTAGGCATTGTTACTTCTTAGTTCATTGCCAGAAAGTTGGGAGACACTGGTAGTTTCCCTCAGTAATTCTGCACCAGACGGTGTTCACCATGAGTCAAGTAACAGGCAGTTTGTTGAATGAGGAGTTGAGGAGGAAGAATTCAGCAACTTCTCTGATTGATTCACAGGCACTTGTCTCAGAGAATAGAGGACGGTCAAAGTTTAGAAATAGAGACAATTCATACAAGGGTAGAAGCAAATCAAGGTCAAGAAAAGATATTACTTGCTACAACTGTGGTGAGAAAGGGCACTACAAGAATCAGTGTAAGAAGCCTAAGAAGAGTAAGAAAAAGGAAAAAAAAAGTGGAGGATACAGAGTCAAAGGAGAATATCACAGCTATTGTGCAGAGTGATGATTATTTGATTTTGTCTACTTCTGATGGTATCTTCTCATGTGAGTGTCAGAATCATGAGTGGGTGATTGACACAGGTGCTTCTTATCATGCTACACACGGAGGGAGTTTTTTTCTACATATAAGACTGGAAATTTTGGTGTTGTCAAGATGGGAAATCAAGGCACAATAGACATCATTGGCATGGGTGACATCCACATGAAGACCAATCTTGGCTGTAAGTTGGTGCTCAAGGATGTAAGGCATGTGGTTGACTTGAGGCTAAATTTAATCTCAGTTGGAAGACTTGATGATGAAGACTTTGATAGCAGATTTCTTAAAGGGCAATGGAAGCTCAGTAAAGGTTCACTTGTTATAGCCAGTGGGAAGAAATGTCACACTTTGTATAGGTTGCAGGAAAAGCTTATGGTGAACAGTTGAATGCTACAGAGAAAGACTTCAGCATGGAGTTGTGGCATAAACGACTGGGACACATGAGCGAGAAGGGGCTGCAAGTTCTTTCCAAAGGAGAAGTTCTACCAGACTTCAAAGGTGTACATCTGAACCCATGTGTTGATTATTTGGTTGGCAAGCAACATAGAGTTTCTTTTGCTAGTCCTGCTTTATCTAGAAAAATGCATGTTTTGGATCGGGTCTATACAAATGTTTGTGGTCCTCTGAGGACAAAAACTCATAGTGGATTGTTAATGTTCCAGGTATCAGTGGTGCACTTTATTTTGTCACTTTTATAGATGATTTTTTCAGGAAAGTTTGGGTCTATGGTTTGAAGACCAAAGATCAGGTTATTAATGTCTTCAAAGAGTTTCATGCCAGAGTTGAAAGAGAGACAGGAAAGAAATTGAAATGTATAAGGTCAGATAATGGTGGTGAGTACACATGGTTATTTGATAATTATTACAGATCACATGCATTCAGCATGAGATAACAGTTCCTGGTACTCCTCAGTATAATGCAATTGCAGAGAGGATGAACCACACCATCATGGAAAAGATCAGATGTATGCTTTCACAGTCTAAGTTACCTAAAAGATTTTGGGATGAGGCATTGAAGACAGCAGTTGATGTAATAAACTTGTCACCATGTATAGCTCTAGATGGTGATGTTGCAGAGCATGTATGGTCAGAAAAAGATGTCTCTTATAAGCACTTGAGAGTGTTTGATTTCGTGCATTTGCACATGTTCCAGACATTGAGAGGTCCAAGTTGGATGGTAAGACAAAAGAATGTACTTTACTTGGTTACTCACATGATGAGTTTGGTTATAGACTTTGGGATCCAGAAAAGCAGAAGGTATTCAGAAGCAGAGATGTGGTATTTTTTGAAGATCAAACACTTCAAGACTTCAAGAAGGAGGTGCCAATCAAGTCTTATGTAGGAGGATTGGCAGACTGTGACCCAGTTACTCCTTCAGTATGTCAGAGTGATGGGGGAGATGTGCAAGAAAATAATGCAGGAGCAGATCTTAACTCACCTGTAGGACATATTGAGCAGAAAGGAGATCAGGAGCAACCTCCTACAGAGCCTCAGCTGAGAAGATCTACCAGACAACGTCAACCTTCCAAAAGGTATTCTACAGATGAATATATAATGCTTACTGATGCAGGTGAACCAGAATGTTACCAGGAGGCAATTGAAAGTGAGCAGAAAAAGGAGTGGTTAGTAGGTATGCAGGAAGAAATGATGCCTTACAGAAGAACCACACATATGATTTAGTGGAACTACCAAAGGAAGGAAGGCTTTAAAGAACAAGTGGGTTTTCAGGTTAAAGACTCAACAACATTGTTCTCAACCAAAGTACAAGACCAGATTGGTTGTGAAAGGCTTTGGTCAAAAGAAAGATTGACTTTGAAGAGATTTTTTCTCCTATTGTTAAAATGTCTTCAATTCGTGTTGCTCTAGGTATTGCTGCTAGTCTAGACCTGGAGGTTGAGTAGTTAGATGTGAAGACAGCTTTTCTTCATGGTGATTTGGAGGAGAAATCTATATGGAGCAACCAGAAGGCTTCAAAGTCAAAGGTAAAAAAAATCTTGTCTGCAGATTGAAAAAAAGCTTGTATGGGTTGAAACAAGCTCCAAGGCAGTGGTACAAGAAATTTGATTCATTTATGGCTGAAAATGGATACAAAAGAATGGCTTCAGATCATTGTGTGTATATCAAATAGTTTAGTGATGATTTTGTCATACTCCTACTTTATGTTGATGACATGCTTATCCTTGAAAAGATATGTCTATGATTGACAGGTTGAAGAAGGAGCTGAGTCAGTCATTTGCAATGAAGGATATGGGACCAGCAAAGCAAATACTGGGCATGCAGATTTTTCGTGATAGAAGAATCAAGAAATATGGTTGTCACAGGAAAAGTATATTGAGAAGGTATTGGATAGGTTTGGTATGAGCAATGCAAAGCCAGTTGGTTCTCCTCTTGTAGGTCACTTTAGGTTGTGCTCAGAGCAGAATCCTTCAAGTGATGAGGAGAAGGAGAAAATGAAGAAGGTTCCTTTGCTTCAGCAGTTGGAAGTTTGATGTACGCGATGGTATGTACGAGGCCAGACATCGCATATGCAGTGGGTGTTGCTAGCAGATTTCTTGCAAATCAGGGAAAGAGCATTGGGCAGCAGTGAAGTGGATTTTCATATCTCAGAGGAAGCTCCAAAGTTTGTTTAAGCTTTGGGGTGGTCCACCTGTGCTGATTGGCTACACAAATGTAGATATGGCAAGAGATATTGATACAAGAAAGTTCACATCATGTTTTATACTTACTTTTGCAGGGGAGCTGTGTCATGGCAATTTAGATTGCAAAGGTGTGTAGCTCTCTCTACCACAGAGGCAGAATATATTGCTGCTACCGAGGTCTGTAAGAAGATGCTATGGATGAAAGAATTCTTACATGAATTAGGGCTGAAACAAAAAAATTATGTGGTACATTGTGACAGCCAAAGCGCCATCCACTTGTGCAAGAACCCAACTTTTCATTCCAAGTCAAAGCATATAGATGTCAGATACCACTGGATTTAAAATGTGTTTGAAGAGAAGCAATTACAGCTTCAGAAAATTCACACAGATAAAAATGGGGCAGACATGTTGACAAAGACCTTGTCAAAAGAAAGGCAAAAGATATGTCGACAGCTGATCAGCATGATTTCACACTAAGAAAGCATGAGACAGCCTCCCTTATGTGCTGAAGGGGGAGGTTGTTGGGCCCATGGCCCAATTTGTTTAGCCCATTAGGGCAAAAGGGAGCGCCACTCCTTTTTATGCTAGGATCTTTTTTCTCTCTGGAGCAGCCGCTAGGAAGAAAAAAAAGGTGGAGCAGGTAGCGGGTATTTCTCTTTTTTTCTAGGAGCATGGATTGTTAGGGAAAGAGAAGGAAGGGCTGCTGCTTGGTGCTTGACTATGTGGGAGGACTTCCACTCCAGGAATCACGTGAAGGTACTACAGAAGAAAAACAAGAGAAGAAGAAGAGAAGGGAAGAAAATAAGGAGGTAACGCAGGAGACCGTATTTTTTGATGACGTAATCCTTATATCCCTATTATTTTCTTGTGATTGTTTCTCAAGTCCTGGCAAGGGACTTTGAGACTTGGATATTTATTATTCTATAGTGGATCTTCTTCTCTGGCTTGCCCATGATTTTTTTTCCTTTATCTTGGAGGGATTTTCCACATAAATCTTGGTGTTTCTGTGATTGTGTGATTTGCGCATTTTATTTATTATTCTACTGCGTATTACGGTCTGCTAGTATTTGCTCATACACGGATTCTTTCCATGAGCTATAAACAATAAAACTGATAATAGTTGGTTATGGCATCGTAGGCTAGCTCATGCAAGCATGGATTTACTATCTAAATTAATTAAGAAAGATTTAGTGCATGTTTGCCGAAACTCATTTTTGAAAAAGATAAGATTTACAATGCTTGTCAATTTGGAAAACAAACCCAAGTATCTTTTAAATCAAAGAATTTGGTTTCAACCACTAGACCTTTGGAACTCTTGCATATGGATTTATTTGGTCTTACAAGAACAACTAGTCTAGAAGGAAAAAGATATGGTTTTGTTGTTATTGATGATTTCTCTCATTTTACATGGGTTTTATTTTTAACTAGTAAAGACGAAGCATTTTTTATTTTCAAAAGAATTACAAATGAAAAGAATTCTTCTGTTTTATTAATACGAAGTGATCATGGAAAAGAATTAGAAAATAAATCTTTTGAAGATTTTTGTAATAAAAATGGAATTGAACATAATTTTTCTGCACCAAGAATACCCCAACAACATAGAGTAGTAGAAAGAAAGAATAGAACTTTAGAAGAAATGGCCCGTACCATGTTGTGTGAGAGCAATCTCCCAAAGTATTTTTGGGCTGAAGCTATCAACACTGCATGCTATGTTTTAAATCATGCATTAATTAGACTTATTTTGAAAAAGACTTCGTATGAACTTTGGAAAGGAAGAAAACCAAATATTAATTATTTTCATGTTTTTGGATGCCGTTGTTTTGTTTTAAATAATGAAAAATCAAACCTTGATAAATTTGATGCTAAATCTGATGAAGAAATTTTTCTCGGTTATTCTTTGCATAGTAGAGCTTTTAGAGTATTCAACAAAAAGACTCTAGCTGTTGAAGAATCAATTCATGTTATCTTTGATGAATCTAATGATCTTCCATTAAGAAGAGAAAAGGTGTAAATGATGCAGATGAAATTAAAGATCAACTCAAGGACATCACCTTGAAAGATAAGGATGACTCAGATATACAAGAGGTAAATGAAGAAAGGAATGTGACCTATCAGAAGCTTCACAAGGTAATGATGAATTAAAAAGAGGATGGAGGTACGTTCTCAGTCACCCTAAAGATCAAATCATAGGTGATCCATCTCAAGGTGTTAGAACTAGATCATCATTTAGAGATACTTATAATAACTTAGCATTTGTATCTAAAATTAAACCTAAATGCTATGATAATGCTAAAAATGATGTTGATTGGATAAATTCCATGCATGAGGAACTTCACCAGTTTGAAAGAAATAATGTATGGACTCTTACTGAAAGACCTCATGATCATCAAATTATTGGAACTAAATGGGTTTTTAGAAACAAATTGGATGAACATGGTAATATAATTAGAAATAAAGCAAGATTAGTAGCTAAGGGTTATAATCAAGAAGAGGGAATTGATTTTGATGAAACTTATGCCCCAATTGCTAACCTAGAAGCTATTAGATTACTTCTTGCTTATGCCTGCTTTATGAATTTTAAACTATATCAAAAGGATGTTAAAAGCGCTTTCTTAAATGGATACATTGCTGAATAAGTTTTTGTGGAACAGTCATCCGGCTTTGAAAATCACTTGTTTTCAAACCACGTATATAAGTTGAACAAAGCTTTGTATAGTTTGAAACAAGCGCCCGGACTTGGTATGAGAGATTAAGAAAATTCTTGATCAGTAATGACTTCATCGAGGAAACGTGGGTACAACTTTATTCATTAAAAGACAAGATAAAGATATATTAATTATTCAAATCTATGTAGATGATATCATTTTTGGTGCCACTAATGATTCTTTGTGCAAGGACTTTGCTAAGCTTATGCAAGGAGAGTTGAGATGAGTATGATGGGAGAACTAAACTATTTCCTCAGACTACAAATCAAACAGAGCAAAGATAGGATCTTCATAAGCAAATCCAAGTATATCAAAGAAATGATCAAAAAGTTTGTCATGGAGACTTCCAAAAATATCGGTACCCCTATGAGCTCATCTTGCAGACTTGAATCTTATAATGCTGAAAAGTCTATTGATTTGAAACTTTATAGAGGCATGATAGGATCATTATTATATTTAACTGCTAGTAGACCATATATCTTATTCAGTGTTTGCATGTGTGCTAGATATCAAGCTAATCCTAAAGAATCATATTTACTTGCTGTTAAAAGAATATTTAAATATTTGAATGGAACAATGAATTTAGGATTATGGTATGATAAACAATCTAGCATTGACTTAATAGGTTACACTGATTCAGATTTTGCTGGATGTAAATTAGACAAAAAATTAACTAGCGGAACTTGCCAATTTTTAGGTGTTAACTTAATTTCATTGTTTAGCAAAAAGCAAACTTCAGTAGCATTGTCTACGGTCGAGGCCGAATACGTTGCAGCTGGAAGTTGCTGTGCTCAAATCTTATGGATTAAGCAGCAGCTAGAAGATTATGGCATCAAACAAAAAGTCATACTAATAAAATGTGATAATACAAGTGTAATTAGTTTAACTAAAAATCCTATTCAACATTCTAGAACTAAACATATTGAAATTAGATATCACTTTATTAGAGATCATGTAAACAACGGTAATGTAGTAATTGAAATTTTAAGCACTAAAAATCAACTCGCTGATATTTTTATCAAACTTCTTGATGAATCCAAATTTTATGAAATTAGAAGAGAACTTGGTATGTTTGATCCAATAATTTAATGAATTATTAATGAGTTATTTTCATGCTCCTTAAAAATCATATTTATTATGTGTTG
Source organism: Calamus simplicifolius (assembly GCA_900491605.1). Lineage (NCBI taxonomy): Eukaryota > Viridiplantae > Streptophyta > Magnoliopsida > Arecales > Arecaceae > Calamus > Calamus simplicifolius. The sequence continues at coordinate 268,263 of UESW01001369.1, forward strand.
CATAACATCTTTCAATTAAATCTATTTATGGAACATCTTTTCAAATGAAATTATTGCTCCTACCCTTCATTGTGTTAGTTAGCTGAGAAGTTAACTACACTTTAATTTACAAGAAAGCTTTTTACAATCAATCCTCACCAACCGGCCATTCCATCTCTATTTATTATCTTTAAGGTAGTTAACCAACCAAGTAACCAACCAGTCACCTGGCTAGTCAATCACTTTGGAATCCTCCCTATATAACCTTTTTCAATCGGCTCCTCCTCATTTCACACGTCTTCTTCTTCAACACCTCGTTTCTCTCTCAAACCATCTCATCCTCATTCCATTCGGCTTCTATCTTCTATCTTCCAAGCTCTTTCATCCTTCCACTCTACTTCAAGAAGAAAGAAGATGGCTCCTAAGAAGAAATCTATCTCAAGGGAAGATGATTCTTCAGATCTTCGTAGGAAGTCCTATTCATCCTCTCCGCGAAGTTCTTCTCATACCAACACCCTTATCGCCGCCAAATCTTTTGCCCATGGCAGGTTAGTGGATTTTAATTTCCTAGATCAAGAAGGCTTCAAGATAGGAAAACTTTTTGCTACTCAAGGTTGGACAAATCTTTTATCTACCAAAAGGCCCATATATCCAGAGTTAATTAGAGAATTTTATGAAAATATAACCTTTGGAAGTGGACCTATAACGTCCTATGAGAAAAAGACTAGGATAGAACTTGATTGCAAAACTCTAGGTTCTACTTTGAATATTCCTTCTGAAGGTGTCCTGAAAATTCTCCCTAGTGAAAGAGGATATAAACTTGTTGTGATTCTTGATATGGACGATAGTGAGGCAAGTAATATAGTAACCCTTGATGCTAATATGCTGTCTATTGAAAATAGACTGTTTCATAGTATCATAACCAAAATATTTGCCCCGCGTGCTGGTTCTTTTAATGTTGTGACCGATCGTGACATAAGTATCATGTATGACATTCTTATGGAAGACCCTGTAGATCTGCCTGATCTTATATTGACTATTATGAAGGAATCCTTATGTAGGTCTAAAGCTGCATTACCATATGGGATGTTTCTCATGTATGCTTTTGAGTTTTTCAACATAAAACTTAAAGGAGAAACAACTGTAGCATTGCGTCATTCTGACGTATTCAATGCTCATTCCCTTCACCATATGGACTATGCTAAAAGGGATGGTGTTTGGATTAAAGTTAGATTTAGAACTGGTCAATCAAATAGTTTGCCACCATCTAACCTGCCTCAACCTACATGTTCACCTCAAAATTTCTTTAATTTTGACTTTCATCAACCTAATCCGTATCTTTCCGCCATGAATGAACCAAATCCATTCTTGACTGAACCGCCTGATGTTAGTGATCCTGGTCCCTCTCATTGCAATGATAACTCTGCTCCTGTTCCTTCCGCTGTGCGAATCTATGAAGAACAGATTCAACAGATTATTCATGAGTTATCCCTTGCTCAATCTAGTTGGAGTTCTAGGGATAGTGCTTCATCTGTCAATGATCAGACCTTGGTATCCCACATCTCATCTATTTTTGAGACACTCCCTCAATTTAAAATCATTCAAAATCAACTTGTCCATGATGTAAACATTCTTAATCGGCGAGTCTTTCACCATAACGAGACTATCTTGGATCGGATCCTGAATGAAATTAATTTCTTAAAAGAAAAGATTGAAAATTTTGAGACCAAGGCTGAATGGGTGGGATTTCAAATGCGAACTAATGAGAGCTAGACAAGGGATGCAACAAATGCAGTCGATCACTGGACCGCATCTCTTGCTAGGCTGATCAGTCTTATGGAGACCTATATTGCTCTTTCTGCTTCATTAGCGCCAAATGCATCATTCTCACATCCTCACCTCTGGTCTCCTCCGCCTCAACCTTCAAATGACAAGCCAGGACCCTCCCGAAAACCAGATGAATCATCAGTGCAAATTTCTTCAGATGATGAGAAGTGATTATCTTGTAATATTTGTTGAATGTTTAAGACTTTGCTTTGTGATGAATATTTAAGACTTTGTGTTGAATGCTTAAGACCATATCTTGTAATATTTGTAATGAATTTGCTTTCTATTTTAAGCTTCAAACTTAAATGTTTTGTATGAATGTTTTCAAGTATGAATGTAGTATTCACTTTATCTTGATGTATTATGCTTTGATTTCTTGCAAGTTTCTTCAATCATCTTTTTGATCAATGACAAAAAGGGGGAGAAGAATATTTCATACATTGAGATAATGAAGAAAAGAAATCACTCCATATATTCAGGGGGAGTTTCAATTATTCAAATTGATAGGAGGAGAAAATAATACATTCTTGTTTATTCAAAATATTTCTTATATTTCTTCTTTACATGCTCAAGGGTTTTGTCATCATAAAAAGGGGGAGATTGTTGATCCTGAATTGATTTTGATGATTATAAAATAATTAAGTAAAGACTAATTCTATTTGTTAAGCTTGATGCAGGGAAGTACAGATGGTTTATAATTGAGCCTTATCAAGTAAAATCTTATGGAAGTATATCTCTTTCATTTTTATTTGTTATATGGAAGATAGCTATTTGATCCATTTGTATCCCTGGCCGTTTGTATTTTCATGTGAGCTAGCTAGTTAGTTAGCTTATTCTTCCTTCTAGCTAGCTGTCGCATATGTTGAGCTAACTAACAATATCTTTCAATGGCCTGGCCGAATGGGTCTTCATTTTAGCTAACTGGATAGCTAGCTGGTCCCTTCCTTGACTAGCTGATATTCCATTTTAGCTAACTATGCTTCCCGTTAGCTATACTAGCCGAGCCATGCTCTTTTCTAGCTAGCTGGTTAGCTAGCTTGGCCTCCTTTTGGTTAGCTGGAATTCCATTTTAGTTAACTATTTTTCCTTATCATTGTACTGGCCGAATGCTATTGGATTCAGTTAGCTGTCTAGCTAACTCGTCCTCCCTCTTAGCTAGATGGCTTCATTATTAGTTAACTATTTTTCCTGTTACTTTGCATGGCCGAACGGTTCCTATTTTTAGCTAACTGGCGAGCTAGCTGGGTGCTTCTCTTAGCTAGCTAGCATACTCTGTTAGTTAACTGCTTTGCCTTGGGAGCTAACTACTTTTCATTGTTAGCTAACTATTTTTTACAGGTTCCACCAACCCGAGCGGATGAAAATTCAAGTTAGCTGGAGAGCTAACTACCTCTTCCCAAGCCATGTGGATTCATTCTCTAGTTAGCTGGAGAGCTAACTAATCTTCTATTGGGCATGTGGATGCTTTTCTTAGCTAGCTAAGGAGCTAGCTGCCTTGGACGACGTCTTCCTCTTGCCATGAACATTTGAGCTTAGTTAGCTAAAGAGCTAACTCTTCTTCTTCTGATGGCAAATTCCTTCTCCAAGCCGAGAGCTTCTTTTCTCTAGTTAGATGGAGAGCTAACTACCTTGTTGTGGCTTCTCTCTTTATGAACAATGGATTCTTGCTTAGTTAGCTGGAGAGCTAACTACCTCTTGCTTAGTTAGCTAGAGAGCTAACTACTTTTTGGCCTAGTTAGCTAGAGAGCTAACTAGTGCTTTTTGGATTGTGCTCCTGGCCGTGTGACCCTTTTTGGCTAGCTAGCTAAGCAGCTAGCTACTTTTCCCTAGAAAGCATGTCAAGCCGTGTGCTCTTTATGGATAGTTAGCTGGAGAGCTAACTACTCTATCCTTTGATACTGATGCTTTTCCCTCTTGCAGTGGAGATTTTAAAATTAGCTAGCTGCTTAGCTAGCTTGTGGCTTTTTCACTTCTTCTTGCCCGAGCGTCTTTAAGCTGTCAGCTATCTGGAATTAATTTCAGTCAGCTACCTCTCTGTTATTTGGGTGTGCTCTCTCTCTCACTCTCTCTCTCTTTTTTATTGATTTCTATTTTCAGCTATACTAACTTTTGATCTCTTGAACTATGGCAGAGATTTTCTTTCCTCAAATAGATTCAGTGCATTCAATGCTTAAGGGAAATAATCTTAACATTTATCTTTTCTTTCCGTTTTACTTTCCATTTATTTTAAATATGTCTAACGATATTTTTGATGTTGGAATGCTTTAAACAGCTGAGATTAGAAGAACAAAATGATGTATCTGAAAGAGAAAAAGAAGAGAAAGAAATCCAAGAAAAAGAGCCTTTATCATATATTTTTCGGAGTATTGAAAAGCAAGTTGTTGTGCATTGAAGTTGACAAATCTTGAAGATCATTCATTCTTAAAGTCGTCAAGATCCATTAAAGCCCTCAAGCATTCAAAAGCTTCAGCTACCTTGAAGTTCATCATTTATTGCTGAAGATTTGCTACAAAATTTGTAAAGTATTTCTTGAATATTTTCTCATTGTAGGAGCTACTTGTTCTTATCTATTCTGAACATTTGTAAAAGGGTTAGAGTTAACCCTTGATTTTTGTTGTCTTCCTTATGCCGTATAAACAAGAGGACTAGTCGGGTAAGGCTAGGGGTTTGGCTGCCTTATGCCGTATAAACAAGAGGGCTAGACGGGGAAGGCTAGAGGTTGTAATCGTTGTGATACGATTGGAGTAAAATTCCCAAAGGGTTTTTGGGGAGTGGACGTAGGTGCTGAGTTGGCACCAAACCACTATAAACTCTCTTATGTTTGTGGTTGCTTGATTTTCTATGATATTGTTCTATGCACTTCACTACACCGCTGCCAGCTAAATTCAAATTAGTGTTAAAGCATATATCTATACTAGCAATTAATTTTTAATTACCTAATTCACCCCCTTCTTGGGTTGCTACATATGGGCAACACGCTTCTTCCGAGTGCCCAAAGATTCTATAACCATTAATTGCCCTTTATCCTTCCTGATGCTAGGCTCAGCATTAGTCAGTATATTTGCAAGCTCAGGCAATATAGCCTCAAGGCTGTTCATGTTGAAATTCAACACAAAATGCGAATAGCTAGGAGGCAATGCCTGTAAAACCAAGTCAATACTCAGTTCATGGTTCATTAGGAAACCCAATCGTGCTAACTTCTCAATCAAATTGATCATTTTCAGCATGTGTTCACCCACTGATGAACCCTCAGTCATTTTGCACTGAAACAGCTCTTTGAAGGTCTGAAACCTCTCATAGCAAGATTGTGCACCAAACAACTCTTGCAGGTGCAACAAAATCTCATGAGCATTTAAATGCTCATGCTATTTTTGAAGATCTGGTGACATAGATTCCAACATTAAGCATGTGGCCATCTCCTCAGCATCTCTATGTTGATTGTATGCCAGAAGAACTTCAGTTGGAGCATCCGCAGGTGGACCTCTGGTACTGCCTCATCAAGGACATATAGGATTTTCTTAGATCGTAGAACGATCTTGATATTCCTTAGCCAATCAAAAAAATTAGGTCTGGTTAGCTTGTTGGATTCTAGGATACCTCTGAGATTGATGTTCACACTCATGGTGTCTCTAATAACTGAAAAGAAAATAGAACGAGTCAATTATTATGAATGCAAATCATCGATTTAATATGATAATTTTAAAATTTTTAATTAAATCGATTTTTTTCACTATTTTATCGAGCTCAATAGCTCTCTCTATTAATCTCAAAAAATTATCAAATAATTTTTTAGTGGGCTAGGACCCTCAAATTGACTTACCTTGACCTTGGCTATGGCACAACAAATCTTAGTAAGCCAAATTAGGTAGATTTTTATCAATCACATCAAATATGACTCCTACATCATTTAGGAGACATTTCCTTGTCAATCACATCCAATGTGATCACCCTAAATTTTGCCTCTAGATTAGACTGACCCTGACTATGACCAATTATGCCAGCTAACCTAGTTAAGTCAACCCATTATTCCCCAATCAACTCCTCATAGGTTCACTTGATCTTGGCTATGGCACAATAAATCTTATGCCCTAATGATTTGTATCATGTGAACAATGGAAGGCTAATGACTTAATATTCATGGAGGGATTTAGCGCATCTAGTTCCCATCATGCATGTACAACATTTGTATCATGCTAGGTTATATATCATATATGTGAATTTTAGATTAATTTTAATTAACCTAAATTTCATAAGATCCAATCTTATGATTGGGACTCCTAATCAAATTATGATCCTGATCACTATCTAATTTAGGAACCCTAATCATGTGACCAAATCAATAGCTACCATCATGATTAACCTTAATTGATATAATCAATTAAGAGCTTTCCTTAACAATGGTCAGATCAGCTGATCAATGGAGTCCTATTTAGCATACCCTTTGATCCCATTGAATAGGTTTTCCCAAGCAGCGAAAGGAGCAATTAAAAACCATGATTGCACTTTTCTAGACACCAATGTAGTTAAGCCCAATTGATTAGACCAATTATGGGATCATAGGTTAAGTCTAATTTTTTCTAAACCTTATCATCTATTACACATTATCATAAGATAAGATAGTGATCTTTAGGGATTTATGATAAGTGTCAAATATTTTATAACAATTTATTTTAAATATTTATCTTATCATTATCTGTTATGATAAATTTGTTTTTCATCACATGAAAATCCTAATTGGTCTCTATCATAACATCCCTAACATCTATAATCTTGATAACATGTCAAAATTTAAAATTTTAATTTTAATTTTGATTATCATGTTATCATGATATAATTATTTTAGATTTTAATCACGTTATTTATTATGTCAAAATTAAATTCTAAACATGATATGTTAAATTTCAGCCTTTATGATTATGTCACACATAAATCATAATTTTTAATTTTAACATGATAAAATATAAATAATTCATGTTTATTATCATATAATAAACTTATTAAATATTTAATCTTTGTCAATATAATTATTTCAAATTTTAATCATATTATTTATCATGTCAAAATTAAATTCTAAACATGATATGTTAAATTTTAGCCTTTATGATTATGTCACACATAAATCATAATTTTTAATTTTTAACATGATCAAATCTAAATAATTCATATTTATTATCATATAATAAACTTATTAAATATTTAATCTTCATCATATGACAAGATTTATATTTTACATCGCATATAAAATTTAGATCTATGTATATAAAAACTAGAACTCAGGTAATCTATCAAATTAACTGATTTGAAGCCTGAGGTGGCTTTGATACCACTGATGGGGAATTATATATGTTTTGTATGAATCAAATTCATATATCATGCATGGAAGATAAAAATAAATATGAATTTAATTCCTAAAGCCTAAGATCCTCAGGGAACAGATTCAATTAATAAGAAATAACACATGATTAAATCTATGGATCATACCTGTGTTCTTTATTGGGGATGAAGCCCGATGAAGCCAGTAAACGATTTACTACTAGCCGTCCATGTGCCGGCCTCTAATGGTGATCCACGCGAAGATTTTTGGATGATGTTCTCTCAGGATTGGATGATAACCTTCTTGCGAGGGGTGCTAGCGCCTCTTCTCTTTTCCAATTCATTTCCTAAATCAAAAAAAAATTCTTGATCAAGATCAAATCTTGATCAATTAAGAGAGAGACGTCCTAGAGAGAGAAAGGATATTTTAGAGAGAGAAAGTGGGTGTTAGGCATCCAAGAGAAAGATGGGAGGAGTTCGGCGTATCTCGAAGGGGTATCTCTCCCTTTTATACATGAAAAAGGAGGTTGTAGGTTCTATAAAAAGGGGATTTTATTTCAACCACTTAACCATTCAACCATATCATGTTGATAACAAATTATCCTAACAAATTTAGGATATTTTTATAACAAATTATCCTAACAAATTTAGGATATTTGTTATCATCATAATGTTAGGGTTACAACCACCTAACCACATCCCTAAAAATAGAAAATGGTTATCTCATGAAACCAACGTCGCAACCTTGAATTTGGCTTCATGAGGATGCCCCAAATCATGGGGTTCCCTCCTCCATGACGTGGAGATGGGTCATGTCCATCACATGGGCATGGATCCATCCTCCATGGCACGATCTCAGCCCTCGGTTTAATTGGGTTTCCACAAATCAAATCATGCCATCATATGGACCCAATTAAATACCATATTATTAATCTCAATTAACCTAAGCCATCCATCACATGGATCAAGCCTAATTAATGGATTTCATATGTACATCTCATGTACAAAAGGTCTCTCCTCGAACACAAAATTCTTTCCTCTATGATGAATCCTATTCATCAATTTTATGTTCTCTCATTAAGATTGAGTCAAACCCAATCCTAATTAATTGGTTATCTAATTTGAATTAAGTCCAACTTAATTTCCATTTTAACTTCATTCAAAATCTTCTTAATGCATGTGACCCATTAGGTTCCTTGATACGTTGGTAATAATCATGTCCCTAATATTGACCCTAGGGTGACTTGATCAACACCTTATCCAAGTCAATTCTTTAACCAAATCAACTCTTTGATTAAGTCAAAGAATCCATGATTATAGATCATGAGCGGCCTCTAGCAAAGCATTATGACCATCCAAGTGTTAAGGGTTTGTTGATGTGGTCATCAACACCTATCCATGAACGGTTACCGTACGATTCAATCCTTCGTCATATATCCCATATCAATCAATGGTATGGAATGTGTCAACCATGTAATTGATCTTTGTTTACTTGATCTCAGAAAAATTGACTCATATGAATTAGAACTTCAAAACCATTTCAAATTCTAACTCAACCTTGCAAGGATTTAATAGTCAATTTAATCCATCAAGTGGTCGTGTGATATAACCCTTTCTATCAAGGAAGACGAATCCTATCTTGATCAAACACCACCTTTATGTGCTTCATGTCATACCCAATCGACACCATATCTGCCACCCATGGCTAGAGCGACGTTTGCATGTCGTTAAAGCATGACATTCCACTCATGAGGTGCAATGAAGATCTTAAGTCAAAGGATCACTCGCACCACCGTCATCAGAGATTAACCATCGATACTATATAGAATATCCATATGGAATCTATGTGCGGGTCATTCAATGCATCGTTACAATAACAAGTATCCATACACCTATCCAAGTATCTCCATACTTCAGCTTGCGAAGATCAACTGCTCACTAAAGGGTGAAGATATGCAATATATGCTAGTATCAACGGCGTTCGACAGTGCCCAGTCCTATCTACGCATCGACTAAGGGAAGTTTAAAGAATCGAACCATAATGTGCAATTTTGGATCTCACAATTTGTAATCTCTATTACAAATTTCATATGCATGTTTGTATTCTTTTGGACTTTATCTCACAAGTAAAATATATATATATATATATATATATATATATATACATGGATAGATAAAGAAACCAATAATATTTGATATGCATTCATAAAGAAATGTGTATAAATTAGCATCTAATTCGATTGGATATAGGGCATACACTAACAATGAAAGCATAGATTTTATTGTGCTACTGGCCCAAGGTTTGACCCCAATATATTTTCAGAAGAAAATTTAATGTCACTGAATCAACCATTCCCATATCATCTTGGACTTACTGATGAATTGATAAAAGATAAGACGGAAGAAGATCCATTTTGTACTTGTACCCTCTGACTGCGTTATAAAGTCAGTGATCTTTTGCTAAGGAATTCTCGCCAAGAATGAGGTAATATTGTTCAATTAAACTCTCAAATACATCAATCAAACATTCAATTTTCATCTATCTTGATAAACTGAGCCTCATTTCTTGAGCCAACAATGTGTTTTTCCCCACACGCCAAAGGATTTTATCAATGACTATGATTTTCTGAACCTTCAGCTCTGCTGCTCTTTCCGGCATTTGTAGCTGAGTCATTCTTTAAGACAAATCTAAGTTAACTGCCAATTGTTCAGACAATAAGGAAAAAATGAGAATGCAAACTGCTGTCTAAAAGTTTGCTTGGGTTTGTATTCAAGCTGAATTTTGTAAAACTATTACTAAAGCTATATGTTGTCTAAGAGCCCATGTTGGGGAGTATTTAGTTCTATATATATGAACTAGAAAAATCTTAAAAGAATTTATACTGAATCAAGAAACTCAAATAAAACTTTTTGGCTAGTTTTTCATATGAGGTCCTGAGTTGCTACAAATGGTATCAAAAGCAAATCCAACCGATGATGCATGTGGACTAAGAGATACTACAAATGGGCTTTATGTATTTGTGATTGGATTTGAATATGAATCCTGAGCCTCATAAGAATATCAAGGCTTGAACGGAGTGAATATGTAAGAGTTTATGCTAGCGAGTGTTTAATCTTATATTGATTATGTATTAAAAAATTCTTAAGTATTTATATAAGATCAATGGTTCCAAAATACTTTCTAACTAACCTTTATACATAAGGTCCTAAATCCGTCGCATCTTGAAAAGTTGAACTTACCAATATATCAGGATCTATCTGCAGATAATCTAAATTACTAATCAAGGCTATTGATCGGAGGTCCAGAATTATTTATTTGTTGTTCAAATTATCAAAAAAACACTAAGCAAGCTTGCGTGGTTCAATGGCTACATCATAATTATTTTAATTTTTCATAAACTAGGATGTGCCATTATCTCACATGGTTCCGACACTTAGGATAAAGACATCCCATGCATGATACCTTAATTCTATCGCAACACTTGGAACACCAAGCATCTTATGAGATGAAATTTGAAGCCATGCTTTTAATTGCAATTTCAAATCATGGTTGGGCAATAGTACAAAATCTAGTACTAAAATTGCAGACTTTATTATTAATAATATGAACTCAATTTCTAAATCTCCAAATACATATATGGTACTAGAACCACGAGGTTTTCTTTTTCCTCTTTAAATCTCCAAATACATCTATGGCCACAACAAGCCACAACTAGGAGGCCTACTTACAGTCTTCACGTTGAACAATATTTCAAAGCAAAATTGACAAGCCATGCATCCTCTCAATTTGGCTTTTCTCAGAGGAGATCCATGCAAGTAACCTGAGATCAGCTCTTGAGAAGGGCCTTACATTTCAGGACAAAGCCAAGAACCAAGAGGAGGACCACAATACCACATGAAGAGCCTCCCACTCTATGAATCCAGTAGGGGTCGAACCTCGTGAACCTCCGGTCCAGGGAACATGCGAAGCGGACGACCACAACCAACGCCATCAGGAGCACGAATTGCAGCCACATGGCCCAACTCCCAGCAGTCCCAACATCGTCGTCACCAGGCTCGACGGGAGGCTTTCGATCGATTTGCAACGGCGAAAGCACGGCAGGAAGCCCCACGGCAATGGCAGCTGGCCTCTCGGTGTCCCAACATTAGACGAAGCAAGCTTTTGATAATTTTATTGCCTGTGAGTGTTCATATTCCTCGGCTGGTCTTGGTGGTTTGCATCACTTTATATAAAGAGAGATTCTTTTCATAGCTCTTAATTAAATAGTTGAAAAGTGAACTTAAGATAAATAAAGAAAGGTGGTAGCTCCGCATGAGAGAAATGGAATCGGATGCTTGGACTCGTGGAAATAAAAGTGTAATGTTAGTATATGATCAGAGGCTTTTAGGGAAGCAACATATTAATGCCCCCAAGCCTATCTTTTAGGAAAGTAACATACACTACAAAAATTTTTGGTTTTAGTGATGCCAATTAGCAACACCAAATAAAGCATTGCTAAATAGCAATAAAATGGAGACAAAATAGTGATGTAGAAAAATTTAACGATAAGTTAGCGATGCATTAGTGATGAACAAAATTAGCGACGCAAAGGGCGTTACTAAGGCATCGCTAATTAGCGATGTGTGTGAGGCATCGCTACTTAGCAATGTGCGCACGTGTCGTTGAGACACGTGCTCATATCACTGAGGCGGGCTAGCAGCAACATGCGACTTGCCTGGATGTGCGTGCGGATGCCAGTGATGCTCATGCAGGTACGAGCAATGCATGCACGCCTCGCAACTAGTCCGGCCGCTCATGGTCGCCGGCGATGCGCGTGCGGGTGTCAGCAATGCATGCGCATATTGCAGCTGGCTTGGCCATGTGCGGTTGTCAGCGATGCGCGCATGGCTTGGCCATGTGCGGTTGTCAGCGATGCATGCGCACATCGCTGAGGCACGCAGCAATCGTACGCACGGGCACCAGCGACACGCCTGCACGTCGCTGAGGCGCATGAGCGCCCATACGATATCGTTGGCACCTGCGCATCGCTAATCTGTAAGGCACATGCAAGGTTTGCTTCGGATTGTACATCAAACCCTAGTTCTAACATGCAGCCCATCTTCCGCATGCCCTCCCCGGCTCCCCGCTCTTCCTCCCCCCCCCCCCCCCCCCCCCCCCCCCCCCTTCGGACACCTGTCCTTTCGCCCCTCGGCACCCCCTTGGCTAGTTCTGTGCCTTGGCCCCCTTGGCGCCACTTGGCCCGTTCCCCTGGCGCGCCTCGGTCAATTGCCAACCCCCCTTGCCTGATTCCTCTGCCCCCTTTCAATAGCAAAGCAACAGCAAACAACGACAGTAAAAGCAATTCTTATTAATTATTTAATATTTTAATAACAATATAATTATCAAGAATGGTTAACAGCCATAAGCTGACTCTCGAAAATTAAATCAAGCAAACACTTATACGATGACTTGTTAAGTTAGGTCAGTATTAATGGCCAAAACAACATTGATAATGAGTTTTGTTTTTAGCTAAATCATAGTAAAACATGAAAATTAAAGAAGATAATGCGAATATTTGTATTTTCTAACTCTCACCTAGCAATGTTTGACAGACATTAGGAGGTACAGAGGCAAGGTTCTCTCACTTTACAAGCAAGGTGCTTGAGCTCACATGCATCTCTTTGCTTTTTAATTGTCGTTGTTTCTTTGAAGTATACGCTTCTTAAAAAGATTTTAGAGCATCTCTTGTCGCTGAAAGGGAGGATGTACATTGGTACCAATTCCTTTCATGCATCTTCGAAGGTACCACCTAAAAAACTTTGCATCTTGGTGGTTTGGTAGCTTTAATTTCAGAAAGATAGAAGCACTCCTTCCCTAAAGAAAAAAGGCATATGTGACATGGACTTCTAGCTAGTGACCCAAAGATAAGTTTGCTGCACGTTCCAATCAATTTCTGGGGAACTTCATAAAGTTCAAGCTGACCCTACTAAATCCAGGAGAAATTACGTTCAATCATCGATCTATGCTAGGTTCAGGGAACCTCTATTATTGCATCTTGAGATAAATCACCGTCTTTCTCAATAAAAAGAAAGAAGATGATTGAAATTTTCAAATTTGTAAAGCAAAAATATACTTTTGATTTTCAGACTTTCACTTAAAATTCATTTTTAATCTTTAAATTTTTAATTGTTATGATTTAATCCTTCTCTTTAAGAATTTTTCATATTTGGCGCTTTATTCATAGGTTATTTCATCAATTTTAATTGGTCTTATGTAATAGAACATCGAAAATAAGGTATTTCTAAAATATAAGGGATTAAATTATAAAAACAAAATTTTGAGGACTAAAATGGATTTATAAAAATTTTGAGGACTAAAATTTGGTTTATTTTCTACCACAGTTTCTTGGTTAATGCTTAAAGTTAATCTTCCATGTAGGTTAAGCTACTATTTGTACACATTAAATCAATAATACAAGCACATCATATTGTTGTGAATAGAAATTTAAGGGGTTTCTATGAACAGAATTTTGACAGGATAACTCAGCTATTTTGCTAATTCTAACTGAACTCATATAATAAAACATTATGAATAAAATATGCTAAAACATGAGACCAGACTATAAAATAAAAGTTTAAGGATGAAAATAAATTTTAAGTAAAAGTTTGAGGACCAAAGGTATATTTAGCCGATTTATAATGCACATAATGTGTGTATGGTTTCTAAGGGCGATAATTTGTTTCTTACTAAAGTTTTCTGGTTAATGTTTAGAGTTAATATTCCATATAGATTAATCTAATACTTGCACAAATTAAATTAATAATACAAGTGCATATATAATATTCTTGTGAATAGAATTTGAGGCTTCTAAGATAAACAAGATAAAAAAAAAAAACTCTAGCTAACTTACAGAAATGATTCTCTCTCTCTTTTTTTTTTTTGGAAACAGTCGGACGATCATACCACTCGGATATGAGTCAATCCCATGATATCAGAAAGTAAAATCAAACATAAAATAGAAGGACATAAATTTCCACTGGTCCAAGATTAGATTTCCGTATGATGGGCAACGAAGAAGCTAACCAGTCAGCAGCGAAGTTGGCTTTCCTAAAACATAACAACAACCTTATCAACCAAATGGAGGGCTGATCTGATGTCGTGGATATAAGGATTGACTGAAGATCTGTCCTCAGTATCTGGTCTGATCCAGTCAATGACTATAGCAGAATCATCCTCAATATACAGTCGTTAGGTGCTAAGGATGCCAGTAGCATATATGATGCCCTCCCAAGCCGTATAAAGCTCTGCCTACAGAACAAAGGTATCAATAAGGCTCCGCCCACCAGCAGCCAGCATCAATCCATCAGGATCTCGGATCACAAATTCCGCACTAGCCATCCTCCCTCTGACACTCCCATCAAAGTTTACCTTGACAAAACCCGGGGGTGGGGACTCTCAAGAGATGAAAACCGTAGACTGGTTCGCTACCATGGTAACAGAGGAGCCCCAGATGTCGGATCTGTCAAGACGATGAGGAGTGTTATACCGCCAATACTCAATAGCCAACCCCATCACCCGCCTAAGAACTCTGTCAATGGATGGAAGCCCATCCTCAAAGACGAGAAGAATCCTGGATAAACATATATGATAAGCTATGTATGCCCAAGAAGCTCCTCTCCTCCCTGATGTGCTCCTGAGGGCATCCTAGCGAAGTAAGTGCAAAAAGGATGCTTTTGAAAGTCCCTCCCAAGGGATGTCTCCTAGAGCCTACCAGATCAATTGAGCATGAAGACATAAGAGAACGGCATGGTATGTCGTCTCATTCTGAAGACCACAAACTGGGCATAAGGAAGAAATCCGCATACCCCTGCTACGGAGAGTCATACAAGTCGGAAGTCAGTCCCAAGCAAGCTTTCATATAAAAATTTGAACCCTAGGATGGACATGAAGCCTCCATATTCAGGCTGCATCAATCGTTCTCTCAGAATCTGTCCTAAATATCTGAGCAAGATCACAGATCGGAGCACGGGGTAAGCATGAAGTCCTCCATATCCTGATATCAGGGGCATGATCTCTCGTGATAGGAATAGTAAAATTATACAGGCAAGGTCAAACTCGAAAAGGTGGGTGACATTGGAAGTATGCCAAGTTGAAGAGCTATGGTCAATAAGATTACTGACAGTCCTCATACTATCGAGATCAATGCTGAAAAAGGAAGGCCACCTAGACAAAGGCAAATCAGAGATCCACGCATCATGGAGAGTATCAGCAAAGGAGCCATCCCCATCATCCAATGAATGTCAGCCATAACAACTAGAGCACGACAACAAATCTCCCTCCATATAGTAGAACATCCCCGGACCGGCTGGAGATCTCTTGCCTGGCTAGAGCAATTATACTTAGCCCTCATCAGAGAACTCCATAGTGAATCAAGATCAAGGAAGAAACAAATGACATGTCTAGCTAATAGGGCCTCCCTCCTCACTATGAGTGACTGTATCCCCAAGCCTTAGAGATCGGCAGGCAAATGATCTCCCAAGAGAGAAGGTGGATGCCATGATCATCCTGCATAGAGGCCCATAAGAAATCTCAAAATTGTTGCTCAATTCTCCTGAGGCAGAATATTGGAACGATGGAGTTCGATAAAATATGCAATGGAAGGGAAGACATAACATATCGAATCATAGTGACCCTACCCATCAAAGAAAGACCAGAAGTCTACCATCCATGAAGATGTTCTCGAATCTTGTGCTCAACAAACTGATAGTCACTAGCTTGAGGTCTCCTCCCTAAAATAGGAAACCCCAGATACATCAGCCGGTCCACCTGCTCCCAGATCCCAAACCTTTGAGAAATAGCAGCTTAAGTATGAAGGGTGGTTTTGGGACTGAAGTAGACCAACGACTTAGTAAAATTGACTCGCTGGCTAGAAGCAGCACAATATGACTGGATAATAGATGCTATTATATTAGCATTGCAGACCAAGACTCGTCCCATCAGAATACAGTCATTGGTAAAGAGTGGGTGGGACAAGGAGGGGCCTGAGGGGCAACAACATAGGCCTCCATCTGTTCCTCCTGAACTGTTGTAGTAAAGGCTCAAGAAAGAGCGTCAGCACATAAAATAAACATAAATGGTGATAGGGGACAACCTTGGCGAAGCTCGGCTGAAGAGTGGAAAAAATTGGTGTGACCAACATTAATAATAAGAGAGAAGATGGGGCTATGAACACAAGTCATGATCCAATCTATAAATAGTGCGGAGAACCGAAATTCCTGAAGAGTGTACCGAAGATAAGCCAAGAGATCCTATCATAAGCCCGCTCCATATCAATCTTAACTGCCATAAGGCATCAACGAAAAGAAGAGCACTGAAGATCATGCATAAATTTCTGTGCTAACAGCATATTATTGGTGATAGTGCTGCCCTTGATGAAGGCACCTTGCTCCTGAGAAATCAACCGAGGAACAAGTGGCTGAAGGCGAGAAACCAGTACACGAGCACAGACCTTATACAGAGTAGTACAAAGGCTGATCGGACGATAGTGCTGAGGAGATGTAGCATCAGGACGCTTCGAAATCAAGGTAATATAAGTCCTTTTCCAGTCACTAGGCATGCTGCTAGAGAGAAAGACCGACTGGATAGCATCAATCACATCCTGACCAATTATCGTCCAGAAATAGCGAAAGAAGAAAGGGGGGAACCCATCCAAACCCGGGGCTTTATTAGGCCTCAGGTCCCACAATGCAGCACGGATCTCAGTAGAAAAAATAGGTCTGGTCAATATCTCATTATCAGCTTGCGAGACTCTGTGGGTAAGAGAAACTGGCTGAACAGGGAGCCCGGCTCCAGAGAGATCCATCCATCTAGATCGAAAAAAGGCGAGCAACTTGTGATGCCTCTCCCAATAGTCCTATATCGAGAAATTGAGAGTTGGTTGTATGGTTTATAACCGGTTAAGGAAGATGGACAAGTACCAATTGGATCCCTTTTAGGGCTATGGTAGCCCAAGTTGGTGTGGACCTTGTCTGTCTTGCTTTCTTGTAATAAAAACAGGCTTATGGGTGCTGCGGGCCTAGGGCCCGGATCGTGACAATATGGTATCAGAGCCACGCACCAGTCAAAATGCAGGAGCTAAGTGCCACACAAGGCAAAGTGCTACATCGATGGGAACCACCTCTTGAACCTGTGGGGGCTACAAAAGGTGAGGGCCAAAGGGCAAAGTACTACATTGATGGAAGCCACCTCTTGAACCTGTGGGGCCACCTCTAGAATCTTGCCTGCCTGATGGTTATGATCATGTGCCCCTGGAGATGAGGACGTTGCCTCTATAAGGGAGGTAGATTGTGATGCCCCTCCCATAGTCTCATATCGAAAAATTGAGAGTTGGTTGTATGGTTTATAACCAGTTAAGAAAGATGGACATGTACCAATTGGATCCCTTTTGGGCTATGGTGGCCCAAGTTGGTGTGGACCTTATCCATCTTGATTTCTTGTAACGAAATGGGTTTGTGGGTGCTGCGGGCCCAGGGCTTGGGTCGTTACACAACTTGTCCTTGATCCCCTGATCCTCATCATGACAAGTGCCATCATCATCAATAATTCTTCAGATATGATTTGAGGATCGACGAGCAATAGTAGCTTGATGGAAAAATCTAGTATTGCGATCACCCTTCATAATCCATTGGATCTGAGATCTCTGTCTCCAATATAATTCCAGCTATCTAGTGAGGGGATGGTGAAGAGCAAGATGGTGGCGGAGGTTAGTAAGATCAGACTCCTGTAGACTAACCTCCTGATCCTCCCAAAGTTGCATGTCAGTTTTGTGCTCCTCAGTCTGCTCCAACCACCGAAAAATATCACCAACCACATGTTTGTTCCACCAAAGCAGGCAGCGTCTGGCCAGCTCCAGTCGTCTAAAGATGCGATAGGTGGGGCCCCCTCGCACTGGTAACCTCCAGACCTATGATATCATTTCCCAAACAGAAGAGTAATGGGTCCAAAACTGCTCAAATCTGAAGGGACTTCGATACCTTCTATCGGTATCAGTGGATATAATAATGGGGCAGTGATATGAGGCAATCCTGGGCAGATGAGAAACAGAAAAATCTAGAAAGTGATGAATCCATCGGGTCGAAACTAAAGCTTGATCAATCCTCTCAGAAACTCGCGTCAATCCATGACGGTTATTACACCAAGTGAATTTAGGACCAGAGAATCCTATATCAATCAGACTGGGTGTGTCGATGAATCTCCTAAACTCCCTGATCTTCAGCTTCTCAGCATACTGCCTCCCTCCCTTCTTTTCATGAGCCCCCAAAATACAGTTAAATCCCATCTATTAAGGAGGGGAGGCCTAGAGTAATAATAGTAGACAAATGGTCCCAAAGAACCCTTCTTTTTCGATAATCAGTAGAAACATAAACCCCTGATAGGAGCCAAGGCTTACCTGACTGATCCAAATAATCATAGCAACCATCTGCTTATTTTTGTAGAAGGGATCAACCCTGACTGTGCCATGATGCCACATAACCAGAATCCCACCCGAGAGTCCCATAGAATCAATAGCACAGAACCAAAATCTCAAATCTGCCGTCTCATACGGTCAAACTACAACCGATAATCGAGTCTCAAGAAGGATACAAACATCCAGATTATGAAGCTGAACAAGCCTCCCGAAGGTAGGCCTAAAGGAAGGCTTAATAGCCCCCCTAACATTCTAAGTCAAAATTTTCATTCGGAGGAGAAGAGAAAACCAAACAATCTCCTGCTCCCCCTCCATCACTTCATCACAGTCTTCGCTTCAAGTGGTGCCTCCGCCTCAGCTGACTCAGCCAAAGCTGTCCGTGACCCCTGTCATCCTGAGCTCTGAAGAAGAGGCCTCAGATGTACCATGATGAACTCCAGAATAGCATCCCTGACTAAAGATAAAACAAAGTCATGGCCAACTAACTGAACTGCTGCCGAAACTTCAGTCAACATCGGGGCTGCTGCAAAAGTAAAACAAATGACTGTCTGATGGACTGAGTAGGCTTAGTAATGATCCTCCGTGATCCTTCAGGAATGGATTTAGATTGACTTGAAGTAATGAGGACAGACACCGGCTGGGTAAGGCGGAACCGCTTAGGAGGAGCTAGATTGACATCAGTGGGACTTGGGACGGGGAGAACCGCAAAAGGGTTATTGTGCCCAACGCCATGCAATGAATATTTGGTTGACTCACCACCAAACACTAGATTGCCCTCCTTGATTGGTCAAACTATTAATGTTAAGGGTGCCAAGAGAAATACAAATTAAAAAAAAAAAAGAAAAATATCTCATTTAAAACATGCATAGAGAAGAAAATTCCAGCTTTGGTAATGCGTCATTGTCTTGTTAGATTTGCCATCTGAATTAGCAAATACGCACACAAAATATCTGTTCAAAGATGGGAAGGAAAAGGCCAAAAGACAAATATTATGTGGGGTCAGTCCTTGAAGATGACTTGAATTTTTGATCTGCTGTCCACGAGGGAAGGTGGTAAAACTAAGTTAAAGTTAAGATAACTAATAACTATCATTACTTTCTTATTTTAAAATTTAAAATATTTCAAATTCTAGATCAATTTTATGCATACAAATTTATTTTCAAGAGATAAATAAGAAATCAGATATTATTTAATTATACATATGTAAACATAATGAAAGTAGATATAAATATTTTAGCTCTTTGTATATGGAGCTTTTATTCTCCCTTCAAAAAAAAAAAAGAGAAGAAAAGATAACCATTTGAATATGTTTTTTTAACGTAAAAATATAATTAACTTGGGTTAATGCTAATGCTAAAAAATATGGAATAGATGATGTGTTAATTGATAGAATGGATGATGCGTTATTCTAATACAAAATATATGGATACTTTCTCCTACTAACATATTGGTTATTCCACCTATTCTAATAGATATGATTATAATAATAAAAAGTTTAAAGACTAAAATGTATTTTTACTAAGTTATTTATACTTTCTAACCGCATGCATATTCATTTTAATCCTGCACTAATCTTGAATTGCATCATAAATTAAAAAGTCCTCATCCATCTAATTTAAGAAATAAAAGTATAATTATATATATAAAGAAAACACATAAAATTTATCAATATTTTTATTTTTTAATTATAAAGTTTAAAGAGTATTCTAATGCATAAAATAAAATATACATATTTATATCTTAAATTTTTATTCAAAAAGATTATTTATTTTTATTGAAAAAAATAATTAGAAAAAATAGTGGATAAATGATTTCGATAAATTCGCAGGCCAGCCGTTTCCCTCGCGTTGGTTTACCTGGAACCGTGCCGCCTGTTCGAACGCAGGCA
Source organism: Calamus simplicifolius (assembly GCA_900491605.1). Lineage (NCBI taxonomy): Eukaryota > Viridiplantae > Streptophyta > Magnoliopsida > Arecales > Arecaceae > Calamus > Calamus simplicifolius. The sequence continues at coordinate 288,717 of UESW01001369.1, forward strand.
GCGATAAATTCCTTATCCACAAGCACATGAGAAACGGACGATCCCGTCCCCACTGACGGGGAGTCGAACCAACGCAGACTTCCAGACCACCAAAATCCCCAATCTCGCTGCGCCTTCATTCGAGACGCCAGAGCGAGAGTTAGGGTTTCCGGCTTTTCTCCGTGCGAACCGATGGCGATCGTCGCAGCTCCTCCGCCCGGTCTCCTGCGAATCCCCGTCATCCGAATCGGAAATCGTCGCCGATCCCTGAAGAGATTTGCCTGTACGGTGATGTGAGTTTTTCTTCTTACAAAGTTTTTTTTTTTTTTTCCCCCGGCTTTCTCGATGTTTTCTCTATCAAGGGCTTAAAATTTAAGCAGTTCTTTCCAATTCGTAGTCCATGGATGCTTCTTCTTGCTGTCTTTTTATCCTTCTTGTGCTTGTTAATCGTGAAAGGGAGGGTAAAGAACAAATTTAATGGTTTGAGAATGTATATCCACTGTTTCTGGTCTTTTGAATTGGTGGAGTGCATGCATTTTGATTCGTATAATTTAATCACAATGTATTTCTGATGTCGAAAAGAGGAGAGTTTTTTTTTTTTTTTTTGTGTGTGTGGCATGGTTTGGCTATCCTTTCATTTTAATCGAAAATTTAGGAAGGATGGGTCAATGTCGTCTGACAACGATGAGAAGAAAGAAAATGATTCTGGTGATCTTCATTTGACCACAAGAGTTCCTCAGCTTGAAATATCTGCTAGCCCATCTCATATGGCTCCAATATTTTCTCGCCTTGAGATCTCATCGGGTCCCTCCAACCTCCGGTTTAGCAAGTTGCTGCCGCCGGATGAGGAACCTGATTGTAGTCATACATCAGATCTTCATTTCGATCGGTTGCAACCCTCGGATAAGGAATGTGATTGTAGGCATAAAAGGGTTTTCGGGCGTTTTGTTGCTCGAGAGGCCCTTCTTGATGAAGAATACTGGGTAAGCTTATACGCATATTTGTATGGACTGCTAATGTTTTCCTTTGATCCATTTTTTGTATTTGAAATTTTCCAAGATTTTGAGTTGAGGGGATTTGTATGGATTTTTTTATTAGTTTCCATTTTGTGGCTTTGTGATTCATGATAGACTGCAGCATGGTTGAGGGCAGAAAGTCACTGGGAGGACCGAGTAGTTCGGTTAGTCTTTGCAGCAAGATTAATATCCAATTTCGATCCTTTTTTTAATTTTCCTTTTTATTTATATTTGTTTCTTAAACAATTTGAAATGTAGAAAAAACCTTGTTACTAATTTTGGACTTTTTATCTTATTGTAGCCATGTTGAAAATTTCAAGAGGAAATTTGCAGAGCAAGTATGAGTTATATCTTAGTTTGTTCTGAATGAGTTTTATTTATCAATTCAGTCAGTCATCTTGCATTAATTTCCCTTCGTTGCAAGTTCTATGCATGCCTGAGTTTTAGGTTGCCTTGGTTTTGAACTGCTTTACCTTTAATATGAAAAAAGGGGTAAACACTAAGAACCTAGTTAAAGAAGAGAAAATCAGGGATGGCACATATGGTGTTATACAAATATGAAGGGTTTTAATATATAGACTAGATGTTTCACTGTCAACTGACCTAGCATATTTATTTGCTGACAACAAAAAATTCTCTGGAATTACATTCAACTCTGTCATAAATCATCTATGTACTACTATCTGAAAGAAAGCTGTGTGCAAATATAACAATCTTTTGGCACTGGAATACTCAAATATTTGGCAGTCAAAGCAAGAAAATGGAAATGTTGTTTATTATGAAAAATCTAAGTTGCCTTCTTAATATTTATGTCTTACTTCAACTCTCTTGTTGGTTCTGGACCTGAAGCCAAAGGTAGGCGATTTCAGTCTTACTTCAATTCTTTTTCAGAATATCCCAGATTGTCTCTATGTTACCTATTGAGCTACATGTTGAGCTCTTAACAAAACAGATTCAACTCATCTAAGCCTTTTCCCAACTACATGGGGTCGGCTCTTAACAAAACAGATATGAGAAAAAAAAAACTTTTCACATGCCAATGGAAATAGCAACGACACCCAATTAACCATGATATCATTGATGGTATTCTCTGAAAGTCCAGTTGGACCTTGACTGAGTCAAGTCAAGTTTAACCTAGACTTTTTATTACTTTCCATCGATGGGCTTGTATAATCTTTTATATCATATTTGTTACTTTATTAGTTGTGTTTTATTGTTCTGCAACTTTACTTTTGGTTTTCAACCTGATGCAGGAATTCAACGCAATAAAGAGGCGATGCAGTAGGCAACATGCTGAGAAGTGCATCTGCATAGTTGCGGTATGACTTAAATAACGATCATTTATAGATCTCATTGTTTTTTTGGATGTCCAGTGTGAAAGATGTGACCTGGCAGCTCCGCCCCACACCCCCCCCCCCCATCCCCTGGTTTTCTTATTTTTTGGTCCATAAACTTATGTAGGAAAACAGCGAAACCTGTTAAAATTAATTACTTTATACTCCATGCCTTTGTATTCCACACTGTCTTGCTTAAGAGTGAGGAGTTGTTTTGTTAATAATAGAAGATAAACGAATTATTTTTTACCTAATTTTTGAATGTTTATTGTGGAGATGAAGTGGAATTAGTTAGACCACAATTTTTTATTTTTAGGAGTTTCCTTTTAAATTTCTTCTCTTTTTTTTTTTTTTCCTTTTTAACTTGTGGTAGAGTTTATTTAAGAAGGAGCTAGTCAACCTGGTTTAAAGTCATAATAGGAGCTGTTACTTGTCTCCTTAGGAGAAAGGGATCCTTTTCTTATCTTATATTATCCTTGGGAGAGAGGGGTTCTTATCCTTTTGTATATTGTTCACTAAAACGTACAAGAGACGTGGCTACATATGGTTATGTATTTTATGTTGGTTGCTTCTTTTTCTTAATCACACTGAACTCTGGACCTTCAGTGCAATGCCTTAGTGTCTTGGTAGTCTAATGGCCATCTACTTACCATCTTTTTCTTTTTCGTCTTGTTATTATTTTTCTTTTTCTATTACCTTGATTATCAAAATTTGAAAGACATTTCACATTAGTTGTAGCTTTAAGCTTTTTCTTCTGTTTTTCTCCATTGATAGTTCAGTCAATCTCAAAAACAGGTTTGCTCAAAGAAGATCCAGAAAATTTGAAATCTGGATGGTTCTTCTATAGGATTCCCTGTTCATTCCCCAAGCAAATTGCAATAGCAGAAAATTATTACTTATTTTTGTCAAAACTGAGATATGTTTTTCGATTTTTGTGACTATAGATCTTTAACCTATTAAAACCTAAAGATCTTTGCACCATCACTTTGGTGTTACATGCCCTAGGTTACATTGCATCATGATATGATAAGCTCAACTCAACTCAACTCAACTCATCCTTTTCCCAACTACATGATATGATAAGCTATCCCCCCCCCCCCCCCCCCCCAAAAAAAAAAAAAAAAAAAAAAAAAAATTTAAGAGTTCCAGAAGTTTTTGATTTAATTTTTTTTTTTTTTAATTTACCTCACCCTTTTTCAAAACAATCAGGTAAAGAACGATGAGAGAAATGGTAAGCGTACTGTATTGAGCAGCATAGTCGGGACTCTGGATTTAAGTATAAGGCATCTTTTGTGTGGGGAGACATTTCCTGGGGTATAAAATCTCATGCTCATCCCTTGAGTCTACAGAATTCATTATTCTTCTTGTAAAACTTTCGATTGGATTAAATTCTTGACAGGAATGCTTAAAGTCACCAGCTTCTTCCAGCATCTACCAAGCAGATCAACCAAAATATGGTTATGTATCAAACTTATGCGTTGCAAAATACGCTCGACGTCAAGGGGTTGCAAGCAACATGCTGTTGTTAGCTTTCGAAGCCGCTAAATCATATGGTAAGATTATGAATTTTTTGTTCTTTTCATTAAGTTTTAACACCCAAAAATGCTCCCCTGGTAGTCTATGGAGATATATCTATTATCCTGTGATCATCCATGAAAGTTGATCATGATAATTTTCTTGCTACACTGGTTATTATTTGGCAGGTGCTGATGGAACATTTGTACATGTGCTTAAGGATAACATTGCAGCTCGGAAACTATATGATCGTGTAGGATTCCAGGTATGCCATCCTCATATCTGCATGTATGATTTTTTTTTCTTTTCAATTTTCTGATTTATATTGGTCTGATATTGCCGTATTTTGCAGATTGTTGATGGGGCTATTCCTCATTTATTAGCGGAGAAAAATTTTTTGCTGTCTTTCAAGACTTAGTCGTCTGCCTTAAAAGTTGACTGCTTCCATGTTGTTGTAAAGAAAAAGTCAGTTTTCTTAACAGTTCTATTGATCCATCATTCCACCGTCCATTATAGAAACAGACGGTGTGTGTGTGGCAGAAAAAGCTCCAAAATGAGTTGTAACGTCATCCACAGTGACCATCGGTCATGTTGACAAGTCCAAAATGTGTGCAGCTTTATTGATTGAAGTAAAAGAAATTCATGGTGACAAGCCCAAAATGTGTGCAACTTTATTGATGGAAGCAAAAGAAGTTCATTATGATTGATTTTCTCCCTGAATTGTAGAGTTAAACACTATTGCATGGTCGGTGGGGGATGGATGCCATGGTGCACGTGGTGGCAATGGTAATAGAAACGAAGTTGTGCAACAGCATGACAGACAGACACGGCAGGGTTGATCAAATGCAAAGAATCACAGACGTTAACTGTTCATACTAATATATAAATAGATAAAAAAACATCTGCTAAGTTGCAGAATGTTCATTGTCAAAAAGGCCTTGTTCATCTGGTATGCCTGCATAATAAGTTATTAGAACTCGGTACCCATTGCCATGAGCATTTCAGAAAATACAAATGAAATTTGTTATCTGGAGTGAGTTAGCTGCGGGTCTTCCTTTTAAATAATGTCTGAAAAAAAATAAATAGGTCACATGGGAAGGCTGACGTAGTTCTTTCGAGAGAGAGAGAGAGAGAGAGAGAGAGAGATATATATATATATTGAGTGATATTATTTCATTCTAAAATTGCCTAAGCGTTGGAATGAGGGGTTTCTATTTTGAAATTGTTTGTTAAAAGAGATGATTTAATCATCTTTTGGATAGATGATTTTAAATGGAAAAAGAAAGCTCATTTAGAGATGATTTTAAAATCATTACTTACCTCTTATGATTTCAAAACAAAAGTCTCCATCCTAAAACTTAGCAAATTTTAGAATGAAGAAGTATTATTTTTAATAAAAAAACTAAGATGACTTATGTGGCATTATGTGGAATTTGTTTTATATTATTTTAAGAAATGATTTTATTTTAGTAAAATATATTTTTGACTCTCAATTTTTTGCTTAGAATTCATTTTAATCCTTAAACTTTTAGTTGCTATACTTAATCCTTTAATTCTAAGGATATTGCATTTCTGACATTAAAAATTAACAGTCAATTTTATGTTAGCTATTTCGTTAATTCTAGCAAGCTACGTAATAAAATGTTAGGAATGTAGCTTTCTTAAAACAAAGGAGCTAAATTGTAACAACTATAAGAATGAGGACCGAAATAAATTTTGAATAAAAGTTTGAATATCAAAATTATATTTTAGCCTTTTATTTTTGATATTATTGCCGGAATTTATTTTTTTCCTTAGCATTATTTAAAAGAAGGGTTCAATTAACCCTTTTTTTAAGCCCCAATCTAATCCTTTAATCTTACTCTAGAACACGTTATGCCCTTATAATTGTCATTATTTGTGGGGCTTACCAAAAAAAATAAAAGTATAATTAGGGGTGCAACTTGATTCATGAAACTCGAGTTTTTCAACCTTAATTCTAATTTTATTTGTAAAACTTTAATCTTAATTCTATTTTTAAAAATCAGATTCGACGTGTTCTGTGTCATTCAGAATGAGTATCTTAATGCAACATTTGCTTGAAGTATTTTTATTATTTAAGTCCTACTGTATTATAAGAAACGCAAATTGGTTTGGTCATCAAAAGACCAGGTTGCTTGGCTCCGCTGCCAGTCTATTTATTATTGTGACCACTGTTCCTTGCCTGTGCTAAGAGCAATCTCAGGACGTTGGTCTGCAGCACTGCGCATGATCCAAGATGGCAATTTCGGTTGCCAAAATAAGCAGGCCGCATGCGTCCACTGGTCGATGCCTGGACGAAAACTTCCCTCAAATATATAAACCAACCAAACCTACATATCATACTAATCCTCCACTTGAGAGTGCCTTTTGACGTCCGTCTGCCCAACTATCTTGCAACCTGCCACGCTTTGAGTTGCTGGGTCAAGGGGAGGACTGAGGAATGGTGAAGTCGATCATCCAAACCTGAGCTTCTTATAACACCACTAGCATCCGGAGAATTTTGAAGATTGCAGAGCTCATGGACTCGTCCATGACCTGATAATTTGATACTTGTTTACTCAAGAAAGAAAGATGTATGATGACATAGCATGAATTGTTGACTGTTTTACGTTTTTAAAAGAAAAGAGTTTGGAATTTTTTTTTTAAAAAAAATTTATGCCTGCGTCTCGCTCGTGCAAGCATTCCAAATATGCTAACGCAACCGTTCCACGAGTACGATAATGCTCATGAGCAGTCAGAAATGATCTGAATAATTTGATTTTCAAATCGTGCTGTGAGAAGAAAGCCTATTTTGTTGTGAAAATGAACTTTCTTATCCTTTTTTTTTATTATTTATTTTTATTATTTTGTTATTGCCAATTTATCTTTGGTATTTTAACGAGTCGTTGGAGCGATCTTGCTCATAGTAGAAAGTTTAGATTAAGTCGGATCGTTGTATGCGATTGTGCTCATAATGGGTGCTAACTTCTTTTGATTTAAATTTTATATTTAAATTTTTAATAATTTTTAAACAGCTTAAAATATTATTTTCAACATTAACAGCGCAAAATTTTGGGTCCCACAAATGTTAAAAACCAATCATCTTATTTATCATCAGATAACAGAGGAAAATCAGAAAGTTCCCTTGATTACACCTCCGCCTCCATCTGTAACCAATGGTAAGGCTAAATTGCCTTTTATCAGAGCCTCACAATCAAAACAATCAATCCCTTGGAAGACTATTGCAGTATAATTTCTTCAGAAATAACTGTAGGTTAAATTAGAAAAAAAAAAACAAATGGAACATGTAAGCTTCTATGTCATGCTAGGCACATTATGGGACCTCTTATCTGTATTCACCAAACTACTTCCAGGGATCTTCTTCAACTCGAGCTCCTTCATCATGTTCCTCAGCCTCGCTGCATCTTCCCACCTGCCAACTTCTGCATACATGTTTGACATAAGCACGTAGAATGTTACATTATGAGAGCCCAACCTGAAAAGATCCTCAGCTACAATCTCAGCCAATTCAAGGTTCCCATGAATCCTACAAGCACCAAGAAGAGCTCCCCACACACCTGCATCGAGTTCGACAGACATTCTTTTTATAAACTCATATGCATCAACCAATCTACCAGCGCGACCCAGGAGATCCACCAAGCATGCACAATGCTCAACAGTAGGGGTAATTGCATGGTCTTTCTCCATGCTTTCAAAATGCTTCATCCCTTCATCTACAAGACCTGAGTGGCTGCAAGCTGCAAGCACGGAAGTGAAAGTGAACGTGTTTGGTCTCACACCTTGGGCTTGCATCTCCGAGAAGAGCTCGAGCGCCATCTCGCCTGCCCATGAGCTGCACAAGCCCCAATCATGGAACTCCAAGAGACCACACCCCTCCATGGCAGCTTCTCGAAAATTTCTCTAGCAGAATCTACATTCCCACACTTGGCATACATGTTCAATAATGCATTGCCAACTCTCACATCAGTCTCTAGTCCTCTACTTTTTGAGAGCTTATGCACCCACTTCCCAGTCTCCAGAGCTCCCAAACTAGAACAAGCTGATATAACACTGACCAATGTTACACTATTGAATGCCACCTTCTCTGTCAGCATTCCATGGAAGAGTTTGATTGCTCTTATTCCATCACCACTTTGCTCATAAGCTGCAATCATGGTGTTCCATGAGACTAAATTCCGGACTTCCATTCTGTTGAATAGAAATTTTGCAACATCTATGCTGCCACATTTCCCATACAATGCAATTAGAGCATTTATCAATGAAACATGGGATTCCAAACCACATTTAATCACATAGCCATGAATTGATTTCCCTGAATGCAAACATTCCAACCCTTTCAAGGCAGGGAGGATGCTGACGAGAGCGACATCATTAGGCTGCGTCCCAGAAGCAACCATCCACTGAAAAACATGCATTGCCTTCCCAAAGATGCAATTTTGGACGTACCCTGCGATCATTGCGGTCCAAGAGACAATGTTCCTAAAGGTCATCTCACTGAAAACCAACTCCGAATCAGAAATCTCACCGTTCTGTGCGTACATAGTGACCAGTGCACTCTGGAGAAAGACATTCGAGTCAAAGCCAGTTTTGACCACGTTGCAATGGACCTCCTTTCCTTCCCGAAGAGCAGAAATAACAGCACAGGAGCGAATAACAAAGGGGAAAGTGAAGTGGTCCGGAGAGAGTCCCATGCGATGCATCTGTTTGTAGAGGACGGGAACCTCTTCGCAGGGGCCCGAGTCGGCGTAGCCGCGAAGGAGGGTGTTCCACATGAAGGAGTCTCGGTGAGGCGCACCGTCGAACAGCTTGCGGGCATAGTCCATGGTCGGGGAGAGAGCGGACGCAAGGGAAATGAGCTTAGTCCCCAAGGCGAGGTGGTGAGAGAGGCCCTGGGTTAGGATGCGGGCGTGGAGGCATTGCAGCTCGGAAAGGGACGAACAGGAGTTTAAAAGTTCGTTAAAGCGGAGGGAGTGGTTGCTGGTCCGGAAGATTTGGAGGCTTCCAGACATAGGTTGCCCGTTGGACTTGGGGAGTTTGAAATTTGGGTCTCATAAGAGGGCCACCGCTTCTCCGCCGTTGCGTTAAAAGCCGGCCGTTTTCTTTCCAATCTTAAGGACAGGTGATTTTTTTTTTTTTTTTTTGTTTTAGTGCCGATGGATGATAACACTAAGAGTCAATCGGTAAATCAGAAAATAAAATTTATTTAAATATAATAGAACAAAGATTATCCTGTTTTCAAATTCAAAATTCAGAATGATAGATCATAGAGCCCATCATTCAATCAGACGCAGAGTTAACTTTTCGTGATGACGTATCTAAACTCTATAGACATAACGCAGGATAATTATATGTCATGAGCAGAGAATTAATCAGAACATAGTCGCAACAATCCTGCCGAAATTGGATGACAGTAATAGAGTCCCCTCAATAAAGAGACTGAGTATGAAGGATTCAAGTAGCATAGGAAATATCAGTCAAGTTGCATAAAGCTCAGCTAAAGGAACAGAAAATCTAGGAGGCCAAATCCTCTCATCGCCACCGTTGCTCCATCGATTCCATGGATAATAAATGCTGAATCTGCTAATCTACCTCGAACACTTCCATCGAAGTTAATTTTGATAAACTCTGGGAAGGCTCCTAAGAGATAAAAATCGGATGCCGGATCGCTGCCAAAACAGCATAAGGATCGATGATTGGTGTACAGTGCGCACGAGAAAATAGAAAAAAATAATTTTGTTTCTAATATGTGCGTGCATACATGGTGCACATAATCATCAGGATCAGTACGCGCTTGCTGCATCATCTCTGTGTAGCAAGATTTTTTTTCAATCTTAATCCAGAAACTATCAAAAGAAATATGCTCGAACTAAAGATTCTATTGTTATTCCAAAATAGAGTTAAAAATGCAGCAAAAAATTACAGCAAGAAATGAGATGTGTGGTGCTTGATGAAAAGCAAATTCACAAGGCAGGGGCAGCAAGTGCACGGAAAGACAAAGGCTATTAAAATGAGATGGGACAAAAGATTTTAGAAGATCAAGGTTTAAAATGAGGAAAGTACTCAGAGAAATCTTGTAGTAGTAGTCTATGTGCACACTAGAAGATGATTGTCATCCACATTAATGGGAAGGAAAGGTGGATGCCAACACAGCAAAGTATTAGTCATGACATCACAATGTAGCTTCCAAACCAAGCAAACAAACAGCCTGAAGATTGAAAAAAATAAAGAATGCTATTTTAACTGTTATAGTTAAACTAAGAATATGCAATGAGTAACTATAAAAGAATCTTAGATAATCTTGCAAATAGTAATCAGATTCTTAAAAATAAAGACTTACTCTGTTTGTTTGGCTCATAATAAGAAAATAATAATCGGTTTACTATGTTTTTTAATTTTATATATATTTTTAATTTTTTAAGAGACCTTCTCTTCTTTTTGCTAGAATATAAAATATTTTTATAAAATTAAGATTTTTTTCAACTTATTTAAAAAATATTATATATTTAAATATCATTAATATTTACTATATATATATATATAATGTATAATATATTACTATTAAATATCTCATTGCATAATATTAAATATTTAGTAATATATTATATAATTTAATATGCAAGATGGCTATAAATATTAGTAATTTAAAATTCTAATATTTGTATATTATTATATAATATATAATAGTATTTAAAATATTAAATATTACGTTAGTATTAATATTAATATTAAATATATAATTAAATTAAGTATTATTAAATATTTATATAAGTCAAAAGTATAATTTAAAACCATCAGACTTTGATAATCTTATATATATATTTTTCGATGAAATTGGATTGTAATAATTTATAATAATTTTTTATTATCAGAATCAAATGTTATCATTCAGATTATCATATTTAATTACCAAAATCAAATAAATTATCATAACCAAATGACTCCTAAGATACAAAAATAAATAGATTAACTCGAACATTTTCACCACAATTTAAGGACTAACCAAACGGCTCATGAAACAAAAAGACAAGCTCTTCCATGAGTTCTGAATGTCATCTTCTGAGTTTGTGGATATTCTGTGGCATACCCTTCTTAACCACTTTTTCTCTGTTGTTGTGAGCTTAGTGGGCATGGGGTGAGATGAAATATTTTGCTGAGCAATGTTGGTGACTGGAAACTCAGCAGGAAGTGCAGCACCAGTGCTTGTAATGGCATTCAGAACTAAGAAGGCCAGTATGGGTGACAGATCCAAAGTTACCCCAGGAGGTGGAACAATCCCATGGAATATGCTCAGGTAAAGATCACATTAAGTGCTGAAGCCAGATTTAAAGCCAAGTAGAAGGTTAGTGAGAGAGTAGTGAGACAACTCAACTGCTGAAGGCTTTAGAATTTGAAAGCAGACAAATTTAAAATATCAAAGAAATGATGTAGTCACTAAATTTCCAATTTCAATACAATGGGGGGCACAAGGCAAGAATTACAGTTTTTAATGGGTGCATGCAAACACCAGTCAAAGAGTTGGGTACATGCAAAAACTAGAAACCACCTGTGAAGTAGTGATGGTGTTTTATTAACTTGCCCACTTAACAAACAGCTGACTTTAGTTGGACTTGTTTGAAATTGCATTTCTTTTGTGATCCTAAACTCAAAAGTGGATCAAAACATAAACACTATGAAAATGGTAGCTCACTTATTTCAAATGCAACCTAATGGTCTGGTCATTACAGTGGCTGGTGGTAGTGGTCCAGTAGAGGTACTTGGTTTCAACATTAAGAATATAAAACTCTTGCAAACCGAATTACAAACTTTATTACAGATGAAATTCCATTGTCATAGAAAGTTTGCTCAAAGTTAACAACTGTGTTCTCTAAGGATTCCAAAGACAGACAACAGCTATAGACTACAAGAGAGAACATGAATGCTTGGAGCATAGTTCTATATAGAATCCACACCATAGAGAGAACAACAAAATTTAAAATACTTAACATGAAAACTAGAGAGACTAGCACTTCCAAGAATACTTGCTAGCACTCTGATAACTTTGAACTTAAAACCACAATTAATTTAGAATCTCCTGTTAATCATATTGATTTCTTCATGCTTGCAACTAGAAATATATTAGTGTATATATATATATATATATATATATATATTAAAAAAATATCTATGGTGTGTGCGAGGCAGATTATATTCAAAAAAAAATATCTCAAAATAAAAATAAGTCAAGAATCAGATCAGGGAGGCGGTTTACACCACTGCCCTAAAGGAGAACCGGTCCCCCTTCTCGTACGAAGAAAATAGAACCTCAACTCTCCTCCAAAGTACAACCCGGAAGCCAGATTCCTACATCCGTTGGCGGCACGATCTCAACGGACGCAATCAGCGATCTCCAACACAATCTTCGAAGAAACAAAAAAAATAATGAAATGTAGAATTGTTGTGGTTCTCTCAAAATTTTTATCCTTTGAAACCTATTTATAGATTTAAAAAAAAAAACAAAACGTCAGACATTTTTTTTTAATGGCTAGGCAATTTATTTTTTAAAACAGCTGAACGTTCGGCCGTTTGGTTTTTTTTTTTAAACAACGTTGGCGTTTGGAAAAATGGCAAAACATTAACAATCCCCCCCAAAAAAAAAAAGAATAATAACCAAATAAATTAAATTCAATAAGCAATTTCAAAACTTTAAAATTTACTGTGCTTAGTGCAAGTACCTTCTAGGTTTGAACTTGCATTTAGTATAAAATACACACAGTATGAAGATGAGCTGATCATAATGCGGGTTAGCGCTATCTAGGCCATGCGCTTGCCTTGATTTTCATGAGAGTTACTAGGGATTCGCTCCGGTCCCATAGTCGCGGCCTCACGACTACTCTCACTAAGGTAAATCCTCCAAGGGTATGTGCAACAGAATCATACCTCGCTGAATCTACAGCCTTGGATCTATTAAGAGTTATGCTCAATAAGGTAGATCCTCCAAGGGTACATGACCTCGCTGAATTTACAGCCTTAGATCTATTAAGAGCTATGCTCAACCTAACCGTCACAATAAAGCACCACACCATAGGGATGGGATGGAGACAGACTCCGAAAGCGGTGCTTCCATATATCACCTCAGAGATCGTTTCCCTTTGAACCTTACCCATGGGGTTGCCATGACGGTAGGGTTCCACTCTGGTGACTAATATATGGGCTTAAGCCCCATCCCCCTCGATGTCTCAAATATCGCAGCCTTCGAAAGGCCTTTGGTTAAAAGATCTGCCAAATTATGTTTAGATCTTACAAACTGGAGTGATATTGATTCTTTCATTTTATTTCTTATAGATTTATACCTGATCAGGATATGGGAAGTAATGTCCATTAGATAGAGAAAGACTAATTATGCCACATGAATGACAATAATTGACCATGCTACTTCACAAAAGAATCACAAAATATAATCTACAAATGAACATCATAGACTTGCATAGCATAGCAGTGAATTCATGAAATTGTTTCACTACCCATAATCTATATTATGTACCATTACCCCCATAATACTGGGACTTCTATGTCACATCATCAGGAGGCTCAACTTATGGTATATTAAACATTTTAACTTTTTCCTTTTGTTATTTCAGAATTAGCTAAAAGAAACTACCAAACTAGCCTTAGATAAGACCAACCTTATTTCAGCGAAATAACCGTCACTGTCACCTTAATATATATATATATATATATATATATATATATATATATATGATTGCAACAAACAGTACAAAAATTTTAGTGAAGCAAAAAATGATCCCATGACATAACTAACAATCATAACATTATACACTGTAATTCACCAACATGAGAAGATATGGACGGGATTTATAGATGAACGCACACACACAAAAAATAAAATATTTAATATGAATAACAAAACACCAAAAGAAGAAGCACCGAAAAGCCATAAAATATTTTTTTTATATTTAAATCATGGTAAGATCTGATAAAGATTCTGTTTCTCCCTCTCAAAGAAGTGGACTATTCATTCAGATCAAAAGGTAAATGAAAACAAAAAAAGATAAAAACATTTGAACCCACGAAGAGATCAGATTACATCTCAAATCGCATCCAAAACCAAATCTCAGATTGCATCCAAAACCAAATCTCAGATTTTTCTACTTCAGTTAGTTCGGCTTGCAGAGCTTTGGTTCCAGGGCCTTCGAGATGGAGATCCTCAACAAGCTCAAGAATCTCGATGCCTATCCAAAGATCAACGAGGATTTCTACAGTCGGACATTCTCGGGAGGCCTCATCACCATCATCTCCTCTATCGTTATGCTTCTCTTATTTATCTCCGAGGCTAGACTATATATTTATTCAGAAACAGAGACTAAGTTGATAGTAGATACCTCAAGAGGAGAAATACTATAAATCAATTTGATATTACATTTCCATCCCTTAGTTGTTCGCTTATTAGTGTTGATACCATGGATGTAAGCGGGGAGCGGCACTATGATATAAGGCATGACATCACAAAGAAAAGTTTAGATCATTCTGGTAATGTTATCGAGTCAAGGCAAGATAGAGTTGGTGCACCCAAGATTGAAAGGCCTTTACAAAAGCATGGAGGAAGGCTTGAGCATAATGAGACTTATTGTGGTTCTTACTATGGTGCAGAAGTGTCAGATGATCATTGCTGTAACTCATGCGAAGAAGTTCGTGAAGCATATGTGAAGAAAGGATGGGCCCTGACAAATCCAGATTTGATCGACCAGTGCACAAGAAAAGGCTTCATCCAAAAGGTCAAGGAACAAGAAGGGGAAGGATGCAATATTCAAGGGTTCTTGGATGTCAATAAAGTTGCTGGAAATTTTCATTTTGTGCCTGAAAAAAGCTTCCACGGATCTAACATTCGTGTGCATGACTTATTGGCCTTCCAAACAGAAAGTTACAATATAAGCCACAAAATAAATAAACTATCCTTTGTAAAGGAGTTTCCAGGTGCTATAAATCCACTTGATGGTGCATAGTGGACACAACAAGCCTCATCTGGGATGTACCAATATTTCATCAAAGTTGTTCCCACAATTTACAGACACATAAGAGGACACATAATTCACTCAGACCAGTTCTCCTTTAGATTGTTAATCATATTGATTTCTTCATGCTTGCAACTAGGAATATATTAGTATACATAAATAAATATATATATATTACAAAAATATCTTTGGTGTGTGCGAGGCAGATTATATTCAAAAAAAATATCTCAAAATAAAAACAAGTCAAGAATCAGGCATGGGAAGCGGTTTACACCACTACCCATTCTCTTTCTCGTGCGAAGAAAATAGAACCTCAACTCTCTTTAAAAGTACAACCTCTTCAAAGTACAACCCGGAAGCCAGATTCCTACATCCGTTTGTGGCACGATCTCAATCCGTCGGTGGCATGATCTCAATCCGTCGGTGGCATGATCTCAATGGACGCAATCAGCGATCTCCAACACAATCTTCGAAGAAACAAAAAAAATAATGAAATTTAGAATTTTTATGGTTCTCTCAAAATTTTCATCTTTTGAAACCTATTTATAGATTTTTTTTAAAAAAATAAAATGGTCAGACATTTTTTTTTTAATGACTAGGTAATTTATTTTTTAAAACAGCTGAACGTTTTTCAAACAGCCGAACGTTTGGTTTTTTATTTTTTTTTTAAACAATGTTGGCGTTTGGAAAAAAAGGCCGAACGTTAACATCTCCAACATGAATTAGGCAGTTATAAATGAAACATAATGAAGTTAGATAGCTTGGGGTCATTTTGAGGGACAGTGGATTCAATTGCTCTTCTTCTTTCCATAAAAATACAAGTTATTTCTTGGAAGTTTATCAAACTTCAACAAAGAAGGAAGACCTAAGAATTGGACAGAGATAAGATTGGAGAAAAAATTTCCAATGTCTAGCCAGCTGGACTTCCTTGCATGTAACTATGTCTCATCCCATATATTATTGTAACTCAATTTTAAAGAGAGCTTGGAGGGATTAAAAAAGTATGTTTTGTATCATATGTTTTTTTATCCTTTTTTTTCTGATTAAAGCCTTCGTGGGGAAGGCAAGTTTTTCGCAACCTAATGATTTTTTTTTGAGACTACGTCGGTTGCTCATTACTACTCAATTTTGGATCTGAAACCTCTGACCTGACATATGGGTGCCAACCAACTCAGCTCCCAGATGTCGGCTATCAAACCTATTGAATATCAAAGGCAAAACGTCCATAGAGGGAGACAATCCGGGCTCAACTCACTCAGAAGTAAATGAGAATTTCTACTTGTACCGCCAAAATTATTCAGTATATTTTTTATATTAAAAAAAATTAAATTATTCTTTCTTTTTTTCTCTCCACACCTTCGGTCCCCTTTCACTAAACATCTCCTTTCTAGTACCATCCCCTTCTTCCTTCTCAGCACCGCCTGTTAGGTCTGGTATGATGCTATCAAGGCTCAGGTTGGGCTAACTTGTATTAGACTGAGTGTGGATCCAAGGGTTAAGATTAAATCGAGTCATGTGTGTACACGTACTTGGGAATTAGTTTAATCTTATTGGGTTAGTCCATGCGAGTTTTTACTGAATCTGGATCTGACCCACTTCGTAAATATATTTAAACTCTAGTTTCTAGAATTTAAAAAAATAAAAAATAATTTTTTTTCCCAACAAATATTATTTTCTCTCATCTTCTTCTTCTCATTCCCCTCCGCTCCCTCCTGCCATTCTTGTCTCGCCATGGAAACTCTAGATATCATCTTCAGATACGTGAGGTTCACGGACGACCTGAAGAGGACTCGACGTGGCTTGATCCCATGGGGCATTGCGTGGCTTGATCCCGTGGAGCGTTGTGTTCGGACGTGAACGGAAGAGGACAAAGGCTTCTTGGGTGAAGACATGAAGCCAAGAAGCCATGGTGATTTAGTCCTTGCGTGAAGAGAAGGAGGGGCCTCAAGTTGACTTTGGTCAACACGTGGGATAAGGTTTTTTGGTGGTTGTTTCCGTGAGCTTTGCGAAGGCTTCCGTAGGAAGTAAAGGCAACATGAGAGGACTGCTAAAGACCTTAAGGCTTCCGTGCTTCCTCACGTACAGGGAAGAGAGGTTCCAGCCATAAGAAAATTCAAAGAAAAAGTATTAAATTAAAAAAATTTTGAAAAGTAAAAAGGGTTATGATGGTTTAAACTTCGATTTAAATGATTCAAGGATAACAACAAGTCTGATCATTGGTAATAAGATATAAATTCTTGGTTATTGTTCAATAAGGAATCCCACTACTATGCTTTAAACCCCAACAAGTGGTATCAGAGCCTATTTCAGGAACAAGAAGAAGTTGGTTAGAGATCTTTTAAGGGCTAAAAAATTTCAGCAAGGCCTCATCATGGTACTTTTATTTTATAAAATTTATTTTTGTGCTATTTTTGTTTTGGTTGAGATCTTGCCATGGATAGTAGCATAAAAATAAATTTTGAAAAGTTTAATGGGAAGGGAAGTTTCTTCATATGAAAAGTCCGAGTAGAGGACCTTCTCGTAAAGCAGGGTTTGGATCTGGTTTTGAAAGAAAGGCCAGATGGGATGACAGCAGTGAATGTCATTTGAGAAGAAAGCATGTTCAGCGATCAGAGGATGTCTGGTAGATTCAGTCCTGTGCTGAAGGAGAAGACTCCGAAGGAACTTTGGTCGAAGTTGCAAGCCCTCTACATGGGGAAGAACATGTGCAACAAGTTGATGTTGAAGAAGCGCTTCTACAGCCTTCGGATGTCAGAAGGTGAAGATGTGCTGGGCCACATCCAGGTGTTCGACCAAGTGAGCAATGAATTGCTGAATGTCGGGGTCAAGATGGAGGAGGAAGATAAGACACTTTTGCTATTGTGTTCACTGCCCACATCACATGACTCATTGGTCATAACATTGCTCTATGGGAAGGAGACATTGTTTTATAAAGATATTGTTTCGGTACTTCCAGGACGAATGAGCAGAGGGAGAAGATGATCAAGGAAGCAGTTCCCTAAGAGGGTCTATCAGTTGGGGAAAGGTCAGGCAGAGGCAGGGATAGGAGGAGGCCTAGGGGATAGTTATAGTCCAAGAAGGCTAAGTGCTACAAGTGTGGTGAGGTAGGACATTTTAAGAGGGACTGTCCTAAGTGGAAAGAGGGAGAAAGGAGAGGATCTGAATCTATGAGTACAGTTGCAGGACAGGAGGTGGAGGATGATCTCTTGATGGTATCAGATGATCACAGTCACAGTACATAGATGTGGACCTTGGATTTAGATTGTTCTTATCATTACACTCTTAGGCAGTTGTGGTTCAGTACTTACACAGAGGTTGATGAGGGGTGTGTGACTTTTGGAGATGATCATCCTTGCAAGGTGGCAGGGATTGGTACAATGAGGGTAAGGATGTTTGATGGCATGGTGCGTATTCTTACCAGCATGAACCATGTCCCAGAACTCAAGAAGAATCTGATGTCAATGGGGTACTTGGAGCAGACTGGATACAGCTTCAGCAGTCATGCCAGGAGTGGAGTTCTGAACATCTCCAATGAAGATATGGCGGTGATGAGAGGAAGAAGGTTGGAGAATAACCTATACATGTTGGAGGGCTCTGTGGTGACCGAAAAATCTGAGACAGCAGTTGTGGAACAGGATCCTCAGGATGTGTACATGATGTGGCATTACCGCCTAAGCCACCTGGGAGATAGAGGGATGAAAGAACTGAGCAAAAGAGAACTACTTTCGGACCAGAGTGGTAGAGTCATGGAGATCTGTGAGCCATATCAGATGGAAAAGCAGAGGAGAGTACAGTTCTTGGTCAGCACAGCTAGAAGTGCAGAACCCCTAGAGCTAATACACATGGATGTCTGGGGATCAGCCCCAATTTCTGTAAGGAATTGGGCAAGATACTTCTTTACCTTGATAGATGATTTCTCAGGAAAGTAGTGGATCTACTTCATAAACGAGAAATCGGAGGTCTTCACCAAGTTCAAAATCTGGAAGGCTGAGGTAAAGAGAGAGTAGTGTAGGAGTGTGCAGTGTCTGAGGTTAAACAGTGACGGGGAATATACTAGCATGGAGTTCCAGAGATTTTGTGAGGAGTGGGGCATCAAAAGGCACTTCTCGGTGATATAAACTTCTCAACAGGAAAGGATGGCTGAGAGGATAAACAGAATACTGTTGGAAAAAGCAAGATGCTTGAGGCTGCAGGCAGGGCTTCCAAAGATATTCTGGGTTGACATAGTAAGTGCAGCTAGCTACTTGGTTAATTGGTCACCACAAACCAGATTGGATAGAAGCATTCCAGAGAAGATATGATCTAGAGGGAAGATAAGCTTGAACCATCTAAGGGTGTTTGGATGCATGGCATATATGCATGTTGATGCTGGGGAGCGGAGTAAGTTGGACGCCAGGTCTAAGAAGATGGTGTTCCTGGGCTATCCACATAGAATCAAGGGGTATCGGCTATGGGACCCCTTGGAGAAGAATGTTGTCATTAGCAGGGATGTGACCTTCGATGAATAAAAAAAAAAAAAAAAAAAAAAAAAAAAAAAAAAAAAATAAAAAAAAAAAAAATAAAAAAAAAATTATTAAATAAAAAAAAAATTAAAAAAAAAAAAAAAAAAAAAAAAAAAAAAAAAAAAAAAAAAAATTAAAATTAAATTAATTAATTTTAAAAAAAAAAAAAAATTAATTTTTTAAAAAAATTAATTTTAAAAAATAAAAAATGTTTAAAATTAAATTTTAAATTAATTAAAAATTTTTTTTAAAAAATCAAATTAATTAAAAATTTAAATTAATAAAAAAATAAAAATATTAATTAATTTTTAATTAATTTAATTAAATATTTTAAAAATAAAATTAAAAAATTTTTTTAAAAAAATTAATTTTAAAACAAATATTAAAAATATTTTTTAATTAAAATTTTAATTAATTTAACTAATTAATTTAATATTTAAAAATAAAAATTTAAAATCAATTTAAAAAATTAAAAATTATTTAAAAATTTTAAAAAAATTAATTTTTAAAATTAATTTAATTTTTTAATTAATTTAAATATTTAGAGGAAGGAATAATTTTATTTTACATAAGAGGTAGGGGCAATTTTGTTAAAAAAAAAATTATTGGATTACAATATAGCCGATAATGTTGATAGCCACCTCCTTTGAGGTAATCTGGATTACCACTTGAGTGGTAATCTAGATAGATTGCTATTCAAAAAACGTACAAAACATGGTAATCTAGTGGGGCCTTTTTAAATTACCAGTAATCTGGATAGATTACCTTTTACCAAACGCTCCATGAAAGAATAGAGAATAGATTCTTTTCTCCAACAAATATTATTTTCTCTCATCTTCTTCTCATCCCCCTCCTCTCCCTCCAGCCATCCTTGTCTCGCCGTGGAAACTCTAGGTATCTGTAACCCCCCATCACTTATTTTGGACACCTGGCATCCAGGGAACCTTCTTGTCGCTTAGACTTCTGTCATGACGTTTAGGCCCCGACTTGACGATTGGATGCCCAAGTCGTCGCGTGTCTTTTGAGTTCCCAATCTTTTTACATGACCGAAGCGTCATGTGGAGGGGTTTAAAGGGTGACGGAGGGTGACTCCCTCCTTCATCCTGGCAGACGTCTTCCTCAGGTAATCCTTCCCTTTCCATGCCAGATTGAGAGAGAGAGAGAGAGAGTGAGAGAGAGAGGAGAGAAATGGAAGGGAGATCCGGCCGGCCAACAGGCCGACCGTGCCGCTGGTGCCGTAACAGGCCACGGTAGATAGAAAGAGAGAGGGGGAGTTTGAGGAGGAATCGAAGAGAGTGGAAGGAGGGAGGAGGCTGGCCGTGGTGGCAGCCGGCTCCGGTCCGGCCAACAGTGGTCGGACTGCCCTCAATTCGCCGGGCAAGCCGTCGGCACAATAACGGCTGTGCGGGAGACGGATGAGAGAAAGAGAGAGAGAGAATGAAATCGAAGAGAGTGGAAGGAGGGAGGAGGCTGGCCGCGGTGGCGGCCGGCTCCGGTCCGGCCAACAGTGGCCGGACTGCCCTCAATTCGCCGGGCAAGCCGCCGGCACTGTAACGGCCGTGCGGGAGAGAAATTGAGAAAAAGAGAGAGAGAGAGTAATTGGAGTGACAGTGAAGGAGGGGGGGCCGGCTGCGGCGGCGGCCGGCTCTGGTCCGGCCAACGGTGGCCGGACCGACTCCAATTCAGCCAGAGTCGACGCCGGTGCGGATCGTGTCGCGCGGGAGCAGGAAGAGAAAAAGAAAGAGAGGGAGAGAAATTGAGAGAGAGAGAGAGAGGGGGGGTGGCCGGCAGCCTCGGCCCGACCGACGATGGCCGGGCCGCCTTTGATTTGGCCGGCGGCGGCCCTGGCCGCCGGATCAATAGAGCCCCTGTTTCGGTTGAAACAAGGGATCTGGGAGGAAAGGATCGAGTGGGCCGGCTAGGCTGCCATCCTTTGGGCCTTATTGGGCCATTTCAGGAGTCCTCTTTGGGCGGGGTTTTGGGCCCTATATTGGGCCGAAAAATAAAAATAAAATTATGGCTAGATTCTGGATGAATTCTAGTTTCTTGGGGTAAACTTGATTCCCCATTTGGATGTTTATCTTGGAAGATATTCAAGCCCAAAGTTGGGCCCATGGATTAGTTTGGGTAGAGTTGTAGGAGTCTTTTATTATTCAGATTTTAGAGATCTAATTATGAAAAATAATGCTGTAGGTGCCCAGAGGTCCATGTAGCTGATTTATCACCTTGGATTTGCGTATTGAGGTAAGTAAGCCAAATATAATAATATCATAAATTATAAATGGTTGTATTTATAACTTTATGCATATTTATAAAATAGAGTTTTGTTGATTATTTGGAAATTGGTAAGCTGCACCATGTGTATCTAATTACATATTTGCTATAGTAGTTGATATTATTTGCAAAGTGAATTGATTATATGCAATGGTTAAAATGTACAAACCACTGTTTATATGTTATGAGAGAAATTATGCTTATGATGACGCATAATATGTGACATGCATGTGTAAAATGATTTGAATTATATTTATATGTATCGCCGCGGTTCTCCTTTGATATGGCATATGGAGGCCACGCACATCTAGAGGATGTGTGCTGATTTATATGGCATGTGGAGGCCACGCACATCTAGAGGATGTGTGCAGATTGATGGAGGCATTGCAGGGCTGTGGGACACATATGATATAATATAACAATGATTAAATATAAACAGTGGATTGAATTATATTTATGTGTGTCATCGCGGTTCTCCTTTGATATGGCATGTGGAGGCTACGCACATCTAGAGGATGTGTGCTGATTGATATGGCATGTGAAGGCAACGCACATCTAGAGGATGTGTGCAGATTGATGGGGACATTGCAGGGCCGTGGGACACATATGATATAATATGACAATGATTAAATATAAACAGTGGATTTGTTTACAATGCATATTCTGGTATTTGTTTTATAAGCTTCCATGATTATTTTGACTTAATGATATGCATGATTATGATAGCATGTTAATTAAATTGGAAGTTTCTATGAAAATTATGACTATTTTATGTCATTATTATAGGCTTACTTATTGAGTGTGAGCTCATGTAAATCTCACAATATTTTTCAGAGCCTCGGGATTGAAGATGAAATTATGGGGTAGATGGAGCTTCAGTTAAATAAAATAGTTCCATAGTGTTGATGTAACCCTAGTAATATTTGTGTGTAGGGCTTGTAGCCCAAAACTTATATAAGTGGTTTGTAATAAAGTATGGATTTAGATTGACTTGTTATACTTATTGCCATATAATGATCGATGTGTAAATTTTGGGATGCCTTGCATGCCCGGCATGCGGCGGGTTGTCACCCTAGCTCAAACTTTTTGGGTCTGGGGCGTGACAGCTTTAGTGGTATCAGAGCCTATGTTATTGACCTTAGGACCACATACATGATGACACCCTAGGCAAACAAATAGGTTGACATTGAGACAATTATCACTTTAGATGAATTTCAAACCTTATGTTTTGGAAGCTTGACATGAAAAGTTTACTATGTTATTAACAATAACTAATTTGTCAAGGGATAGGAATGACTCATCGCACTAGGAGCCAACAAAATGATGAGGGCTCTCAGATTGGAAATGTCGGTCAACCAGGAGGTCAGGAAGCTACTGGAGCTACTGCCCCTGTTAATCCTGTCGGGGTTGATCATCAGCGACTCCAGACCGAGATGCTTCAGGTTCTTTCAGGCATGGCACAATCGATGAGAGACATGCAGCAACAGATTCAGCAAGCTTTACCCTCTCAGTCAGCCACTCCTGCTCCACAGACTCAGCCTGCTCCCACAGTTCCGTTGAGTCAGCCTACCCCTATAGTCCCACAGACGCAGCCTGCTTTCACTATGCCACAGACTCAATTTGTCCCTCCTGCTCCACAAATTCAGTCAACCGTACCTACTACTCATCTCACACCATTGACCCAGTCTACTCCATCTCAACCCTGGGTAGGAATTGGCCGCAGCTTTGCGGATTTCAAGAAGTTTGCCCCTACCCCTTTTTCTAGATCCACCAACCCTGTCGATGCTGAGTGGTGGGTGCGAGACATGGAAAAGGCCTTTATGGCCCATGGTAGCCAGGAGGTGGAGCGGATCAGGTTTGCCACTTATCTTCTTCAGGGGGAAGCCTATGATTGGTGGCTAGTTGAGGAGCAGCGTCGGGGTGGTCAGGTTATTTCTTGGGGAGAGTTTAAGGATGTGTTCTTCGACAAGTACTTCCCCAGGAGTGTGCATAGGTGGATGGAATCAGACTTTCTTAAATTGGAACAAAGGAATCTTACTGTGGCACAATATGAAGCTGAATTCACCAGGTTGGCCGATTTGCTCCCAGTATTGTGACAAATGAAATGGCCAAGATCATCATATTCACTGAGGGACTACGACCCAGACTGATGCAGGCAGTCAATGCTTTCGAGCTTCATTCTTACAGTGCTGTGGTGAATAAAGCCTTAGTGATTGAAAGAGATATGAATACAGTTCAGAAGGATTGGGAACAACAGAGGAAGAGGAAAGGGTCTAATTCTGGCCAACCCCCAGTTCAGGCCAAGAAGAAAGGTGCACATCAGGCCCCAGCAGGACAAAGGAATAGGGAGGCTCGCTACCATCACTGTGGAAATTTTCACCCAGGAAGACCTTGCCGAGGTGGGCTAGGTGCCTGCTTCCTTTGTGGAAAGACTGACCATAAGATTGCCACATGTCCTCTTCGAAAGAATCAGCAGCCCTCTTCCAGTCAAGGGATGAGTCAGCAGCATCAGCAGCAGCCACCGAGGGCCCAGGGAAGGGTCTTCACTCTCACTCAGCAGGATGCTGCCGCCTCTAATTCTGTGGTGACAAGTAAACCATTTAATTTGACATCTAGTATTACATTCTTATCTAGTGCAATGCATTGATAGTTAATTATAACACTAGGTTAAATATTTGATGTTAAAACAAATTTCACTTATGTTCAGGAATGATTAAAGTAGACACTACTTATGCTCAAACTTTAATTGACCCAGGTGCCACGCATTCTTTCATATCTGACACATATCTTGACAAGAATGCATCATTGACGCCCGTTCCTCTAGAGCAAGAGTTGCATATTGCTTTTCCAAATGGAGACATTATGAGGGTTGACACAGTTTGCAAATCCTGTCCGATTGTTATGGAGGATAGGAGGTTAAATGCTGATCTAATTGTTCTTCCACTGAAATTCTTTAATGTTATTCTTGGAATGGATTGGTTGGCCTCTTACCATGCTTTAGTAGACTGCTTCGGGAAGAATGTCAACTTCAAAATTCCAAGTCAGCTTGAGTTTAGTTTTATTGGTGGTCAGAAACAACTAGCCTCAGTGTTCATATCAGCGCTGCAGGCTGGAAAGTATCTGATGAATGGTGGTCGAGGATTTCTTGCTGTAGTCAAGGATATTCAGAAGGAGGAGACCAAGTTGGAGGATATTCCTGTTGCTCGAGAATTCCTTGATGTTTTCCCTGATGAATTGACTGATTTGCCCCCAGATCGGGAGGTTGAATTCTCCATTGATTTAGTTCCTGGAACTGGACCTATATCTAAGGCCCCTTACCGCATGGCCTCGGCAGAGCTAAAGGAATTGAAAGATCAATTGTAGGAGCTTCTTGATCGAGGATTTATCATACCCAGTGTTTCTTCTTGGGGTGCTCCAATTCTATTTGTTAAGAAGAAGGATGGCAGTCTTCGGCTCTGCATTGATTATCGAGAAATCAATAAGGTAACAGTGCGGAATAAGTACCCTCTGCCGAGGATTGATAACTTGTTTGATCAACTCCAAGGAGCCCAGATATTCTCAAGGATTGATCTTAGGTCAGATTACCATCATGTTGGCCCAGATGGCAACCCAAGAGGGGGGGTGAATTGGATTCTTTTAAAAATTAAGCCTTTTAATATAATTTAAACTATTGATGAGATGATGCAAACAATTAATTCAAGTTAAAGCACGATAGCAAGAGAGAGATAAATAAGCACGGCAAACACAGAAATTTTATAGTGGTTCGGTGTATCCAACACCTACATCTACTCCTAAGCTCCACTTGGGTCCACACTATAATCACCTCGATTACAGTCGAGTTGTTTTACAAGCTTACAACCCAAACTTGTTGTTTCCCGGGATCACAACGAACCCAGTCGGTTTTACACGGGCTTACCAGCATAAAACCCAACACACAAGCTAACCCAACACCTACGTCTACTCCTAAGCTCCACTTGGGTCCACAGATTACAGTCGAGTTGTTTTACAAGCTTACAACTCAAACTTGTTGTTTCCCGGGATCACAACGAACCCAGCGGTTTTACACGGGCTTACCAGCACAAAACCCAACACATAAGCTAACCTTAGCTTGTGACGAGGTACACTACCTCCACTAATTCAACCCTCTGATTGAATTAGTAAACACAAGATGAAAATGTAAGTTTAATACAAAATAGCTCCTTTGAGCAGATATTTCAAAATAAAAGCAAGGTTTAGAAGAGCCTATTTAGATTTGATTTGAGTGCAGGCTTTTCTTCTTTTCTTCTCTTCCTCAACTCCTTTGAAGTGTGGAATCGGGCCTCAGCTCAGATTCTTCACGATTGAATGTTGGAGTTGATTTGAGCTTTTCTCCTTTCTTTGAATGTTGAAAATCTCTTGATTTGCTCTTGAATGGCTCTTGGATTTTCTTCTAGACTTCTCTTGGATTGATGAACTTGAGCACAGATGAAGTCTCCTTTGATTTCACTCCTTTTCTTTCACTCTATTTTTGAATCTCGGATTTTTCAAATGACGCTCTGTTTTTCCTCTTTTTCTGAAAGATTTTTCTTTTTCTCTCTTGATTTGTATCTCTTTGATTTGAAAACGACCTCTCTATTTATAGACTCTGCAAAAATATAGTCCGTTAGAACAAAGAAATCTAGCCGTTATTGAAAAATCTTACCGTTGGCGCTGAGTTGGCATTCAGAAAAATCACGCCCAGATTTGTTGGAGTCGACTCCAGCTTTAGGCGAGTCGGCTCGAAGCGATACCAAAAATAGAAATATTCAGAAAGTTAAAGGGTCGACTCATCGAAAATAAGGTGTCGACTCCTGACAGTCGGGGGTCGACTCATGAAAAGCAAGGGGTCGACTCGAGAAGTGCTCAGAAAAACAATTCTCTGGTGTCTGAGCGGAGTCGACTCACACAGTCATGGAGTCGGCTCGACAAAATCGGGGGTCGACTCGAGAAATCACATGGGTCGACTCGAGACAAACAGACATCTCTGTATACTGAGTGGAGTCGACTCTGAAACTCTAGAGTCGGCTCCGGAACGTATCAAAAATCAGAGAATTTTCTGATTGACTTTAAAATTCGTTCCAGATTAATTTTAAATCATTTTTGACTTGAATACAATAAAATTGACATTAGGAATCAATTCAAGAAATGTTCCAAAAACTCATTGATTGAATATGAAGTATAAAAATTTCTTTTTGAAAGCTTAAACATGGAGCTTGAAGTTACTTTCAAATTGATTAAAGTCATACTTAACATACTCATTGATTGTTCAAATAAATTCATTGCTCATGTAAATAAACTCATTGCATCTTTTAATATACTCATGGCTTTTGGTAATCATCAAAATCAATAAGATTGGGGCAACAATTTCTCAACAATCTCCCCAATCTCCCCTTTTTGATGATGACAAAAACATTGAGTATATGCATGATTAAAGAATTTATTTTATTTTTATAGGGCTCCCCCTGAATGAGGTAGCTCCCCCTATGAAACTCAAATAAATATATTCATTCAATTTAAGCTTATACACAATTTAATGTCAAAATTTTTCATCTAAATTGCTTTTTCATTCATTCACTGTATGTGTAATGTTTAATTATTAATCCATTCAATTATTTATTATATGCATATATAATAACATTCGTTTAATTTCTCCCATGCATATACAGTTATAAAACTCTCCCCCTTTTTTGTTATCAACAAAAAGGTAGAGAAGCATCAAACATAATCACATTCATGATTTAAGATATGTTTTAACAAGATCTGAGATTCATTGATAATAGAAGAAGTACATTCAAACTCAGATTACATTGAGCATTCAAAACTGACTTTTCATTACATCATGTATCAAAATGTAAAACATAATATAACTTCATTACATTGCAAAGACTAAACATCTATTACATCAAAAATGTGTCCTTACAATTCTTGTTAAGTGATCTATAATATTCTTCATTCCATCAGTTTGAATCTTAACATAATCCTTCAGTCTTTCATCACAAAAGTACAAGCAGTTAAATTTTGTCTTGAAGCTCGCATTGCACTTTGCATATGTCTCACCATCTCCACAATGTCTTTAAGTTCTTCAAAAATATTCTTTAGATCACCACTTAAAGACTCAGTAGAAGTGCTAAGAGTAGATTCAATCTTGGTGATCCGATCATCTAATGAATAAAGAGTTTCTTTAAGATTCATAATTTATTGTCAAACTCAGTCTTCAATTTATCTGATCATCAAGAAGACTCTTGAGCTGCATTAACTGAAGATCTGAAAAACCAGATGAAGAAGATGATTGATCAAATTGGAGCAGGGGGCAGGAACAGGAACAGAAGAGCTCGGAGGTACAGGTGATGAATGTCTAACAGAAGGTCCAGGTGCCTCAACATCAGCGGCTCTATCTTCCAACTCTTTTTCTTTCCCATCTACCATCTTCTTCACAAATCCCATCCTATGAATAGTGGCCAAACTATAGTAATCAGTGTGTCTTAAATTTCTCATTGGCTCACTATCGGAAATGATTATCCCTTGGCTTTGAAAATCTTAGTTAATATCATGCCATAGGGTAGACTAGATTTCCTCTTGCTCCCACAGTCAGCAATGTACCAAATATCATGCTGGAAGATTGATAGGTTTCCCAGTCACTATAGCATCCATTACAAAATATCTCTCTCAGATACATAGTCAAATCTCCCAGTCTTAGGGAAAGAATCCTACTGCAAATGTTATGGAGAAGTCTTAATTCCAAAGATAGTTGATTTGCAAACTTCTTCAAAACCAACAATTTCTTTTTAACAATCTTGATAAGCTGGGCTCTATCATCAGATGAAAAGTAGAAGTACCAGACACTGGAAGTTCCAAAATCTTGAGAGTAAATCCACTGTCACATTATCCTATTTCCTCTAATTGCTGACTAATCCATTATCTCCTCTTGACAATTTTTATAAAATTCTTTAACCAAGGCTGGGTAGGTTGGGCAATCTAAAGAACATTTCTCCCATCCCATTTCAATTAACTGTCTCCCACAAGAAAACCCTCTGCCTCAAATAATTCAAAATCCACCTTTCTCCCGGTTGTAATCACTCTATCGGCTAGACGATCTACCTGAGAGTGGCAGCAGGAGAAGCACTCGGAGTTGAAGAGGATGAGGTGGAATCCATGCTCGGAGAAGGTTCACGAGCGGGACGCCTCACGTCTTCTTCACCGCCTTCTTCCTCTTCATCCCGGCCGCACCAAGCTAGAACCACGGGTTTTAGGTGCCATTGATTTAGTGGAAAGGTTAATCAAGGATTTCTAAGGATTTGGTAGGTTGGAAAAAGTTTGGAGAGAGTATTTGAAAGATTTGAGAAGATAGAAATGAGCGAGAGTCGACTCTGCCCTAGATAAATCGACCTGGGACCACTTCGAGTCGGCTCCCGCAAAGTGTGGAGTCGACTCCGGGTAGTCACAGAAACTATCCCGAAGTGGAGTCGACTCGCACAGAGATGGGGTCGGCTCCAGAGTTTCAGCAGAAACATGGAGTCGACTCCGATACTGACCGAGTCGGCTCCGAGACCATTTCAGAGCAAAAACATAAAGTTTCAGAGAATCTGAAATGTGTCCGGATATTGATCATAAAAATTGATAAAAAATCATTGGATTTTAATAGATCAATTAGATATGAATTCTAGATAAGATTTCCTTAAAGATCAAGATAGAAAGAGTTCTAGATAATTTTTCTTAGGGGTTTCAAATTCATTCTAATGGATCACAAATCCCTAACTCTCCTCTAAGATAACAGAATCTTTCTTCACTCAAGGGTTTTGTAAATATATCAGCTAATTGATCTTCAGTATTAACATAATCAAGACATATTTCTCCATTTGTTACATGTTCTCTAATAAAATGATATCTAATTTCTATGTGTTTTGTTCTAGAATGTTGAATTGGATTTTTTGTTAGATTAATTGCACTTGTGTTGTCACATTTTATAGGTGTTTTGTCAAGTGTGATACCATAGTCTTCAAGTTGTCGCTTAATCCATAGGATTTGAGCACAGCAACTTCCAGCTGCAACATATTCAGCTTCAGTAGTTGATAATGCAACTGAATTTTGCTTTTTGCTAAACCATGAGATTAAGTTACTTCCTAAGAATTGGCATGCACCACTTGTGCTTTTCCTATCTAACTTACATCCAGCATAATCAGAATCAGAATATGCAATTAAGTTCAATGTTGAGTCTCTAGAATACCATAAACCTACATTTTTTGTTCCATTTAAGTATCTTAGTATTCTTTTAACAGCAATTAAGTGAGATTCTTTAGGTTCTGATTGAAATCTAGCACATAGACAAACAGAGAACATTATATCAGGTCTACTTGCAGTTAAGTAGAGTAGGGATCCGATTATACCTCGATAATACTTTTGATCAACTTTCTTACCTTCCTCATCTTTGTCTAACTTGCATGAAGGACTCATTGGAGTTCCAAGGGGTTTCATTGAATCCATACCAAACTTTTTGAGTAGTTCCTTTGTGTACTTGGTTTGGTTGATGAAAATCCCTTCCTTTTCTTGTTTGATTTGGAGTCCAAGGAAGAAGTTGAGTTCTCCCATCATGCTCATTTCAAACTCACCCTGCATCAACTTAGCAAATTCTTGACATAGAAGATTGTTAGTAGCACCAAAAATAATATCATCAACATATATTTGAACTACTAATAAATCTTTACTTTTCTTTTCAAAAATAATGTTTTATCTACATTTCCTCTTATAAAATCATTTTCAATTAAGAATTTACTTAATCTATCATACCATGCTCTAGGTGCTTGTTTCAAACCATATAATGCTTTGTGCAATTTAAAAACGTGATTTGAAAATTCATGATCTTCAAAACCTGGTGGTTGTTCTACATACACTTCTTCATTTATAAATCCATTTAAAAAGCACTTTTTACATCCATTTGAAATAAGTTAAAATTCATGTGACATGCAAATGCAAGTAATAGTCTAATGGCTTCTAATCTAGCTACTGGTGCAAAGGTTTCATCAAAATCAATACCTTCTTCTTGATTATATCCTTTTGCAACTAATCTAGCTTTGTTTCTAATTACTATGCCATTTTCATCTAGTTTATTTCTAAATACCCATTTTGATCCTATAACAGAATGATCTTTAGGTCTTTCTACTAATGTCCATACATTATTTCTAGTAAATTGATTTAATTCTTCTTGCATAGCTAACATCCAATTATTATCTTTTTCAGCTTCTTCAATAGTTTTAGGTTCAATTTGTGATACAAATGCAAGATGATTACTAATATTTCTCATAGATGATCTAGTTCTTATTCCTTGAGATGGATCACCTATAATCAATTCCTTAGGGTGACTATAAGCATATCTCCAATCTCTAGGAAGATCATATCATTATGATTAGTGTTAGTATCATCATCCTTAGGTGAATCATTATCTTTAGCTTCTTGCTCATGATCTGAAGATACATCAATATTTAATTTTTCAAGATCTTTCTCAATTATGTTTGTATCTTCCTCATCATCAAACTTTTCGGAACTAGTTGCTAAAGATTCATCAAAAACTACATGAATGGATTCTTCAACAACTAAAGTTTTCTTGTTAAATACTCTATATGCTTTACTAGTTGTTGAATATCCTAAGAATATTCCTTCATCAGATTTAGCATCAAATTTGCCTAAATTATTTTTACCATTATTATGAACAAAACATTTACAACCAAATGCATGAAAATATCTAATATTAGGTTTTCTGTTTTGCCATAGTTCATAAGGTGTTTTCTTAAGTATTGGTCTTATTAGGGCTCTATTTAAAATGTAACATGCCGTGTTTATAGCTTCCGCCCAAAAGTACTTTGGTAGGTTGCTTTCACATAGCATGGTACGGGCCATGTCTTCTAAAGTCCTATTTTTCCTTTCTACAACACCATTTTGTTGTGGGGTCCTAGGTGCAGAAAAATTATGATTAATACCATTTTCAGCACAAAAATTTTCAAATAGGTGATTTTCAAATTCAGTTCCATGATCACTTCTTAGAGACACTATGGTAGTGTTTTTCTCATTTGTGACTTTCTTAAAGAATTTCAGGAATATCGAGAAAGTCTCATCTTTGTGAGCTAAAAAATACCCAAGTGTATCTAGAGTAATCATCTACAATCACAATATTTCTTTCCTCCTAGACTTGTGGTTCTAGTTGGTCCAAAAAGGTCCATGTGAAGTAGCTCTAATGGCCTAGAAGTTGAAACAACATTTTTAGATTTGAAAGAACTTCTTGTTTGTTTTCCAAATTGACATGCATCACATATTTTGTTGTTTTCAAAATCTATTTTAGGTAACCCTTTAACTAAGTCCATTTTAATTAGTTTTGAAATTAGGTGTGTGCTTGCATGACCTAATCTACGATGCCATAACCATCCAATTTCATTCATATTAGCATTATCAGCAATTAAGCAATGATCACTCATAGATAATTTATCTAGATCAACCAAGTAAACATTGCCATGTCTATAACCAGTAAATACAATGCTATTATCAATGGAATTAGATACTGTGCAGAAGAAGTTTCAAATGATACTTTAAAATCTTTATCGCACAATTGGCTTATACTAATTAAGTTATGCTTCAAACCATCAACATAAAGTACATTATCTATAAAGTGGATGGAGTTATACGGATTTTACCAAGGCCCATAATCTGACCTTTACCATTATCACCGAACGTAACAACTCCTCCTTTCTTTTCTTCAAGGGTGATGAATTCTTCTTTGTCACCCGTCATATGTCTTGAGCAGCCACTATCAAGATACCACTTTCTCTTTGATCTTTTGGCCACAAGACATTCCTGCAATAAATCAAACTTTATGTTTAGGTACCCAAGCTTTCTTGGGTCCTTCATGGTTAGTAGCAACAAATATTGTTCCTTTTGGAACCCATATTTTCTTCCCTTTAAAATTTAAATTCTTATTTGGTTTTTGTAAATTACATTCAAATGATTTATGCCCTTTTAAATTGCATTTAAAACAAGTGATGTTACTTTGGCTAGCACGTACAAAAATGTTTTTCAAAGATTTTTGTTTTCTAAATGTATTATATCCTAATCCAGCCTTATCAAAAACTGCTTTTTGACTATCTAAAATCATGTTTAGTTTAGTAGA